>JAQLOL010000020.1:17932828-17946641 GCA_029783665.1 Naso thynnoides | reverse complement strand
TTTGAGTGTTTATTTTCAACTGTGTCATACTGAAAGAATAACATATTCAGACCTTGTAAAAAAAATTTCTTTATAACAATTCAATATAGAATATACACTTTTTAGCTCCACATAAAACGATACAAAAAAGGCTCCAAGCACGTGACACAGATACATAATATTAATTCATCATAACTGGTATTAGAGTCACTAACAGTGTGTCCCTGGAGCCCCTTTTGGCCTTTGGCTTCTGCTGCCCCCGTGTTTCCTCCGGGTCCAAACAGTCCACGTATGCCTGAGGAACCTCTGGTACCTGGTTCACCCTATGAAAGCATCACCCTCATTGTCATCATAGAGTTCCTCACTCTAAACAAAACTTTCAAAATTCATTTTTTAGACTTGTACACAATTTCTCAGGTCCAGAACTGAATGTGATTGACGGTGACTGACCTTGAGCCCTGGAACCCCAAGTTTTCATCTGTTCCCTGGCGCACCTCTGTATCCCTGCAAAACAGAGGTTAGCAGTAATGACATTAACAGAGGGACACATTTTCTCATTCTATTACACACTTTGCAAATTGTTTGCGCACTCCAGAAGTCTGTTAATATTTTAGAGAACAGTGGCTGCTTGACTTTTAGGTTCAAAGGATATTTAAGATGCATTTGGGGATCACTATCTCGGTTTGTATGAAAACTGAAAGGTAACCATATTCTAACAAACTAACAACTCCTTCACACCTGTTTCCCCGGTGTTCCCTTTGCTCCTGGTAGACCTCGGCTACCTTTGTCGCCTTCAGCTCCTTTTGGCCCCTTAAGTCCAGCAGGCTCAGTGTTTCTCTTGTCACCCTGAAATGTACATAAAACAAATGGTCAACAAAGTTTGGTTGATAAATTTCTGTCCAAATACATTCAGGCCTAATGAGAATGTGAAATTGAATAAAGGCACTTCTATCTACTGTTTTGAAAATAAAATGACACATTTACAAAAGGACATTTACTCACAGGTGTGCCTTTTTGTCCAGGTGGCCCCTCAGGTCCCCTCAGTCCAACTGGACCCTGAAAACAAAAGCACCAAGTTACTCAGAAAAAAGCTTAACAGACGTCTGTTTTTACGAGAGACGCTACACAGGCCTCTAATCCTGTGTGCTTTGTATTAAGTTTGATGAAGATTAAAAGATAATAATCAAATTGGCGACAAACACAGTGTAATCAATCTACCTCCTCACCATCGAGACCAGCAACTCCCTCCTGCCCCACAGCTCCTCTTGAGCCCTGAAAAGACGACAGAGATCGACAGAAACAACTTGTGGATCCTTGAACTTGATAGTTTCCAGTATAGTTTCACAGGCCTCTCTATCACTAGTCTACTTTTGTATACAGAATTTTCCGGTGCATTTACAGACAAAAGTGAATATTATGCCTGAAGCATGTTCAGAGTAACTAAGTAAATGAAAAGCTTTACCTTGTCTCCTTTGGCACCAGTTAATCCAGCTGATCCGTGAGGTCCATCTTTACCCTAAACAAAGAGAGAATAAAAAGGACAACTGCATGAAAAAGACCGATGCAATGATATTTCAGAGCCCACAATATGAATTCTAGGTTATTATTAGAGGGCCTGGAGCAACTCTGTCTGCACACTTCCTTGTCTGAAGTGCAGTTTGTTGTCAGAGGCAAAAAATAAATTAATTAATTAAATCACATTAAATTAAATTAAATTTTAGAAAATTGCAAATCAAATCCTCTAAGAAGATGACAATTGCCTGTGCAACAATGGACATCCTCCTTGCGTCTGAGTGGATTAGTCTCCTGAGTTGCTCACTGTGCCAGACTACAAATCAATCAGAGTAATATGTGACACTCTCAAGCATCACCGTGAAATCAGATCTGATCAAGTCTGCTGACTCACCCAAAGAAGAAACTTTTGCTCCATGCAAAACAGCAAAGAAAGAAATTTTCTGTTCCTTTATTCAGGTTAAGTTTCAGTCAGCAGTTCTCACATGAGGCCAGTTGCCAGCCAGTCTGGCCAAAGGCTTTTGAGTTTGTGTAAAAAGCATTTGACCATTTTTTAAATTTTCATTTATTTTTTCACATTTAGCCTTTTGTAACTCTTGTCCATTAATTAATTTACAAATTAACAATTACAAATTGGGGCTACAGTGTAGCTTGTTACTTCAAACAACAACACAGATGTTCAAAAACAAGATTAATCCATAGTGTAATAAACTTACTGGGTAACCTGGAACTCCAGGGGGGCCAACTGGGCCTTGTGGACCCTGGCCACCTGACGGTCCACGGGGCCCAGCCTCACCCCATGGTCCAATGTTACCCTGGATACCCTGGCAGGAAAAAAAACAAGAAAAGCAAAGAAAAAAAACACTATAAAACCCTTTTGTGCGTCAGGACAATTTCTATGCAAAATCAAGCCTATTTATTGACAAAACTCACCCGCTAAATATCATGCACAATGTCTCAACTGGTTCAAGAGACTCACATTAGTTATATTTCCCCAGTCAAAATCAAAATAAGAGAAAATACACAATAGCCTTAAACATAATTAAAAAAGAGGGAAAAAATGCAGATGGAAGTGAACAGATGTATATGAGTGTAATAAAAGAAAGAAATACTCTTACAGTAGATCCTCTGTATCCCCGTGGTCCAGGCATGCCCATCTCACCCTGAAGGACATCCAGACATGATGCTGAAGCAATAATTTTACTTTCCATAAGCACATTATATGATTTATTGATACAAAGTAGCACTGCTGCTACACAAACTGCACAGTAAAACTAATAATGGAGAATTTACTTACTGGGCTGCCTGGTTTTCCCTTTGGTCCCTCCTCACCTCTCTTACCCTTCACAACAAATAAAATCAAGGTGTACTTCACATTACTTTGTAAATGTATACCCTGAGTGAAAAAACTATCACTTGTCTATCATGGCTGCTTGTGAGAGTAACAAATGCACTCTCTCAGTAAAATATAAGTATTGAAAAACATAAGTCTTTGAATGAACAGATACCTTTAAGCCTTCACTTCCTGGATGCCCTGGCAGGCCTTCTTTCCCTTTAGGCCCCTGAAGAAAATCAACAGTCTGTTATCTCAACATCATCATGGATACATTCAAAATAAGAAAATCAGTCCCTAGTTTTACAATTCATCCTTGTCTAATATCTTTTTTCATAGAAATCTGAGCAAATTCTGTAACATTTTCAAAGCTTATTTGTGTCGTGGCCTTGCAAGACAAAGTTTGCTCTGTCACATGCTAAATAGTGAGACAGCGATGTCGTGACTTACTCTCTCTCCTGGCTTTCCTGATGCTCCCTTCAGTCCTCTGCTGCCAGCTTCTCCCTGTTGATTCACACAAATGTGCAGCTATAAAAATCAACATTTTGTATCACCGCTACTTACTTGTATAATTTGGAACGCTCAGTAACACTTACACTCCTACCAACAGGTCCTTGGAGGCCAGACGCTCCAGTTTTTCCAGGTAATCCCTGCAAAAATATTTAGTCAGGTTTCTATTTGTAGCCCTGTACGGAAAGCAAATGTGCTTTTTGAGTGTTTATTAAACTCACTTTTGGTCCTGGAGGCCCAACATTCCCTTTTATTCCCATTGGACCAATGGGTCCCTGATAGAAAGATGACATTAGTTTATCTGTCCCTATCCCGTTTACCTCTTTAATAATCATATTTTTGAGAAATATAGATCATTACATTGTAAATGAACAGCATTTTAAACCTCAGCTGGCTAATTAAATTACCTAATTTGGTCTACTCATCAATAGTTTTTGTTTTGTGTATCTAGATAAATACTCAAATACATGATTAAAAACACAAAATGATACATAGTTTATAAATTCTTTTCATAGATCTGGAAAAATCTGTTCTGCCTGCACATACACAGCATTTAGCAGAGAGGCCTCTCTTGTTTGGAAGCCAAAGTTTCACTTGCATAGCAAAAACTCTGTGAGGTAAAATGTGATTGAACATAGTCAGAAAACGTTTATGGTAACATTATAGTTAGTCTCACCAAAGCTCCAAGAGGTCCATCCAGTCCCCTGTTACTTGAATGACCCTGAAACCCCTAAAATGAAACACAGATAATTTGAGATCTTTTGGCAGCTTTTTTTTTCTTTCTGAGTGGATGAAATATGACTTCTAAAATGGAAAATGATCTTCATATATATTGTGGTGAAAGATTAAATGACTTTCACTTGCTATGATTTTAAATTTCAAAAACAGAACAATTCTTTTCGTATTAAACATTTTAAATGAGTAACATAATTTCAGTTAATTTACCTGACAACATTTGAAATCAATCATATAATTATGATCACCTTCGGGCCTTTAGGTCCAGCCACTCCAGGGACCCCAGGCTTTCCCTACACAAAATATTTATACATACATAAACATGAGGCCTGATATTAACATTAATGGAAATTTGAGACATACAGTACTAAATTGCATGGGCATCTAGACTGTAAAAGATTAACTTTAAAACTTATAAATTGATAGTGAATGTTTGGAGTCAGTTTTCCAGGTCATTATGATGCTTAGGCTGTAGGCTACAGTCTACAGGTATGGTTGTAAAGATTAAAAACAGCTTCAAACCTGTGTGAAACTGAAAATTAAGTGATTCAATCATAAGTACCAAGAATAAAAAGATTATAGAGAATAGTTATGGTGTCTATAGGTTTGCACTGAAAACCACGGTCACAGAATGAGAAGTGCATCCACATAAGAACCTTAATACCAGGTTCTCCTTCACGTCCTCTCTCTCCAGATTTTCCCATCTCTCCCTGCAAGCGGAAAAAAACCCACAGGGTTAATGGATCATGTAAATTACATGCTATATATTCCTTATACATTATGTACATAAAGTAGAGTACATATTGGGATGGTGCATGATGAAATGAACACATTAGACATGAAGCCTTTTAAATAGCAGGAAATAATCTTTTATAAAAGTAAGAGGGTGTTTTGGTGTTAGAGGACTGTTAACACTAAATGACTGTTTTGACTGTTTATCAGTGTGAAACCTCTGTCAGCAGCTAGAAAAACAATAATCAGCAGCTAGAATGCTGGTAAACTTAATCTCCATTCACTTATACTTACAATTGGACCCAGTAATCCAGAAAATCCTGCTCGACCTTCTCGACCCTTTGACAGAAAATAAATAAATAAATAAATAAATAAATAAATAAATAAATAACCTATTGGAGTATAATATACACTCTGAGTGGTCCAAATACTAATTTCACTGGAAATATTTCTGAACTGAAATAAGGTGACACATAGCATCAACTCAGAAGCAATTCGCTGAAAATGCAGCAGTGGCTTGAGTGTATTGTCAGTATTTTGTATATTATTGCAAAGTTGCAGCTATCTGAAATTGTTAATTTTTTTTAACAAATTTTTCATTGTGTAATATCGGGACTTTATTTATTTCACACTAATACCAAACACGGTAAATTATATATATAAAATGATGATGACAGATATAAGATACTATATGGGTTTCTTGTCAAGGTTTCAATTACTTCACACAAATCAAAACATTTAACATTCATCTTTGTCCTACCTTGTCTCCTCGAGGCCCAGGGACTCCTTGATGACCATTTGGCCCTCGATCTCCCTTCAAAACACACACAATTACATGTATTCACAAGGATCTATACACACACATGCACAATTTCACATACATTTACTTTTTGAAAGCAAGAACAAACAAGTCATGACTCTTTCAACTTCTGAAGACCCACCTTCAGTCCGTCTTTTCCCTGCTTCCCTTGCTCCCCCTGGATGCCATCAAACCCCTACAACAATGAAGACATGTATAAAGAAATGTGATTATTACTATAGCATTGTCAGTTAACATGTCTTTATTCATTAAGTTTGTTTCACTCACAGTGGATCCGGGAGGTCCTGCTGGCCCTGTTGGTCCTCCAAGTCCCTCAAATCCTGAAGGACCTCGACGTCCCTTCAGTCCACGTTTACCTGGAGACCCCGGAGGTCCCTGTCGATAAACACAACAAATGATTGAACTCATTCACTGATATAATCAATAAACTAATCAGCTATCAACCGAGCAGATAGAAAGAAAGGGTTCAACTCACCAGGTCTCCCTTAAACCCCCGGCTCCCCTTCTCACCCCTCTTGCCTTTAGCCCTCTGGATGAGGAATACACAACCACAGACACACAGACACACACCATAGATTGTAAATATCATATAACTGATGTAAACTGTTTAGCTGCAGTCATTATTGAAATTGCTTTACGTAACCTTACGGGATCACCTGAGGGTCCAGGCTTTCCTGGATTCCCATTGGCTCCCTGCAAAGAGAAAGAAAAATCATTTACTTTAAAATGGCAAACTCACTTCAACACATCTGAGTTCATAACTGTTGCGTGTGCAAGTGTTTGGTCTTGTTGCCTTACATTAAGTCCAGGTGGTCCAGGTTCCCCGATTTCCCCTTCATCCCCTGGATCACCCTAATGCAACACACAGAGCACTGATGACAGAGTGACCCTAAAATGTTGGCTTCTGTTTACTACTCCATTTCATAGCTTTTGTTTCTGGTTGTTATTCTTAAATTGTACTCACAAGGTCACCCTTGGGGCCTGGAGGTCCATTTGGTCCTGGGTTTCCCTGTAGAAAAAAAATGAAATGTTTTCTTTCTTTATATTTTTTGACTTTATGTGATACAACTGAAAATGTTTCATCACAGGTTTTGTTATACCTGAGGGCCACTGACTCCAGCAAAACCAGTCACTCCAGCAGGACCAAGCTCTCCCTGAAGCAAAACATATACATAAAGGTTGGACCTTTGCAAAGAAAATATTAGTAGATTATTGTTATTCAGTCTCCGTCACAAAGAGTTCATCTTTAAGTGTCTTGTTACCTGTGGTCCAGCTGCTCCTCTGGCACCCATTTCACCTTGATGACCCTGATGGCATTAAATACTGTCTTACAAGTCTGTTGTTATCAGTCAATTTAGATTAATCATTGATTGACTAGTTGTTTTCTTACCGGTGGTCCTTTAACTCCAAAGACACCTTTTATTCCTTTAGGGCCAATTCTGCCCTAAGCAGAAGACAGATTAACAAAAGGTTTTCTTCCATTGTAATCATTTTATCCATTTAATGAAGAAATTGTAGTATATCGAGTTAGGAAACTTACAGGTGGGCCTGGTGGTCCACTGAAACCCTGAGCTCCAATCTCTCCCTGAAAATAAATACCAGTGTGTCAAAAAAGATGATCTGTTTCATTAAAGAAATAAAAGCTGTGGACCTAATGTCCTCTAGTGAGCAGTCTGACACTGACCAAAGGTCCTGATGGTCCTGGAAAACCAGGTGGACCCCTGACTCCAGGAAGTCCCTGCAAACACAGGACAGTTCAGATGTCATCACACAAAAATTAATTTCAATAATGAACACATCACTGATCATTGTAACTGTTATCAACAAAAAATAATAATTTTTAGCAAAAAAAAAAACAAACCACGTTTGAAATTGCACTTTATGGTGACTTGATATTAATGGGGGCACAAAAGAGGGTGGAAAGTCAAAAGAAAAGTCATCCGTACTTACGATGTAGCCAGGGATACCAGAGATGCCCCTGACTCCTTTATTTCCCTAGTTACAGCAAAAACAGGAACATTAGAATTACATGTACGTGCTCGCTACCAATGAACAAAGTGTGTGGTCTTGTTTCACTGTAGTTGTGTAAGAATGGGTGTTAGCAAGGTCCTAAAATGTGGGACCCCATTATGCCTGTGGGTTCTAACTGGCTTTATGGAGACAACAATGGTGTGCTCCACAAGTTTAAATGAATGTTTGAGGATAAAGACTTGGTTTTAGGGTTAAGTCACTATTAGGTTATGGATATGGTTATGGTTGGGGTTGGGGTTGGGTTAGGGATTAAGTTGGGTTGGCTATGGGAGGCTAATGTTATGGTCCCCATAAAGACAGGTATGCAAGGCTGTGTGTGTGTGTGTGTGTGTGTGTGTGTGTGTGCTTGTGGTGGAAGCTGACTCTGACCTTGTCTCCTTTGAGTCCTCTGTTACCTTGTGGTCCTGGCTCTCCTTGATAACCCTAAAGGCAGAGAAAAAAAGGGTTTAACAAATAATTGTAAAAATTAGTATAAATCAAAATGTTAGTGTCCAATAGTGACAATTTTACAAGAGTTTGGTTTTTGCATATAGCCAACAATTCTGTAATACCCAAGGTTAGCAGTTTGACAAGTTAAAATAGCGTGAGCTAGCTTTCAGAAACAAAAAGCTTAATGTAACTGTACTTAGACATCCAGTCAGATGAGTTAATAGACCCAAAGATACAAATACATACTTGGGCGTCCACAATTTTAATCCTCATAAGTCCAAGTCACTCTTACCCACTCACCCAGCTCCCCTTTGCTGCCTTTTTCTCCTCTGTAGCCTTTGGGACCCTTTGGGGACAAGCAGGAAGTAAATTTATCATGCTGCTACAGGACTGCTCTTACATGTAGGGATGGAAAATACGTATAACATTGTATTAAAGACCTCTTGATGGCACTATATATAAAATACACAAATATTTTACATGTCTCTCAGAGGATTTACCTGTTCTCCAGGTAAGCCTGGAGGGCCTGGAACCTGGTTCTTTCCTGGGGTCCCGTCTGCTCCAGGTCGACCCTGGGGACCTGGCAAACCTTGTGGTCCAGGACTGCCCTGAAATAAAACACAACATCTAATGCAGTTTGCCTGGTATCAGGACTTTTGTTGTGGAGAACCACTTAATTTCAGAGGTCAGAATGGGTGTTAGCAAGTCTAGTCTGGAAGATACAAATGCACTGATTATGGTCTTAACATCAGGCAATGATAGGACCGGTTGGAGTTTAGCGATATTACTTATAATAAAATAATGATAATGATGACAAATAAATATAGTCGAAATGATACAGTTAGTAATAAAATCAACTCAATGCTTTAATCAAAATTGTTGTTATTGTTAATGTTTATTGTAAATATTTGTCACTAACAGTGCAGAAACAGTGACTGTATATGCATTAGGTTTAGCATTGCCCTTCTACATGAATGACCCCTAACGAGGTCTAAGTACAATAATTCTTATTGAAGAGTGTGTGATATGTGATGATCCCACAAGCTTTGGACTCTGATAAGATGCAAATAAAATAAAAGTACCTACGATTTTCCCTTGTGGCCCTTTTCGTCCTTGTTTCCCAGTGATTCCAGGTGGACCCTGAATGCAGAATTAGCCACACAAGTTCTTTTACAATCTCTCTGCTTGGTATTTTCATGATATTGTAAAAATTAAATGCTGTCCACTTACAATTGGTCCATCATCTCCTGGAGGTCCTGGAGGCCCTGGAGGGCCTTTAAGTTTCTGAAAATCAAAACAGACGATAAAAACGTATTGAAGCTCAGTCTAAACATATCATCATTGCACATTGGAGTGTATTCTCTTTACATAAAACACACTGAAAATAAATTGATAATACAGTATGTTGTTGGAGTTAGTTGTTATTCAGCGGCTGTGCACAATTTTAAAAAAATGGATTCAAACTAAATTGTGTCATTGAAAATATTATTTAAATGATTAATTTTGAGTGTATTTATTTTCCTCGGACAAACACTCACTGGCCAGGTAGAAATCAGCTTTTTATAGATCTTCTTTTCCTGGGAGGAAATGACAGAAAAAATATTACTTTCATATTGTGAATGTATTTCTCACACAAATGACCCTAACATTGACTTATATTTAAATATAACAAACTTTTAGAACAATTACTAAAGTATGAGAACTGTATTTATCAACAAAAAAAGATGAAATTTGCAAATTTGCTGTCATAATGTAGCGCCTTTGTTTTTTTGTTTTTTGTTTTTTGGTACAGTATATAAAATCCTTTACAATAAAATGTACAAAAGAGTCGAAAATATGTCAAAATATGCTTGCATTAATACTGAAATAATAAGTGAGTGAAAAAAATGAATAAATGTAACCAACATTTGCATGCTAGTACAATTCTACTGATATTATAAAACTGGTATTTTCTGAAACCTCATTACACAAACTCCCTCAGTAGCAATAGCTTTTGTATTGCTAAAATATTACTTATTTCAACTGATCTTTACTCAAACTTTCATATAAAGTCAAACAAGCATGTAGTTCCAAAGGCAAATGTTTACAGGTGCAAAGCTACAACAACAGTTTACCTTGAAAGCCTCCCACTCCTCCTCAGAGGTTTTAAATACGACAATGGCAGGCATCCCAGGAGGACCAATGGGGCCTCTGTATCCCGTCCTTCCAGTCCTGCCCATAACACCTTGATAGCCCTAAGAGGACAGAAAAAAACATGTTACTCTGAGTGGAAAAGAGGATGAGCTAAGATTACATTTGCCACCTTTTCATTTACATTGACAGAAATAAAATTCTGGCTTCAGAATTCAAGGATGCATTTATTTATATTTGACCACTAGGGTGCAGGAGAACACAAAAAACTGACAAAAACCAGCCTGAGGCGCTGACTGCTTATCGAGCACTTGGGGCTGTTGTCGTGACAATCACGTTCAGTATCTGAAATTAATAGTTAAAGACGATTTCAAACCTGTGTCATCTGTGTCACCTGTTGGGTGTTGTTGATTATCTGACAAAATGAAGAAGCAAATGACCAACAAACATAAAGTAATTGTATAACTAATATGATGCAGGAACTAGAGTTTTGTTTGTTTTCAGTAAAGCAGACTATTTCAAAGTCGACATATATTTTTTAATTAGTGATAATGGATATAGGTCATGCAGGGACAGAATTTAAATTTATGCTTAGTATTTGATAGTTAGGCATACATAACATAAAGGCTATCAACATTTATTGATTTTGTGGGATTTGCAAAGTAAAGTTATAATAGGTAATCTAGTAAATGTGCCCCTCTTTCAATACAAGACTTTCTAAACACCTAGAAACCCACAGACCATACTTATCATACTTATATTAAAAAAGTAATAATTTTTTTAAGTGACAATGAAATTATTGATTAATTAGCTGTAAATTAACCCCATAAACTAACAGTTACACTTGTGTGTTAATTTAATTTCCTGAATGCTTCATGAAAATACCATAGCCGGGTTAACATGTTAGCATCAAGCTAATGTTAGCTGACAGAGAGCAATAATAAGATATCATTTGAGTGCTATTTGATTCTAAATACTTTACAAATGAAGAGTTAACATGCACTGTAGTTCAGCTGTTTAGCCATTTATTCATGATTTTTCAGTTGTTAACTATAAGGGTTGCAAAATTTAGCAGTATGTTATACATTATCTGTTTAGAACTGTATGTCCTTTCATTTGATATAATGTTGATGTAAGAAGATTTCATGATTTAGGTCTCATTTAATACCTACTTTTTCTCCTGTAGGTCCTGGGGGTCCTGGTAGTCCAGGTGGACCCTGAAACCCCTGATGACAGAGTGAGGTAGAACAGGTAGATCTGGATACAACCACTGACAAAAACAATGTAAACCCACTGCTGTCTGTGATGCATTGATTAAAGAAGGGTGGGACAAACACTTTGGTTAAAGTCAAACTGCACTGCTGCACATCATTATACCATAGAAAATAGACAGAAGTGAAAAGGAAATGCACATTTTCCACAGATTTCCTATTATGTTAGGATTCTGAAAAATCTAATGTTTGCTCTTTGTGATCATGGGTTGAAGCAAAAAGGAAGGTTTTAAGTTTAAGGTCATGACAGAAAACAGGATGAAAATCATACAAATTTTAATCATTTTTATTTTTAAATCAATTCCCTAGATTGTTTGTTTATGCATTCAAAACATCATTAACACTGTGTACTTAATGTTACTGTAAATAAATTTGACATTTTAAGGTATTCCCAGTGAGGACTTACAAAAAATATGTGTCTTAAGATGTGAAAAGAAAAAACTTCAATTACTGGAAATGAACATCTTATTAGGTGTTGATTTTTTCTTACCCTTTGACCTCTGATCCCAGGTCTTAATCCTGCACCATAATGTCTGACCGTGTGCGAGGGCGGCTCAATGGCTGCTTTAACCATCTGCTGTGGGGATTCAGTCTCTGGTTGGCTGAAGTAGTCCTCACGGCTGACCTGGGAGATCCGATCAGGTGAGGTGATGTTATCAGTGTCGTTATCATAACTTTTTTTTCCCTTCTCTGCATGTCCTTCCACATGGTTCTCCCCTACTGAATCTATCTTATCTTCATCAGTTTCTGTTGCACTCTCTTGCTCTTCACTGGAAGGTTGTTGCTGTGATGACGTTTCTGTGTGATTTAAAACATTTTCCAATATGTCTGACACTTCCTATTTTCCTTTTATCTTGCTAGTTGAAACATTACTCCTCTCAGTCTTGTTGTTTATAGCACTTGAGGCTTGTCCACTTTGTAGTGTTGGAATTAAAACAGACAGAATTGGGGTTGGATTTGTCTGAGGCACAGGAAAGTCCTCAGTTGCTGCTTCAGTAAGTGACACATTTTCTTCTGTCAATCTTAAGAGTTTACCTGGTGGTTCTACTAAAACTGGAGGTTTAATATCTAGTGGTGATGCCTCTTGTGTCACCTCACTCACTCCTCCATCAGATAAAGATGACATGGTGGTTGCGACAAGCCCTGATTCTGTGATATGACCTGAGGTAAGTGTAGATATAGCAGCAAACTCAGAGTCCTGTGGTTCATTGGAGAAAGATCTGTCTGTACTAGCAGTTTCTGCATCTTCCTCTGCAGCTTCCACTGTGACACCTGGAGCCGTGGGGTTTTCATGTCGAATGATTTGGCTTGAAATTTCTGTCCCAACACTTTCCAAGACAGATGCATCTCTTGAGCTAAAGTCCTCCTTTTTAGCAATAAACGTCGGATGAACTTGTGATGGGTGCCGCGCTGTTTGAAACAAGTGGACAGAAGGGGTTTTCGTTACGGTACTTCCTTCTGTGCTCCATGGTTCCTTGTTGTCTAATATGTCAGGGTCCAAATTAGAAAGCTGCTCATTTCCTGTTACATTTGGAGGCTGTGTTTCAGTATCTTCATTTATTTCCTTGCTCGTGCTTGTTGCCTTGTCCTCATCTCTGTTGGTTGAGCCTGCAGGCTGAGTATCTGTGTGAGCCTGTGTTGTCACTACAGCTGCAGCGTCTACATCCTCTGGAGCCGGATGCGACTTCAGAGGGGAAGTGATGCTCACTGGGCCCAGTGTTGGTGTCAGCTCAGTGGGACCAGCCTGCAGAGTTGTGTCATGAGAGGTATTTTCTGGTGTGGATGATACTCTGATCTCCTGATCAAAAGCCTCAACCTCCTGGAAAAATTTTGATGTAAGGAAAAAGATTACCCAGTGTTGCCAATATGCACTGTGTGTGCTGAACATTATTTAGCAGTCTTTAGTAGAAATAACAGGGAACAAGATTTATCAACAAAATCTCTACTCTTTTCTAAGTGCCTTTTTGAAATAAGTCTTCTTTAATGTACAGCTTTGATGCAAGAATTGATTCTTCCATTGTAGCACAAAAACCAAATTAAAAATAAATAAATAAGCAAAGGCAATTAAGTAGAAACGATAATTAAATCCAAAAAGTTTCAATTAAAAAAATTGCATACAAGAAATAAAGACCATAACTTTTAAATTGTAAAACAGAAATTACATTTCAGTTCACGCTCTCTTAAGTGATGTAAAATGAATTTGTTTAGAAATGAAAAACCCAGACAAATATGCTGAGGGTAAGATCACACATAAATACAACACACAGTCTATGTCCAAAACAGATCCTTCTACTTCTTTATTAAAAAAAAAAAAAATGTTAAAGCTAATGC
>JAQLOL010000020.1:17883795-17899827 GCA_029783665.1 Naso thynnoides | reverse complement strand
TCTGCCTACAACAGAGTGTCTGCAAGAGACACAATCAGTCGGCTCAAGCTTGAGCTGAGATTGACCAGTTTACTACGCTGCAATTTTCTCCTGCTTTCTACTTTTTTCTCCATTCAAACTGGACTTAAAAAAGAAAGCAACAACCAATGACATAAAACACAAACCAGAGCAAAAACAGGGAGTAAAGATTGCAGCGGAGTTGCTTCCCAATGAGTCTCACGCTACAGCTAACATTAGCTTGTTAGCAAAAGTTACCAACTGCAGCTTTAATACATAGAAGTAGATGCACCAACCTTATTCCAGTCAGAGGAGGTGGCTACAGGGTCCTCGGCAGCCAGTGCTATACTGCTAGCAGCTATGACCAGCAGGATGGACATTTCAAAGTACCTGAGGTTCACCACATAGTGACACGCTCGACGCACCCTGAGGGAGAGCAGATGGCTCAGTGAAGATGGGCTGCAGAGGTCAGGTATCACATCCGCTGGGAGTGACACTGTGCATGCATAAACTACATTACATGGCTTTCTTCTACATTAGAGCAAAGGTCCGTCATTCCAACACATCCTTTGGCCTGTTACCATTCCAGCAGCAACTTACGGGTTGTCAGGTTTGAAGATAAACATGCTGTCTGGGGTCACAGTGTTGACAGGCTTTGTTTCCTCTGCCTCCTCCTTCTCTGACTTTAGGGTTTCGGGGTCCTTACTGTTCACTGGAGGAGATCAGGAGGAAAGAAAGAGGACAAGGTAAGGACAGGTATAAGGAGGATGAGAGTAAGGTGGGATGAGAAGATGAGAAGAGGCCTCACAAAGGCACCTCAAGGCTTGTGAGCTTAGTTCTTGAAAAAGAAAATTATAATTAGGAATATATCTACTAAGAATAGATGGAGCTCAGTAGTTGTGAGCCAAATCAGTGAACTATGGTGACTTGCTGAGATGATAACACGACTCAGTCCCACTCAAAATGAACTGCGGAGGCAACAATTTACCCTGAGGCAAGACTCTGCAGATGCATGGCCTGTTGCAATTCTTAGACTTATTAAGAAGCTAAATAGGAAAATTGATGACATTTCCAGAACGGCAATGCTTTTGCAATTTGAAAATCAGCTGTAAAGAGGACTCATGTTGATGAGAACTTGTGGATCATCAATAGGAGCTACTTGAAATGAATCCTGTCCAAAGTAAATGCCTATTCACCCTTGTCAGATCACAGTGAATGAAGTGAAAAAGAAAGGTTCGTCTTGTGAGGTTAAATGAAAGGGCATTAAAGTCACAATGTTGTAATTTCACCAACCGCAGTATTAAAAGTCACCTCATCAGCACCTTAAAACCACAAATCCCACTGCTGTACCTGATATAGTGGAGAGCTCCATAGATGGCTGAATGTTGGACACCTCGATGATCACACTGGAGCTGAGCTGAGATTTATTCTGGTCCTGTTCTGCTTCATTCTCTTCCCTGTTGCTGTCTGGGATGGGTGGTGGAGATGGGTCTGATTGCTGAGGAGTCTCTTCCTGTTTCTGAGGATGCTGCTGACCAACGGGGCTCTGGTTGTCTGGTGGGTCAGTGTCTCCCGGGTTGCTCCTGTCACCCTGTCTAAAAACAGAGACACAGACTTTACTGGACCAACACGAGGACAGCAATATATATACAGCACGGATGCTGCTGAATCTGCAACGTCGAAGCCACAGTAACCACAAACACTGATGCATGTAGATGCATGAATTAATTTATGGCTGAACAAGACTCAAAGGCAGAATATGCAGCAGTTTTTTCACAACATTCAAACTTGTCCCCTCCTCCCTGGCTCAACTAGATTGAGAGAGCAGCAATAACAAAGCTAAATCAAGAATAAAAATGCTGTTTTTTGATTGTTTCACAGCAGTTACGTTCTAAAGCAAAAATAAACCCACCCACACCTACACATAACCCTGCAGGAAGGTGTTGTAATGTCAGATTTTGTGTGAATTCAGCCAAAGCACTCGCTTCATCCTCTCTGCTATTTGCTGTGTGTGCGTGTGTGTGTGTGAGACACAGAGACCTGCAGGTCTTGACAGAGACGAGACACTGATATAAGTGTTCACTGCTTTGAGTCACAACCTTGCCACACCACTCCACAGCAGGATACCTTTTGTATGTGTCAGAAACATTGTTTTTTTCAGAATCAGGATGAGGAATTTCCTCATATATTGTCTTTAGAGGGAAGGGTGTTACGTGAGGGAGGAACCAATGGGAGGTTAACTATCAGACTTTCTATTTAGGTTTGAATCATGGTTACAGAGGTGTCAGCCCTGGGTGCCATGAGGACAAACCTGGCAAGAAAATCACCTCAGTGTTGTTGTTGGACTGTGGTCAGACTATTAACCCCCAAATAATAATAATGATTAAATAATAAGGCAACAGGCAGCCAAAAGGCAACACAAGTTGTGTGTACAATCATCTCTGAGAAACAAAACCATTTTCTAATTGACATAATTAATAAATAAATAAATAATCTCAGCATAAGTTATTTTAGTTAGTGCAGAAAATGACAACTTAATTATTCCCCTCTCT
This sequence comes from Naso thynnoides, assembly GCA_029783665.1. Taxonomy (NCBI): domain Eukaryota; kingdom Metazoa; phylum Chordata; class Actinopteri; order Acanthuriformes; family Acanthuridae; genus Naso; species Naso thynnoides. Next base: position 17,897,278 of record JAQLOL010000020.1, on the reverse strand, counting down.
TCTCCAGTGCCTCCCTGTCTCTTTTGACTTTAATTTTAATATGTAAACCAAATATGATACATACTATCAAACACAACTGTTTACTGTCTGTCTTCTTAGCTGTTGGTCTGACTCACCCGCTCTCATCGGGCTTGGACACCTCCTCTTCATTTTTGGCTTCTGCTTCCTTCTCCTCCATCTTTTCTAGATTCCTGTCCCTCTCTCTGCTGACCGAACGACTTGCCAAGTGGCTTTCCTTCCCTGGTGAGGATCCCTGACTTCTGGCCCCGCTCTGATGGTCACAGTGATGCAGCGCCCTCCTGCCCCTGATCCCACCATGACCACCCATCTCAGGAGTGAGTGTGTCAAGGTTATCCGGTGGTCTGAACTTTTTTACTGCTCGGTGTTGACGCTCGCCATTCAATCTAGGGCTTCGGCGCTCTCTGCTGCTGTTCTGACTCTGAATAACACCCAGTTTTCCGCTTTCAGTGATGGGCTCGGATGCAGGAGCATCAGCAAGGGGCACGTTTGTAGGATCGGAGGCTTCTGGTACCAGCACTGACACGGGGGGTTCAGGAATGTCACCAGAGAGGGCAACATCCGAAGGCATGTCCACAGACACGGAGGACCTTGAAGCCTGGTTCTTCGCTGGAGAGACTAAGGGGTCCATCGGGTGCTTCAAACTTCCAGACGGCGTGTGCTCCATGGTCTTGCGATGCAGCGACAGGGGGCGTCCACGCTGTGCCTGGGCTGAAGCAGGAGGCCCGTCCTTCTCTTCGCTGGGGCTGCTGAACAGGATCTCTCTGCTGGACATCTGGCGGTGTCTCCGTAGCTGGCTGGTCCTCTGCTCCCACACTGACATGGTCATCCTTTTTCTTCTCTCTCCCCTGGACATGAAAGAGTTAGAGGGGTTGAGTGGTGGGGGTGGGCGGCCCTCCCTGATGCTGCCCTGGGCCTCCTCCAGGGAGCAGGAGTAGGTAGGCCGGCTGCGGTGGATGGCTCTTTTCCTGTAAAGGTAGGGCCGCCTCCTCCGGCTTCCCCTGAGGGGAGAAAGAAAAGACAACGTGTCAGTATACAGAAGCAGATAATACAGTATATGCAGTGCCACATTTAACATACAAAAGGTTTAAACTAGTGTTTGCATTTAATTTGAGACATTCATTTTAGCTTATTTTGTCATTTATTGATTCAGGTCTGAAACTATTTTTGTTTGCATGATATATATTCAACAAAAGTCTAATTTGATTTTAAGCAGCGTTTGTGACTGAGTTCTCATGTACTTTAAATTCTACTTTCTTTCTAGGCTCCCTGTTTGTTTTTTAAAATGTAAATTGGCAATCAAATTCATTTGCACCAAAAAGTGAACATAACAGTACAAAGCAAGTGCTTGGGTCTGATGTTTTAGCATTTTATCAACAACAAAAAGCAATTTCATTTGAATATATAGCATTTTAGTGGATTAATGAAGATGTGAGGTGATAAATTAATCAAGCCAGGAACTGCTGTGCGACTTAATGACAAAAAGAGTAAAATGCAGGATGAAGTCAGAGTAATAGACAGAAAGAAATGTGGAATTAAATAAGGCTGGGGAGTTTGGAGGGACAGGACAGAGCATGAACTGAATACTGTACGAGATGGAGTCTGGGACATTTACCCGTGTACGAAAATCAGACAGGCATTAGTGAGAGATTGAGTGAGTCGAACAGACAGCGTTACTTACTGGAGCGTGGACTCTTGTGTGGTCCGTGTTATCAATGAGCGATTGGTTGAAAACAAGACATTAGTGCTTTTGTGAGCAGAGACAGAACAGGCCAGGAGACACACAGCAAAGATAACACGGCCTTTCACACGAAGGCCAAAGGCATCACAACACCTGTATATATAAACTGTTGATGTCATTTACCAGCTGTTCTGTATTTGTTACCAATTGCTTCAGGGTAAAACTGCTCCTTTAGAAGATTACACGCACAGATTAATTATTCATTTCATTTCTAATTACTACATCATGTATTCTGTTTGCAGCAGAAAATTTCCACTGTGCACATTCCTTTTTTAAATGTTCGTAATAAATGAAGGATAAATTTGCAGGTCACAAATGACCGGACTCTTGATGCTTTGGTGTGTGTCTCCATTAGAGCCAAGCGGCACATTGACAAACAAGATGGTGGCAGCATTAGAAACAATTAAACAACATTCATAAACATTAACAGTAAGCACAACATTGATAAGAAGACATCATAATTAAGACTTAGATGTTAGACAGTCTCAGCTACAGTATGGGCACAGGTAGAAAACATAGAGATGGGCTCCATCAGCAAACAAAGGAAAAAAGAACATGTTTAGAAACCCTTTGAGCAAAAACATCACATTGGGATGCAGCTCTGAACACCATCGTCACCTTAGTGCACTCACACATTAGCATTCTTTTAAGACATGCTAGTAGAGCAAAATGAGGAAATTCATGAGCCGAGCTTCAAAGTTTTAGCTCAAAATATTCAAGGGCAGTCCAGGGAGCAGTCAAAGACTTTACAATAGAAGAAAAACTGTACACACACCGAAAAAAACACTTTTCAAAAATCCTTGTCTCATGTATCACTTGGAAAGCATTTTCAGCAAAGATGCGTGTGTGTAAATTATATTTTTCTTCCGTTGATCATGCTGATCAGATGCATGCTTTTTTTCAGATGAAAATCATCATCAGCCTCCGACATGCCGCACCTCGTTTTTTTCCGCCTTTTTTTTTCTTAAGCAAATGCTGTCATGCAAGTTTCTTCAAGGTCAGCGGGGGCAGCTTCCGCCGGGATTTCATAGCTGACATCGGAGATGAGACCAGAAACCCTTAAAGTTCAGACTGTCCTCTCTGAATACAGATACCAGCCCAGACGACCCCGTGGTATTCCAGTCTTCTCTATGGGTTTTGACAAGAGCCTGACCCTCGGCTGGCAAAACTAAAACTAATGCATCTCTCTAGTTTTATGTCTGCAGTGTTATAATTCCATTTCTAATATGTAAGCTTAAGGGAAAATGGCCTCGAGATTGAAAGACAGAGAGACAGAACTCAAGAAAGAAGGAGGTCTATAATGTTAAGTTAATGATATATTAATTCATAGAATCTTCCACATGCCCATGCAACAAACTGCTTGTTTCTCAATACACAGCGTGCAAACAGAGCCAGAGGTCCTCACTCTTGTGCATGCACATGCACTTCCACCACCTACAGGCACTGTGCAATCAATCCCTGAGAAAAAAAAAGACAATCTATTCTGCAAACTGGAAACCTGAGTATTGGAAAAACAAGGTCATGTTACTTTTAATTAAATAAAATTTTCCACAAACGAAAACACTTCAACACATCAAAGCCTGAACACACTTTATTTAACTTTCCAACAGTCTTTTCTCACAACAATACCCACTTTGCTGAGTGCAGAGGTATCTTACTGTATTGGACACACCATGTTAACTTGGACACTAAGTAATCCTGTCTCCATGACAACAATTTAAGCACCTCCCACGTGGGAGTGGAACCAGTAACCATGGAGACATACATTAGACTTCAATTTGGCAGCAAATTACAGTGTAGGGAGCAAGCAGAGGCCAGATAGGAGGCCCTTAAGACATATCAATAAGTCTATTGGGACAGCACCAATATTGATGATCTCAACAGGCCCTCAGGGACGTTTGAGTGCACAAGTTAAAGCTCTGTATTGATGACCTTTGACCTCCATCTATAACTATTGGTGAGCAGACTCGACTGCAACGCATGATACACTCGAAGGTGGAGAGTGGAGGCTACAGCAACTTGTCCAAAGTGTTGGCACTGTGGGTTAGTCCTACATATACAAACCCTGGAGTTTGAAAGGAGGGAGGGAGAGGAAGAGAGTGGGAGAGAGACAGCTGGAAGAAGGGAGAGGAGGTCAGGCAGGCACAGCGGTTGCATACAGCACTTACTCTGAGGACATGAAGGAGGACAACGGTCCGACCTCCTTCGCCTTCTGCAGAGCATGTTTCTGGTTGAACGCTGCCTCTGCTTCCTCTTCATCCTGATCAAAAGAGCAGAGGAGCAGAAGGCAGCTGAATGACTGTAATATCCGTGAGTTTAAATAATTAAACAATATCAAAGTGATGAAGAGAATAGAGCAGAACTGGACACAGAGGAGAAAAAAAGAGGTTATTGATATCGTGAAACAAGAGTAAAGCAGATACGAAGAAGCTTATTCAATCAATTACATTTTTATTATCAGTCACTTTTTTATTACCTTGGTAAGTTCTTGTGCGTTGGCGAGGTTATCCACAGCAATGGCCAAGAAGACATTAAGCAGAGTGTCTAGTCACAGAGCAGTTAAGGAGAGCAACAAGGTAACGCTGAAAATTTTTTGGCAAGATACTTCCTTTATAGTAGTACTGGAAATGAAGATTCCAGTTTGTGACTCGGCTGGTCTGTACGATGCAGAACTAAAATTAAAACTGAGAAGAAACCTAGATACAAGAGAAATCAATGTTTGGTTAATATCCAACAGGTGCCCGGCAACATAACTACAACCTTACAACAATGCTCCTCTGTGTGTGCCCCATGTGAAGTAAGTAGGTTTTTTATCATTGACTGCATATAAAAATTAATGACTTGACCTGAATGACTTGAAAAAAGCCAACATATAGCACTAAGTAGGCTTGCTGCAGCATAGGTCATAAACTCCACCTCCTTCATGTTAACAGATGGGACAGAAAAAAAATTCCCAAAAAATGGTTTCTGTCATTGTTGGTAGATCTTATCAAGCTGGTGTATGGTAAAGTGTTAAATATCAGCAAAACTAACATATTTCTGACAAGAATGAAGCTATAATAATAGAATTGCACTAAAAACAAAGACCAGTAGTTAGCTGTTTATTTTACACCTGGTGCAGTCTAATTGACTCTGCTATGATACAGCATGTTTTTCAGGCTGCATTTCTTTGACCAATGTTTCTGTGTGTGTGACGCATCATAAATTTTTGGAAACCATGACATTGCTGTGATGAGCCTCCCCTCCATGGTTGAATTTTTTTTTTTTTTTTTAACCTAAAACAAAAATTGTGGGCTGCAATCACCCTTTAAATCACTGACATTTTCTGGTTGCGCCTGATTGGACAGACAGTTTGCTTGTGGGTCCGTGGGCTGTCTGCTTCTGGATTTCCAAACAGCACAACATAGCAGTCTGTTTGTAAACTTCTCTCTTCTATTACAAATACAGCTCAGTGAAACATGTTTCTGAGGACGTTTTAGGTGAGAAATAAGCCATGCAGTTGCAGGATCTGTCTTTATTTAAACTTGACAATAGTTGGTTTGTGTTGTCTTTCATGTGTTTTCAGAGGCGTCGCGTTGCATGCTCCTCATCTGCATAAAGTTGGAAAATTTTAACTTCATGCAAATGAGGAGCCTGCGACTTGACACCTTGTTTCTCTAGATTCCACGCACTGATACCAGAATGCATGCACTGAAATACAAATCCAGTGGAATTGTGCCTTTAGGGTACATACCCACTAGATTCATGGTTTTCAGGCGTCCCCCTCATTGTCTATGTAGAACACCATGCATGTGTGAAATGACGCCGCAATGGCTCTGTACCTTTAGGCATTTAATTAATGCCTAAGACAAAGCAGGCGTGTCTGCCCACCAAAGAGTGACGGAAGAACTTTTCGTCGATGAGGGGCCGCCAGCCCAAGCCTGAACTGAATTTTAAAATGAAAATTTAAAAAAAGACTGATACAATACAATAACAAATTACAGTAACTTTAGTGATAATGGTAGTTTAAAAAAGCAATGAAGGATACAGTTTCCAAATAGCGTGAGCACTATGAAGTAGATCGAGGACCACATGCCAGACTTCACTCCTCCTTGGGACCGAATACCGTTGTACATCACTTCGTTCCAGTCCTCCCCAGTCAGGATCTGAGAAAACACACCAACAGCAACACACAAACGTCATCCACAAAACTCTCCTCAGCATCACTGTTCAGCTTTAGCTTTAAAAACTGTTTGGCTCAAAATTTATTTTCCTGCATATTGCTATTCACTGTAAAAACTTGTGTGAAGTAGAGAGTGACAAATTGTCAGGTTCATTTTCGGACCTGAAAGACGGTCATGATGGCTGCAGGAAAGGTGTCAAAGTTTGTCGGAGTGTAGTCCTCAAAGATGAACCTGTGAGAAAGACGTGACACACCTTGAAAAAGCAGAGCTGGGTCTAGTTGGTTTTATTTTAGTTTTTCAGTCAGAAAGAAATCAATTCCTCTCCTCTCAAACTGGCTGGCTGATGTTTTTTTTCCATGTGCTCTGTATTCTAGAGGCTAGCTGATACACAAGGCCATGCTTGTTCACCTCGGCCGGCCTTTATTTAAGTGACAGCTTGTGGGAAAAACAGCCATCGACTCAGGGGAAAACTAAGCAATAATAGCTGTGTGTGTGTGTTTGTGACAAAGGCAAAGTCTTACAAGTCGGGCTTATACATCCTCACTCCGATATAATGAAAACTGTGAACAGGCAGTAGGACAATCTGTTCTCTTCTCAAGTGTGTGTATTCAATAAAGTAGGATCTACTGGACCATGAAGTCTATTTATCCATTATTTTTATGTGTGAATGTCTGTACAGGAACAGGATACGTGCGCAGACTGGAAGAGAAAAACAGTCTATATTTCTGACAGATTGTTTAGACTTTCTCTCTGCCTGGGTGCTTCCTTGCTTTACTCAATTTCTTTATGCATTCTTATGAAGTGATGTACAGGATACACCATAAGCATTTGCAGTTTACACAAAGGTAAAAACAACAACAACAAATAACTGTGTTATATATTGTATTGAGTCGTGTACTAACAAGGTCCCAAGCGTTTCATAACATTCAAACCCATAGAAATCCATAATTTCATTCAAGGTCATCATTACAGAGTGAGGAACGAAATCTGCAAATTAGTTATTAGCCACTGCTGACTTCATTCAGGATTAAGCACCATTATTTCTTTTCGTCTTGTCTTATGGGTGTTTAAAAGACCATACAAGTGTTACTACATGTCATTGTCCTTTGTCAACATCAGCCACACATATGTTACATAAACCCCCTGCATTTATCCACAACTCTCTTTATCAATGAGATGTCACATTTGTTTACATTTTTTTCATATTGAATAAATGTTACCAAAAGTTTCTCAACATGTCTGACGATGTTAGTTAAAAAGAGCTTCTGTGTCAAAATCATTCCTCACATTAATATTTGAGCTAGGAGGCAGCACTTGTAAGTAACTATTTTTCCAGGCCTAATAACTTTCATCTTCATGTGTTCCAGCTCCTCTCTCTTGTTCTCTTTAGAAGGGTGAATAATTTAGGTTATGTCGAGCAACTTTCACATCCTATAGTGTTTCTATACCCTGTTTCAACATAAATGAGAGTGAATGGGGTTTAAAATGCAGTCCAAGATGTACTGAAGTATACACATGGTCGAATTTAACAAGTTGTAGAAGATAGGGGAGTTCTTTGCTCATGGTGAGAAGACAAAAATAGACTGGTATGGTCCTTCAACAATGAAACAACAACTCCCATGATTCCACACTACATGTACCTCACTAAGCATCAAACTCTGTCTTTTGTTATTATTTTAAATGAAAGACCACTAGGGGCAGAAATTAAATACTATGTGTTTAACGTTACCTGCCACCGAAGAGCTGCATGCCAAGGAGCGCAAAGACAACAATGAAGAGGAAGAGCAGGAAGATGAGGGAGATAATGGACTTCATGGAGTTCATCAAAGAGACGACCAGGTTTCTCAGAGACGCCCAGTACCTTGGTGGTTACAAAATATCACATTAGTGCAAAAAAGATATTTGAAAATGTGAAAAACATAATCAATTTCAATAATAATAATCAAACATCAAATAATAATCAAACATCAAAGTCTGTTATTAGGTTTTGGGGAGAATGACTTTGCGTGTTAAATGTTATAGAGGAAGCTGTGTGAGATCTAAAAAAAGGCCTCAAGTGATGTCACGGTGTCAATGTCACTTGGAGTTTGAAAAAGTGCTTAAGGTTAGCAGCTTGAGGCTACCACGGAATCTCAGAGTGAGCTGTCTGAGTTTTCCTTCTTTTTGACTGTAGATATTGTAGGCATAAGGTTTTGACATGGAAGACTGATGCGTGGAGGTGAAAATAATAATATCTCCGGTTCTACTGCATCACTTTTGATCCCTTTCTAAAAATAGTGAATCTGAAATGTCATAGAAGTGAAATGCTGAATTGGTGGAGGACTCTTTTAAGAGGGATACCCTTTGAGTGTGCCACTTTGCTGCATGTAAGAAATATGAATGGTATGGGCATATTGTTAAATATTAAGGTTCCTGTCAGTCTTTTCTGTGTGTGTGTGAGTGTGTGTGTGTGTGTGTGTGTGTGTGTGTGTGTGTGAGTGTTGTTTGAGGCTGGAAGAACTTAATATTTCATGCATTTGCTTGCTTGTTTCATAAATATACATAAAAAAGAATATATTTAAAAGAAACACCAAGTAAAAAAACAACACTTCACACAACGGATTATCTTATATTAATGTAAGTATAGAAAACTGAATACCGCACCAGCATGACACACTTTACACAACAACTAGCTTTTAGTCAACAGTAAAATGTTCCTTGTTAATAATGTGAATATCTCAACAGATGGCAAAGAGCGAGGAAGGCTGCAGCACTAACTTGGTGATCTTAAAGATCCTCAGCAGACGGAGAGCACGCAGGACACTGATGCCAAAGGAAGTGCCAGGCCTGAAGAAACCCCACAGCACTTCAAAGATGCTGCCAACTATTACCTACAGAGACATATATTACATAAGGCATTGTGTCTTTAATAAAAACACACAGAAACAAATGAGGATGTGCTTACATCTATGAAAGAGTGACAGAGAGAAGAAAGAGCGAGGCAGATGATGCAACACAGACAGATTCGGAGACAGAGCGCTGATGATGCAAATTTAAAGTCACAAGCAGTTGAATTTTTGGGGAAACAAATATGGAGGGAGGGACACGGAGTACTGACGCTGCAGTCAAAGCAGTTGAAGGAAGAGTGGAAGTAGAGACGCGGTCCTAAGCTGTACATCTTCAGAAACATCTCCGTCAGGAACAGAGCGAGGAACAGGAACTCTGCATAGTCTGGAACAACAACAACAAAAAAAAATTATTTAGATTTTGAGATTCACATAGACCATTACACAGTCATATGATAATCAACTTCAGGAGCCCATTAGCTCAAATTTGGGGGGCTCCTGAAATGACTCACAGAGGAAGTTGGACAGCCAAAGGGGCTGGTTGTGATGAACAATGGCCACACACAGTGTGTTGAGAGCCACTAGGCCCAGCACTGTCCAGTAGAAAGTGTGTGTCTTCACCACACGGCGGATGGAGATGCGCAGGAGACGCTCCTTTCGGCGAAAATATGCTGTTGGACCTCGCTTGGCACTCCTGATGCTTGCTCTGGCCATGGGAATGCCTTAGAGCATAAGCAAAATATGGAAAGAAGAATGCATGAACTGTGGTAAAGCTAACTGTGTTTGAACAGGGTGCACCTGTTTACAACAACATCAACCAGCATTTTCTGAAAGCTGCAGCAGAGCACTGTGTTCTCCTCCCAGAGAAAGTCTTACACTTAATGTCTGACATATTTATGATCCTGTCCAGACTCCCACTCACCCACAGAGGAGATGTCACCATATTGTTCCTCCCCTGGTTGCCCTCGATGCACCACATCCATCCCTCTCCTCTTGATGGTGGTGGCTCTCTTCAACACTGCGGGAAGAGCAGGCTGAACATAAGAGGTCCCAGAACAAGCTGTTCGAACTGCACTACCAATACATTCTGTGAAATTAGAGGAAACATTCTGTGAGGACAGTGACACAAAGCTGACTTTTGGGCAACATGAGCACAAAACACACACTTTACACCTTAGTCATACTGCGCTGTATCAGTGAGTATTTGTTTTTAACCAAATGTCGCCCAAAAAACTGCCTTGTGCATGAGAATCGATACATCTTCAAGACACTCAGGTAGAGTCGAGCAATATGCAAGTGTGAGAATGTATGATACAGTGAAAAGATAATGATGACACAAATGATACAAGAAATCACAGTGGGGATCATCTGCACGACAAACCGATGTCTGAAGTTTCAGCTGAGAGGGAAAGTTCAGCTCATTAACGTTGCACTTGAATGAAACAAAAATGATCATTTAATGTTGTGTAATGATCCTAACAACTGAATGGAAATCTTCTGCTGCGACTTTATGATCTCTGTCACGGCAAGCCATGCTCCCAGGCGACTTGACAGTTCATGCAATTCTCTTATTTGAGCTGCATTCAAGTGCTGCCGTACAGTATCAGGGGAGACGCCGTGCCGTGCACGCATGCTGAAGTGAGTGTGATGAGTATGTTTTGACCTTTTCGCTGACTGCTGTGTTTATGATTTCCTTTCATCCCATCCTTCCCCCGACTCACACCTTCCTGCTACCTTTGTGATTTTCTGAAACTGCTTGCGGTCAATATTTGCTTGGGGACTTTTTTTTAATAAACCATTGATCAAACACACACAGACACCCGAAAACATTGCTTCCATTTTACACATAGACACACAGGAGTGTTTGCTAAAGGCAGGAATCCTGAGTGCCATACACACACATATGCGCACACACACACACACACACACTCACTCACTTATACAGACACACATACAAGCACATGCTGCTGTCTTTTTGGACCAGTGGTTGCTGGGGCAACCACAGTGTGCCACCTTTCTTTTTAATCAAAGCTATCAGGGCGTCTGCATTTATTTCCATAACAACAGCTGAAAAAACTGTCTGTTTTTACTGCAGATGTGCATTATTGAATTTATTTCTATCTTTAGCATCTTTGTACTTTAAGTGACAGAAATTTATAGGACAAAAAACACATTTTAACAAGAATTTCTTTAGTTTTTTGCTATGACAATGTGTGCCTATGTGTGTATTTAAGTAACAACGTGTGCGTGTGTGTGTGTGTGTGTGTGTGTGCAAATGGGGTGGTGAAGCTGGCGAGGGAGAGAGCAGAGCAGAGGACGGTTCTCACCATAGGCACCACCTGTACTCCACTCTGGGAGCCTCCTGAGAGCTGCCAATCAATCAACATTTAATAAAAGCCATGCTGGTTTAGCGAGGAGAAAAGGTCAAAGCAGAGTTGAGAGGGTCAGAGCAGGGACTTAGCATTCTGTAGGGCTCTGTATCTATGGTGGGTTTAGCAGCATCAGTGCTAATTCTCTCTATGTGGTATTTAGAGTTATGCAGAGCCAAGCAACAGTGTAGGTTAGCCCTGGAAGTGTGCACTGAGAGCAACAAAATCTGGGCAGTACAACATATCTTGAACTCACTTAAAGCTATATGCTAACATCTGAAAGCTAACAAGCTTACAGTGACTATGGTAAGATTTATGACTGTGATGAATACTTACATGCTGATGTGAAGCTTGGATAATGTTTACCATGTTCACTAATTCAATTAAACATTTCTAATAAGCACCAATCAGCTAAGAAGATTAAAGCTGAGGCTTGTTTTGCAGGTATTTGGTTATTAGCCAAAGTATAGCAAAAATTAAAAGGAGCAGTGTTCAGGATTTAGTGGCATCTACTTGTCAGGTTGCAGATTGCCAACTGAATGGGCTGAACTAAATGAAAAGTCCTTGTATTTTTGAGGAAGACCAATTCATGGCAATTCATCCAGTAATTGTTGAGATATTTCAGTTGGTGGACAGACTGTCCATCTTACAGTGCCATAATGTTAGCAAATAACCCATGCCAACCTAAAAATCACATTTGAATACAGAGCACAGATTGAGAAGCATATACCTGAATAGCCTTTATAAAGCAGATTTGCGTCAAGTGTACATGCCAGCATTAAAGAGATTCAGTTGGAGAGAGACAGAATGTAAAGCAATGTGAGGATTGCAGAAAGGCAATGTGCACAATGACATCAGGGAAAACAATCATCTCTGCTGGCTCACCATCGAGGGCAGAAGGTCCCACGTCCTGATTCTCCTCAGCCAGCATCACTTCCTCTGAAAGGCCAAAACCACAATCCGAAATGAGCACCAGATGGAGTGGGATGTAGTGGCATCTTTTGTAATTACAGTATATATTTATATCACATTTGTGGTGAAACAAACAGCTGAAAGAAAACTGCATTCCATAATCGTGAAATATAAATATTCCGTTTCTCATCAAGAGCCAAATGCTTAGCTTTGTTGATCTGCGACTGCAAACCACCTGCTCTGTCGATCCAGGCCCGGTAACCATTGAGCTCTCTCTCAATCTGCTGTTGGCGTCTCAGTTTCATGAAGGCTCGGCGGTTTTCCACCCTCTCCCTCTCCTTGGCAAATTCTCTGCAGAACCAAACCAAACCATAGAATCATTTATTTACTCTATGAAGGTACAGATATTTACAGTCACATAGCTAGATAATTCCCCTCGGAACCAACCACCAGCTACAAGAGGAGAGGAGAGACAGCAAGGCAAAGGAGGCTTCTTCTCTCTTACTGTGGATATAATGACAGTGGACCCTCCATTAACCTTTCTGTAAAACTAATTAACTTGTATAGACTCTGACACCATGTAGTGAAACAGCACAGTGTGGTTTGGCTGTTGCGAGTTTGTCAGCCTCTCAAGGTAAAACCACAGTTACACTGTGTCATCTGGCTCCAGTCAGGCCTGCCACATCCTAAATCCACAGACAACAACATCAGCTGACTGTGTGGATGGAGCCCATGTCAGGGGATTATAAAGGATGCGGTCTTCACTGCATATCTTAAAAAACTTCAAGGCAACCAGTGCCCTCTTTAAACTTTATCATGACAGGGACCAAAAGTAAAGCATCTCTAGTGATCCTCGGTTAGTTAAGTTAAACTTTGTCCTCTGAGACATGTATGGCAACTAAGGATGCACAGTATTACTGGGACGTTATCGGTATCACCCAATATCGGCTTTAAACTAAAATATCAGATATTGGCCAGCATGCTGATAGCTATCAATATAATACCTGATTAAATGATAAGCTGGTGTTTCTTGATTTAACGCCTGAGTCAATGCCATGTTTCGCATGTTCCCCTGTGGACAGACGTTGTATTTACTCACTTTGTCGCTTGTGAAACAGGCCAAATTTGCCCTGTTGTGGGTGTTGTTGATTGTCTCAGGGAGAGCATCATCCACTTGAAGTAGGATGTATCTTACCTGTTTTGTTTATAAGCAATTGTCATAAATAAATATGACATGTTTCATAGAATGTAAGTACATGTATTGTTCTTCTTTTGCATAAGGAATGAATATTACATCATTTTAAGCTTTGTATTTTATGCATTTAATGTATTTTATGCATCTTTTTGTAAGTGGGCCAACACAGTAAGAGTATGCATAATATAAATGTATGTAAATCCCACTGCAGAGGAGACTTGACGATCTCTGCAATGAGGTGTGGGGGAAAAAAAAATAAT
>JAQLOL010000020.1:17835744-17854972 GCA_029783665.1 Naso thynnoides | reverse complement strand
GTACGGTTCTGTCTTCTCCTGCAAGTGCAAAGCAAGAGATAATTAAAGTGATAATTAGCTTACACTGAAATAGAATTTAAGCTGTATGCAGGTGTCATGTCAGGCTTGTATGGATGTACAGGCTCCATCGAGGCTACTTAGATTTATTTTTTAATCACAGCAGCTTGACAGAAAAAAGAAAGGTTTGGTTGTGTGTGCAGATGTTTTCATGCGTGATTATCTCACCAGTCTCTTCGACATGGGTGTTTTGTCCTCTCCAGGAAGGTGCTGCTCCAGAGCCAAGACGATACAGTTGGCGATGATGGTGGTGAGGATCATGTACTCAAACGGAGTGAATAGCCGAAGTCAAGGAAGTATTTGACTGACCTTTTGAGTATCTCTGAGGTATCTAAATTTCAGGGACAAGGCTGGTGATATTCTGACCCTTGAAAAGATCAAACCGATGTGTTAGTCAGACTCTAAGCCCCTGAACATTTTTCAAAGGCTGACCGATTTCCCTAAAACATCTGACCACTGTAGTTTAGGGCACATTTCTTTAAAAAGGAGTGAATAAAGGCAGTGTACGTGTGATAAACCCATTAATAATAATAAATTCCTGTGCTCATGTTCATGGTAATGAAGGAACATGTAACCCATGTAACAATGGGGCTCACTGTTGTATTGAAGATTTAGGTGATGAAGGTTTGTAACACAGAGGAACAAGTTGTATCGAGCTTTTGATGCTAAAGAAACATTTGTTAGGATCAGTTCATTGTTTGTTCGGGTCTTTTAATATAATAATAATAAGAAGACCTTAGAATATAACTAGCCTCTCCTTTAAGTAACGTACTATATTTAACTGATACACAGATTGTTTACAGAAAAGGAAACAGAAACAGAGCAAGCTGTAAACAGGTTTCTAGGTCACGTCTAATTATGAAAGTAAAATAGTTGTTCTGGAAATGTGTGAGTGTAATAAAAAGCAGTGAAAACCTGTCTATGATGTCTTTATAGCGCACAGACTGTCTACGCACTATGAATAGAAAAGCTTCAGATACACCATTGGGAAAAATAATTGAGTTAATTACAGTAAATCAATCCCAGCAGCGCCGCAATTACAGTGTCATGTAAGCATAGACAGACAAGCTCACGTTGATTCCTCTGTATGAAAGAGAATTACCCGGCATGCTTAAAACCCCGGGGCTGTAGATACAACCAGACACTGCCTGTACCTTATCTGAGGTCAGCTGCAACAGACAGCAACACGCACACGCACACACTGAGGCAACAGAAGGTTAATCGAGAAGGAATAAGTGGGTGGGCCTGAGCCATGATCTTATAAACCTACATTGGTTGCCGGTTCAACTCCAGCCGCCATGGGGCTGAGCAGAGCCAGCAATGTGCTCTTTTTCTAATGCTCTGCGTGGGCAGTCCCCCTGTCGAAGAGGTAGGAAGGAAGGGAGCTTAAATCTGCAGAGAGGAGAAAGGGAGGGAGGAAGGGAGAGCGGAAGGAAAAGGGAGGCAGAGATAACAGGCAAGGATGATACAGGAGAGAGTGATAAGGAGGATGAAGGGTGATCAGCGGAGGGGAAGATGACGATTAAATAAAGAGTCAGAGGGCTGTGAAATCAGTGAGTGAGGCAATGAGACCAAATGAGACTGACATCGATGTTTCACTGGAACCTGTCTCCAGCGGGGTCACTCAGGGGCAAGTGAGCGATAAGAGGCAACCACCCTGTTCTAACTTAAAGTACTTCTGCTGACAAGCTAACAAGCTAACATTAGCTGTAGCATGAGACTTGTTCAGAAGCAACTCCGCTGTGGCCGTTTGCGCTCTCGTGCTTATTTATTTTATTGTTGCTCTTTCTTTTAAGTCCAGTTTTACCGAAACGAGACAGTTGCAGGGAAAGTTGCAGCGGACTAAACCGAGCCGTTGCAGCTCGAGCTCGAGCTCGAGCTCGAGCCGACTGATGGTGTCGCTTGCAGACATTCTGTTGGTAGAGGAGTCAGAGTGTAAGGCACAAACAGCTAATCAGCTTGTAAAAACGTCACCTGTCACTAAGAAGCGCAGCATAGATTAGGGCAGAGAGTACAGGAGGTGTCACTGATTGGGCAAAGACAATGGGAGCGATAGGATTTTTACCAATCCTGAATACAGAGGCATGGGAAAACACAGAGATATCACAATACTCTCAGACCACGTCACTACAGCTGTGTATGGGTAATGTGCATTTTTTTGCAAATAGAA
This sequence comes from Naso thynnoides, assembly GCA_029783665.1. NCBI lineage: Eukaryota > Metazoa > Chordata > Actinopteri > Acanthuriformes > Acanthuridae > Naso > Naso thynnoides. Next base: position 17,852,745 of record JAQLOL010000020.1, on the reverse strand, counting down.
TAAAAAAGGTTATTGATATTTACCCAAACTTACCTGCTGCAGCTTTAAACTAAGCCTGTATACACAGATAAACCGATTTCAAGTAAATCACTGAGAAGCTTTGAAGAAACCAAACTGTAGCAGCCGTCAGCAACCACTAGATGTTAAGCATGAAAACAAAATAGCAAAATGTGATTTAATTCCATAATATCTGTGACATGCTAAGGGGCTTTCAAACTTTTTTTTCCTTTTCAGGAAGTGAATTATATCTTTGATTCACATCTCTGAGATAACTAGCATCACTTTAGCCTCAGTGAGAGTTCTCAGCAGCAGCCAGTCGCCACACCCAAAACAAACAAGAGGACAAGGGAGACGAGATGAAGAGAGAGACGGAGAGAGAGGTAAGAAAGGAGAGGAAAGGGAGAAAATGAAGATAGAAGACAGAGGTATCCAAGGCAACAGCCTTCTCTTCCAGCCAAAAGTCAATGCGACAAGACGGTCACTGGGCAGCTGAACCACCTCTTTTACACACATACACACACACACATACACACCACAGATTGCAGCTATTAGGCGTACTTTAACCACTACATGATAGTATTACCATAAACGTCAAAGGCACCACCTCTTTGATCTACAGTCAAAAAACTGCTGATGCTTTAAACCATCATGCACAACTAAAGAGAGTCAACTTTTCTTATTTTACCTGAAAAAGTTCTTTTATATGACCAGTTTTGTCTCAGAAAAAAACCCTTAAATCTGCAATAACTGATGTTCCCTGACTTCTCGAACGTTAAGTGCATTTTCTCTAAATAATACAAGACAATTCAACAATAAGTTCACTCCAAGTTACACAATCAACAAGTGTCTTTAACCAAAACTCATCTCCCCTTCTCAGTTCTGTTCTGGTGTGTGACGCTGGTCACAGATCGTCTACCAGCTTCAGCAGCAAGGCATCTCGTGAGCAATCCTGTGAGTCACAGTGACGCTGGCACTCTGCCTCGATTCCTCAAAGATGCGTGTAAAAATAGACACGGAGACAGAGTGTGATGCCCTGTGCATCCGTGAATACGCTTGAGCCCAGATTGGATCCAAGCCCCTGTGATTATTATTACAAAGAAGTGAAAATCAAAATGAATCACAGGCATCTGAGCCCGGCTTATTGGAAATCTGTGAATTATTGGCTGCCTGTGTGTGTGTGTATGAGCGTGTGTTAAAGGCAGAGAGCAGCGTTAAATAAACAAACATGGAGGAAAGCCAGGGTGTAATCTCCACTTGGTGTAAAATTAATTCTATTTAAGCATGAGGAATAAAAACAGTATAACTGTTTTTATTGTATAACTGTTTTTTTTTAACCTCAGTTCCCACTGGGAATTCAAACTGTGCTGATTTTAAAATATGCTGGAGATAAAAGCTGTTGTCAACCTAGTGGCTTTAACAGACTGCTGCATCAAACACAGTTCATTCTTTCTAAAAGTCCTCATCACCTCCACAGCTCAGTGGCCTGCTTAAGCCATTCGATCAGTCCTGAGGATAAATGCGGCCATAGTTCAGTCAGCCCTGCAAATTAACCATGTCAACTGAGGACCACCGTCTGCTCTTATATTAAGCTCTCTTTCAGGAAATAGATGCAGCAGGTAGATATAAAACACATAATGTCGGGGGCCCATAGGTAATGAGAGAAGGCGGAGGGGGGGGGACACGACACACGTCATGTGATTGGTTATATGAGACTTCCTATAAGCAGACTGGAGATCACTGCAAACTTATCTTTTCGTGTAGAGCCACAGTTACTGTTAGGGGTGTAAGAAAATACTTACACATACCAATATTGCAATACTATGTTTCGCAGTATCATATAGATTCTCAAAAACACTATCAATTTTAATTAATAATTTTCAAGCCAAGATTCGTGGCAGTGGTGCATTTTGTTGTTTGAACCCCCTGACAGCTACTGCACAAAAAATATGGCTATATTTTGCGTTGAAAAAAACCCAAAAAACCTTTTTACTCAGATTTTTATGGATATTGTGGTGTTTATACTATTACAGTTTTCCTAGAATAAGACTGAAAAAAAGGCAATTAATCGCCTTGCTTACGGTACTGCAATATATCCTAATATACTGTATCATAACTCCTATATTGTGTAATGTATCGTATTGCAAGATTCTTGCCAATACACAGCCCTAGTTACTGTCACTCTCTTCATTTCCTTTCACTCTCAAAATGTGCTCTCATTGAAGAAGTAAAAAGGCAAGTGGAATATATGTTTTTTGTAATTGATATACATTACACTGAAAACACCAGGATCACGTCCTTTCTAATTTTACATTTTTTCAGTTAAATTAATAGTATTTCTAAAGTTTAAACTGACCCTAGAGGCATAGAGAAAGAATTTACAAGCTTTTACAACCAGACCTGTCAGTGAGAAATCTTAAGAGCAGTGACATTTCATTTCCAGGACCTAAAATGTCTACCTCACTATTTCATACCAAAAGACCAAAACTCTGACAACCAGCGAGTACCTGGTTATGTGTGAGTGCTCTGATGGAACAAACTATTAAATTCATCAATCAATTATTTAGAGGTTTACCTTCTCAATGTGAAACTTCCCGCTGCGGGGGATCCCAGTGGGGATCAGACAGGAGGAGCAGCTGCTGGTCCTCACCAGGCCTGCCACAGTAAACTCAGGCCTTGTGCTTAATTAGCTCAGTCTGCCCTGTTCCCTGCCAGGCCTCCATCAGCCTTTCATTGACTGCAACCTCAGGCAGGTAAGCCGACAGTCAGACTCACACGCACGGAAACAAGCATTTATCTACTCTTTACACCTGTCAGTTTGCATATAAAACAGAATATGTACTAGAGATTATCAAATCATAGTGTCATGTACTCCCATAAGGCCACACACACTCTGATAAACAAAACTCTGATACGCTGATAAACACTGGAAAACTCTGGATGATACCTCAATTGATCATCTTTTGTTAATTGAGCACTCAGTGAGAAAAAGAGCCTCTTACGGTGAGGTGACAGCAACAATTTGTGCTCCAAACACAAGGATGACCTTTTATAAGATGTCCTGCAGAGATGTATGCGTGTATGCGTGTGTGCGTGTGTGTGTGAGTGTGTTGTATGTCTGTGTCTATGAGGACCAGTTTCAGTTTTAGACAATGATACCAATGCTCATATGAGAACGTTGTGCATTGGCTGACGCCAGTGTGTCATTTCTTTCCACCACTGTTTACAACTAACCCTGTATGAATGTTTAGGTGCGGATGTGCTGGAAGTTAGACAAGTCGCTAGCTGATTATTGATATTGGTCACCTGTACAGTAAAAAAATCTGTTAAGTCATGTAAAAGTGCACAAGGCGCCAACGGGCAGGCACAGACTCACGTACTCGCAGATTCCTAGTCCAGAATTTTAGGCATCAGGTATTGGAGACATTTGTGATTCTGGTATCAGAACAACCACAGTCAACAACAGAATTATTTTTATGTTTAGAAAAACGACCTAGGTTAACAGGAGCACAAAAGAAGTCTGTATATCAGTTTCTTAAAGGTTTAAATACCTCTTTAATCACAGTGTACTAAAGTATGGGGTTAAAGAGCACACCCTGTCGGTGAGTGTCCTCATAAGTATAGAAATTAGAGCTGGCCCGATATCGGCCTATCACAGATATACTGTATGTAACGGCACATATGTTCCCTGATATGCAGAAAATATTAAGTAATTAGTTATTTAAAATGGTGTATTAAACAGTTTGTCCATCAGAGGGAGGTCTGATATTTAATAACTATTAAGTGAAGTGTTTACAGTTCAGTGCACTGATGTTTGAAATGATGTTTGTTAAAATGTCAGATATCCTGCCTCCATTACATATATTTGTCAGAAGTATTTGATAACAACATTCAGCTGATATTATTGGCCAATATATATATCGGGTGTCAGATTTTTCTTGCACCCTAATATTGGTATCGGCATTGGCCCCAGAAATCCCATATCAGTCGGGCACTAATAGAAATATTAATGTGCATTTGTGCTCGTGTGTGATCATATATCTGGAGTGTGTGCTCTTACTTGTGTATTAACTGCACATGAATCTTTACACTCTAAACATGATTCAGGTACTGTATATTTGAGAGAGCCACTCATCACAAGCAGTGTGAATATTGACCATCACACAGCAACACTAAGCTCAGCATCACTCCCATCAAAACCATATTAGCAAACAATATAATACAGTATAACTCAGTGAGTAATGACTTGGTGTAATAGCATATGACACGGCGATCAGACATCATTGCGCATAATTCCTGTTAATGTCTGTTAATCAGATACAGTAGAGCTCATTAGATGTAATGAGACACTCCCTCCATAACAGCACATTAACCTGGAGGTTATTCAGTCTGAATCGTTTCCTTATGGCCACTACAGCACACACTGTGGATTTTGATTTGAAGTCAACTGCATCCTTGATGCAAAATATAACATGTGCCTGTAGGTGCAGCTATAGTTTTGTTAATGCTAATGACCAAAATATCTGTAATGACATAACACACAAACACTTCAACCCTTTTTCCTCAGCTGTTGATTGAAATTCATCCTGTTTCTATTTTCAATCACCACAATGAACAAACAAACCCAAAGAAAACAACAATACACAGGGAATCAACAATACAAGCCCTCTTGTTCTATTTGCTGGGTTTTCAAAATCAGCATTGGGCCAGTCAGTCAGTCAGGAAGCTGTTGAATAGAGTAGAACAATAGTGAGGAGGCCACACCTGGCCCGACACCTGGTGAGCTGCACAGCAGCAGCATAAACACGCCGCCAATGGACATTTGCCTGTGGTCGTCCTCCTCAGCAACAAGCAGAGGAAATAATATAGTCTCCCCCTCTCAGTGAGTAATTGAAGAGTGAGTCATTAGGTTTGAGAAAGTAGCCAAGTAATCATTTACATAACAGCACTACTGAAAGGTAATAAAAGTGTTATGTAATACAGAATACTGCTGCTCTATGATTTAATATTACTATTTAGGCAGATAGTAGTATTTTGGTTTGACAGGTTGTGATAAGTTGCTGAGTTTAATGCAACGACTCCCCCCAAAACAAACATAAAAAAGTAGGGGGAAAAAAATTCAGATCTGTTTTGTCTGATCAACAGTCTTAAACCCAGAGATATTTAGAATATATTCACAAAAAAACAGAAGCAGCAAGTTCTCCCACCCGAGGAGTTGTTTCCAGGTAAAGTCTGGCATTTAGCTTTAAAAAAGACTGGGTTGTTAAATTATTTTCTCCTGTCAGTCCTCCGATTGATCGCTCTCTACATTTCTAGTTGAGTTTGATAGATTTACCTTGCAGAACTGATCAGGACAGACAGTATGTCTTCACAGCCTTTCTGTTGACGGAAGTTGCAGCCAACTCCTCTCATTCACTTTCCACTGACACCTCCTCTGCAGTAGTTTTTGTCTAGATACAGCTTTTGTCATAAACTGAGCTAAACTGAGTTCACTGCATTCATGTTTTGGTCGTTGTTTGACGAAACAGTTTTACATTGCCACTGGTAGCCCACATTCAAAAACTGTGATTCATTGCATTTTTCACGTCGGACTTTAAAGTTCTACCTTTTGATTTCTTTTTATACAGTATTGTGTTTAAATGAAGGAATTAAGGAACCATTTAAGTTGTTTATCGCTTACAATTTACAGGCATGTTTGTAGGTGTGTGTGCTGGTTGTATTTCTCATGTATTGCTGTATATGTGCTGTCCATGGTGCTGAAATTCTCTGTGGACCCACAAAAGGGAAGTCAGCTGCTTAAGGACTTTAGTCTATCTAATTGTGTGCACTTGTTGAAATAAGAGGAAGTTGTGTTCAGCTTGAGGGTTATAAATGATTATGAAAAAGACTTATGAATGTTTTGCTTCCTGTTGAACACAGTTTACCCACCTTTGTAACTCACGACTTGCTTGCACATCTCGGGTGAATGTGTTTGTAGCCTATGGTTCACACTTTACCCGCCTCTTTTGCTTCATGAAGCAGAAAAAGGATATGGCCACTCAATGATTTTCTTGGCGTACTTCCTGACCACGTTGTCCTCGCCAAAGATGAAGAGGGACCTGTTGACGGTGAAGCAGTTTTCCCTGACTGGGATGGGGTTGTACAAGGCCATGGTGCGGGCACGCTGCGCTTTGGTCTGCTTGAAGGCTGGGGAGATGCCACCTGTGGACACGGCCGCCCCATCGCGGTTCCGGTTGCGCTCGGACCCTCCATCCCCTGAGCTCAACAAGCCCGGGACGTCTTCTCCGAAGCGGGCCATTCTGTCAAAAGCAGACCACACGAGAGGGAAGACAGTGTGAGACAGGAGGCAGAAAAAGGAGGTTAGAGTCTCCTAGAAAGCAGGGCGCGGTGCTGCGCTCGGTGTGGCAGCGGCGGAGTGGCGAAATCCTGACCAGTTTTAGTCCATCATCAGTTTTATTCGCAAAAACACCGCGCTCAGCTTTCACCAACTTCGAAATCTGCCCCAAAACAGTGAAAAATGCACGATTCTCTCCTTTCAAGTGTGCTCTGCGTGATAAAAAGAAGACACAAATCTGAAAAGTAACTCAATCCTGCCTCATTTAACAATCCGTCGCATGAGGCTGTAAAACTGTCATCATTTGCTGCGTTTTTATCCATCCAAACACTAAAAGCTTGTAGAAAAGCTGCAACAGGTCACGTCTCCAGCCATCCTCAGTCCCCTGAGAGAAAAGCAGAAGAGCAGCTTGATCCACGGGATTTGAAATAAACTAGTCCACTGAGTAATTCAGAGCACATCACCCCCGTCTCCTCTCTCCTCCTCTCCGTTGACCACCTACCACAAGAGCACTATCCTACTGCATGCGTAAGAGGACGACCGGGAAAGGGGGGAAAAAAACAGAAGAAAAAAAAAAAACTTCCACGACATTTTGCCGAAACAACGCCAGCAAGCTGTCAACTACCTGTCACATGGAGGGAAAGAAAATCCTCAGTCCGCCTGGTCTGCAGTGGGATGTAGGAGGAAGTATCTCCCTTTCCCCCGCACTGTGAGAGCAGGAGAGAAGACAACAGTGTCTCCTAATGCGGCAGGATCAACACACCTCTTCTAACCTCTGTCCAACCCCGCACATGCAGCTTAATGTGCGCAGAGTGTTTGCAGAAAATAAAGGAAAAACAGAGTTATGCACTCAAATGCTAAACTCACAATGTAATAACATCCAATAGATGCTCATGCCTCCATCTTGACAAGAGACTAGGTACAACCAATTATACTGAAGCATTTGACAGCCTGTAAACCTGTTATTCCAGATATTATGACTGGCTTTATGCCTTTGTTTTACATTCCTGTAAATTACAAGGTTTCCTCCAGGGCCACTCTTGTTTTTTTTATGTGACTGGTCAACTACCATTTGAAGAGGGGGCCATGCTGTGATATTGGCTTTGACTTGTGTTGCTCACCCTGCATAGTCACGCCTCAGGGCGAGCAAACTGAATGCTGGTCACGCATCAGATCTGGAGGGGAGTAAGCACCTGTTGTGAGAAACCTAGAGCCTAAAAGACAGTGGAGGACAGCAGCGAGCATCTTTGGCTAATTACAGGGTTCAGAACCTACTATTGCAAGGCTTGATAGTGAGGGGGAGTCGTGCTGCTGTGTGCAGGCTGGAAGTGATCTACTCTCATGAGGATGCAGGGTTTTAACAATGAACGAGGGGAAAAGGGAAAGCAGGGGCTGGTGCATGTTGGGAAGGGCAGAGAAGAAATGTTACATCCGTCAGATATTAGCTCAAGCAATAATTAAGAGATGTGGCTTTAAAGGATATATCTGGCGGTATTTCCCTTGTTGTTATAAAATCTCTTAAGCACTCCAAAACAAATGATGGACTGACTGGACTATGAAGTTTTGTGCAGCCAAATACTGAAGAAGCCTCATTTTTTTGTACAAGAGTCCTCCATTATTATCCAACAAGGCCTGAAGACTGCAGCCATGCTGGCTTAATTTAGGTAACACTAAAAACTAAATAATTTTTAGGAGGTGAATGTCAGTAGTCTTGCAGGTATTTGGTATTTTTAACCATGAATCATGCAAAGCTACTGTAGTTAAATCCCAATTAAAAATATGGAGCTGGAAATGAGTATTATCGATCCCGTTATAGAACACCGGACCTCTGTAGCAAAAAGATATAAAGCACATAAATGTCTGAATGAAAGCCTTTCCTCTTACAGTACATTAAAGGGATAGTTCACCCAAAAATGAATATTCAGGCATTATCTACTCACATGCATGTCTCCTATCTCAGGAGCCATAAGCTACAAGAACAGTGGGGCTTAAAACTTGGAGTTAGTGACAGTTTTTGCATGTTGAGGCTTCAGGACATTGGACGAGCAGTATGGAGGCATTTTTTACATTTAAAAATTGGTTACCGCTCACTTTAATCTTTTGGGAGATGACTGCCAAGTCTTTTTTCTGTCAAACTCCAGCAGCATTATGTGGACTTAAAAACTTCACCAGACCTTCACTTGGGATTAGGGTGCGTAGATAACGATTGAATTTTCATTTTGGGGCAAAATATCCCTTTAAGCTGAGAGAGTAAATGTAAACGTAAAGTATGAATTAGTAAATTTGTGCTGATGGAAACAGAAGTCAAAGGAAGGATGAACCACAGGGGAGAGCTAACTGAAACCCTGACACTGATGGGTATTTCGTGATGGTGGCATGACAAAGGCAATGATCAATGGTGTGTGGCCTCCAACTCATTAGTGCTCCAACACATTATGAGCATTAAAAATAGAACACATAACAGACAGATTTCTGACGTCTCCTTGTTAATAATGGTAAGAAGAGATGATCAAAGCTTACAGGCATCTCCAGTTACAAGACACAAGAGCCACATTTTACTTTCTTTTTTGTATTTCAGTTTCTGCTGAGTGTGATAGAAATATTGCTCATGCCTCCTCTGTGAAGCTGTATGGGAGTGATACCATTACATTGTTTTCTTCCAGGATGAGAGCGTGTGGCAGCGACGGCTTTCTCAGCCGAGAGGTGAGGAGTGAATTATGGTAATTCAGGTGTTAGCTACAGGGATGATTAGGGTGGAAGGACGATGATTCTTTTCTGGAAAAGGCAGGGAGCGAACAGTTAGTCTCTTTACTGAAGATAAAGTGTTTAATTGGTAGTTTTCCTCTAATTGAAAATACCCTCGTGGACTAAAACTGTCGGAAATTTTATTCAGGACTGTCGTTGAATCAAACCAAAACATGAGTTCAGTGTATTTGTTCAAAGGCTCAGATCAACCAATAAATCCAGCTTTGATTAGAGTGGTCAAACGAGAAAAAAAAACTAGTTGGTGCCACGTTCTAATATGGCACACTCTATGAAGAACTGGTTTCTAATGGCTTTATTAATGATTAATGAACCATTAATTAGTATTTTTTAGTTATATGCCATTTACAATCATAAAATACATTACAAATCCTTTATCTGGTCCTCTTTCTTTGGAAGTAGTCCATTAATAAACACTTTTGGGTTTCCTTAGTCAGTTTCTCTGCAGCCTTTTCGCACAAAGAAGTCAAACAGTCAATTGGAGGCATCTTCATACCTACAAACTTTGGGTTGTGAAAAAGGAGGGAGATTTTTCTAAGGTACTGGTTGGAACTGCGTACCCTCAACGTCCCCAACCCAACGTAATCCTATACACCAGAAATTAATAGAGAAAATACAAGGATGTAAAGTAAATTACTTTATAAGATAAAAAATGTTCAGAAAAAATGGAGACCTCCTAAAAAATACAAAAATTTACATAACGTGCATAGTAAGTGAATCACTGTGTGTCACTGAGTGACTGTGTGTGTTGAGGAGCCATCATTGTCAGGAACATCTTCAAAAACAAACAGGAAGGACAAAGTGATGCAGGACGACATTCTGCAGAGTGGAGGCAAGTGAGGCAGAAGGCGACTGTCAAATGTTAAACAGGAATAAATTCACTAGTGTCGGCCTGACATAGTTACCAAAACAAATGGTGTTTGCTGATGTGGCTAGCTGTATAAACAAAAGTGTCTAGCAAGTGGAGAACTTGAGTGAGCCAAGTGACGAGTGATGCGTGACACAACATGTCAGGCAGGGCTGTCTGCCTCTGGGTTGGGTCACCAGGTAAGATCTTACCCCAGTCGAACCCTTGATGCTGAGTGCCAAGCGAGAGGCATCAGGTTCCATCTTTATAGTCTTTATCATGAATTGGCCAAGGATCAAACCTCAACCTCCATATCTTAGGGCGAACGCTCAACCACAAGGCCACTGAGCTGGTCGTCGTTGCCAGGTGCCACGACATGTATCCTACAGTCTGGACATATCCCAGACACTGATATGACCATTTGAGTTGTAACACCATAAATTCTGAACATTCTTCCTATGCTGCCGCCCTCCCCCCCTCCAATGCCAGGGGATAACACAAACACACACGCACTTACATATAATAATAATAATAATATACACATGTACATATTTATGCATGCACCAGCACTTTAATGTGGAACAGCACAGCACTTTTCACCCATGACGCTATTTTATGAATGCTGCTTTTTTTAAAAACACTGAATGCTGCCGTTTTTAAATGTTTGTTTTTAATATGTTTTTGTCTTTCTTTTAACCATGTGTCTGTGAGAATAATAATCCATGAAGAATGGTATTTTGCTCCCATGTATGCTAAGTGTATTTCATGGAAGTTGAAAATAAACTTTATTTGATTGAACTGAATTGATTAATTGAAATTCGGGAGGGTTGCAAGAAAAAATTACTCATTGGGGATAGAGCAAGAGAAAGGGTTAAAATGAGGTAAACTCACCTATAAGGAGGATTGGCAGGTAGGCTATGTCTTCCTGATGAACAAAGGAGTAAGGCTATATGAAAAACAACACCAGTGTCATGCTGGAAGAGAACTTTTCAGAGCCAAACAAAACCCAAAAACTCTCATAAACTGCTTAAAAGTGAGTGAAAGGGTTAGTTATTAATCAATAATAAGGTCGTGAGTTATAGATTATAAACCTTTAGCAAAGGTTGAAGGATTAGAGAGAATTTCTAGTGTAAAGGCTGGACATCCCTGGAAACTTTCTGACAAGCTGGTGGGCTGATGGTAGCCTATTAAAAACAGCACATTACATGGTAAAAGAAAACCACACACACACACACTAAACCACCATGATATAAAGTTATAGAGGATAAGTATTTGTGGAGAACTAGCATTTAATATGACATTGCAGACATGTTGTCGAGGCTGGAAAACCTTCTCCTTGCTGTTAAAGATCTCTAGCCTCCACAAATCCAGCTGAGGAACAAATGGCAGCAGGTTGACAGCTATTGCTCTGGTAATGGGACTTAACGCCACAGGCCTGAGGTGTGAACAAAGATTTCAATTTAAAATAGATTGTGCTAACAGAGATACCTGGTAGGCTTTATCTGAACCTGGACATTATCACTTTCTTCGTTGAATAGTCCTGTAAGTAAATAAGCTACTCACCCTGAGGGAAAATAGTCATTTGAAAGCCCATATGTGAATTCACAGCACACGTGTTTACTTGTTTGATGTTCATATGCGAGAATTTGAACTGTTGCTGTCTTCACTTGCCAACATTTTTCCACCAGGCTTTCACACTTTGAAATTCATTCCACTTTTTCTGTGAGAGCGTGAACTATTTTCCTGCCACAGTGTTGAGTTAACCCCATTTCTATCCATGAAAACCCCAAAAATAAACTGTACCTACGACAGACAGACACCATGTTTCCTTAACCTGAACATTACTGACAAAGCTTACCAGTTGGTGATTTTATAATGGGTTTTGCTTGTGATTGGTTTCTATGATTATTCTTCATGTTTGCAACCCAGTCAAGTGCAGATTTGGAGCAGTAATAGGATGACACATTAGTGAGGCATAGCTCAAGGCTATGCAGTCTGCTAAAAATACCAGATTAAGAAACATTATTATACCGACTTTAGTTTCCTGACATGTGCCAACTCAGCAAGGATGACGAGACCGCATATGCTGCACAAGGGAGCAATGCAGGAGGATTAAAACGCCGTAAAAAAACAAGAAAGACAACATACAGTGAAGAATAAAGGAACACCAGCTATTACAAAATGTTCAGTATATCTTAGGAATATTATCTTCATTTCCAGAGTTAAACAAAGCTTGTACAGTCTGATTTTTTTTTTATATCATTTCAAAATAGAACAAATGCTAAATGATAGACTTGTATTCACACACACATTTTTGGCTGTTTCTAATATTTGTTCCTTTGTACAGCCTTGGTTGTAACCAAGTCACCTAAACAGGCAAGGAAAGATAAAAGAAAGATAAAAGAAAGATTCAACATAGACTAAATGACAAGTTGTGTAGTTAGGAGTGTATGAGCTGACAGGTAAGAGACTTTGCTGTGAGACAGACAGACAGAGATGTCAGGTAGGGAATCTGTGTGTCTGTCTGAGTGAGACGTGTCAACACATTTTCATCAGGGTGGATGGCACACTTGCTGACAGCAGTGGGTGGGGCTTTAAATGTGCAGGTATAAGAGAGCGCAGCAAAACACACAAACAGGCGCTATGATCATAACACTAACATCCTTTAGAGTTTCAGAATTCACAACATCTGTTTGGATGTATCTCTTTAAAAATTCTCAATTTCAGCCTACAATTCATTTAATTAGTTTTTGAAGGCTGTACATAACAAACCAGAGTTCTTGCACCAAAGGACTCTGGGTAGTGCAGTGTGCTATTTGACACACCATTTAGATGCGTTTTCTTCACTGGGCAAGGCAATATCTTATAAATGGTTTGGTTTAAACCAATGGTGCATTTGAAGAATTAAAGATAGTTAACCACTTAACATAACTACAGATGGAAATTAGCTTTCTTCTGCTAAATCTGGTGCACCCATCCTTTTGTTTGTTGCAAACAATGTATGTGCACACTGTCCTTTATGAAGTAAATAAACTTGACTAAGCAGGAAGACATTCATGAAGAGATGAGATTCCTGCCTTGATAATAAGCAATAAATTGGTTTTAGCCAAAGTTGCTGCAAATACTCTTTAAATCTTTGAGCCATCATTGTCATGTCATTAACTCTCAGCACAGAAAAGAATTGAAAAATTCTTTAGATTTCACAGTTTAATATACAGCATAAAATATGAGGAGGCATTACACAAACACATGCACTAAAGACACAGCACTAAAGATGCTGTGAAATAGGCAGTTAAATCATCTATGTGTTTTCTTTGTGATTGGAAATTAAAAAAAAAAAACAACTGTCAAATTTACAGTTTTAAAGTGCAAAACATTCCACAGCTGCTGCACACTTACAGAAAACACTGAGGCGCTCTTACAGTCTGTCCTCCTGTCCCTCCTGTCTGGCCACATTTCTGTTTTTGCAGGTTCTTTACTGCTGTTCTCCACTTATCCACCAGATACAGGTCTGTTCCTTCTTTTCCTATCACCTGACTGCCTCATCCAAATACTCACCTGTTCTCACTTCCCCTAATTGCTCTGCAGTTACTTGCTCAGCTGTTTGCACTCTCCCTCGTCAGCCCTGATTACTTTGTGTTTTGCCAGTTGTTGTTTTTGCTTGGTGTTTTTTGTTGTGTGTGTTTGTTTGTTTGTTGGTATTACAGTTAATTTTACCTTGACATGTTACCCGTCCACTTGCCTGCCTGAATGTCTATCTACTTATCTGCCTACCTCATGATCCTGTAAGCTTGGCATCTGTTATTTACATGATGTTTCCTAAAATACATACTGGCATGCTGCAACAGGAGGGGCAGACCCTGCTAATTAGATGCAAAGCATCCCTTAGATCTAACTGCACAGTGCTGGGCAGCGTGTGTTCGTCTTTGGCCACAAAATGCACCATAAATAAAACAGTATAAAAACAACAACTGCTGAGTTACTGTCCACTTTGCTTTCAAACTCAAAGACATGATTCAATTTGGAACTAAACATCATTCAATTTCTCAAGCTTGTAAAGATAAAATCATGCTCTGCCTGAAATCAAATCTGTTTCTACACCATTTCATTGATACGATTTAATACCAAATAATAATACCGGTGGAAAATAAAGATAAGTGCCAAAACATCATTGAGATGATGACATAAAGTTCCTTAACACATTTTTACTACAAAAAATGCATTATTTGCATAATATTTACCTAAAACAACATCTACTTAATATCACATGTCAGTATGTGTCAAAGGGTGTGTTTTCATCTTCACCTTTGTATAGAAAATAATGCTTAAAACTCTAAAAACGTAAACTGAACCTGTTAAGTTCCCTTAATTTTACGTCTGTGTTGGGTCAGTGTGCCATCACCCCGCCCTCAAATTTAACATGACACAGAAAAGCTCAAAGCAAACACAGAAGGACAGACAGACGACAAAGCCAGACCTATTGATGTGGCGAGATGAAGGGGCCGAGGGGTTTGGACTATATTTAGCTTCATTGAGATGGTAATGGTTGGAACATGAGAGGACTTTCGTGTATATGTGCGTGTGCGTGTGAGCGCGGTTTTGCATGCGTCTGTGTATGTGTGTTAATGAGGAGCTGTACAAGACCCACCATTTGAATTTCTGGGCTTTACATTGGAAAGTGTTTTTGATCTTAGAAACAGGAATAATTACAAGTGGGTTGGCAGGATCAATAGTCATCTCTCGTTAAAAACACATCATGGAAATAGCAGCACTGTTGCTTTCTTTCCTGGCCTTGATCAGCGCCTGAAGGAAATATGATGAAACATATTTACCCTGCGGCACGATTTCTCTGCCTGTCTCTCTCTCTGTCTAACTCCCTCCCAACCTCCTCTATCTCTCCAGCTGTCTTACCCTCTCTCTCTCACTCTCTTTCTCTCTCTACCCAACCCAGATTTCTGCCTTCCACTGTTGTCTTCCTCCTACTTGTTTCCTAGCAACTAAACTGACGTGCCCCCTATTCTCAGCCCCATGAATCTGTCGCCGTAACCCCAGATTTCATGGAATAACCTATATAAATCATCGCTCCCCACAGGGAACTGAGTTATAGTTGTTGTCTCCAGACAAACGACCCAGTCTACAGGCATGTTGTTAACCTGGTTTTCCAACGTACTGAAGTTTCAAGTGGTCAAAGCAACAGTTGGGCAGCGAATATTACACTGCAATCATCAAGCAAACATAAATGCTGACATTTTTATAGTCGTCTTAGATGCTTGATTAAGGATAGTCAGTTACTTGGAAAGATAAAGATCAAGTGGGAGTAATGTTTACAGTTTTACAACATAAGTTGCAGACAGCTGCACCTTTTTCCTCGTCATATTTCAAAGTCTGCTGTAAAAAACTTATTGACTTGTCAGAGGATTAGCTGTTTACTGACCAAATGATTTTGAGAAATTCATTTGGTGACACTTAAATTAAAGTATCCATCTATAATGCATTATGAACACACTTACAATGCCTTTTAATGCACCTATAGTGCTGTACAATTATAGCTATAAGCAAGGTTAGGGTAACCCTAACCGTAACCGTGACCATGACCATAACCACATATAACACATTATAAGTGTGTTCATAACGTGTTATAATGTATATCATATATTCATAATGTGTTATGATGCATAATTGAAACAGGCTTCATAGAATGTGTTACCATTCATTCATACAGGGTTGATATAGAATTTAAGGCCCTGCGAAGTTGAGCAGCAGATAAAAACACTGCAATGCAGTCTTTGGCAGCACGTTGTCCATGTTAAAATAAGCATAGCCATGCCCTGATAATAACTGTGGGAGCAAAAAACATCTGAAGCAGTACTTACAGTTGAAATATATGAATAGCTATGAATGTTTAAGATAAAACTGCAAGACTGAGTTCTGTTTTAAGATTAAAAATGAACCTTTTTGTGTTTCTCAGCTGATCATGATTGAAAATAGAGGCCAGTATTATTGTTTACAAACATTACTGATGAAAACAAACCTTTTACATCATCAGGAAACACTCATAACTTTAGCTTGTTACCTGTCTAATGTCCCTCTGGTAAGAAAAGAGATTTAAATATTACTTGGAGCAACACTTGTTTCCATTTGGATCAGATTGTATCTTACCTGTTTCTAAATACATTACAACAATGATGTAGAAAAGCATTAAGTCTATGAGTGCATAATAAAGCCAAGGAAGACATAACTAATTAGTTAATGGCAGAATCAATTGTGCAAAGAAAATTGGATGTCAGGTTTATCAGGCTGTTTAAATGCATCTGTAAACAAAGAGCCCCTATTACAATGAAGTTCAATGACACATCTGGGCTGATGTTGAAAACTAAATAAAAGGTTGTGTCAGCTTAATACATCCAAATAAATTTCAGCACTACAAACATTGCTGTCACATTTTGTATTCTAAAATCTGCTGCACAACCCTTTGCTTTAATGAAGCGAGAGAGGTGGGAGACACAAATGCTTAGCAATTATCTCCATCTAGTGACCAGTAGAGGTACTGCATGATTTCAATGTTCTCAAGATCATTTAAATGAAAGATGTAGTTACACTCTGACTAAACAAACAGAGTGACAGAACAAGTGAATTTCTGTTTTAGCTACGTGTGTGTATGTGATCAGATGAATGGTTTATTTACCCTAATGTGTGTATGTTTTCATTTTCCCACAGAGGCAGATTTTTTTCCTAAACCATCTTCATTTTGTTAGTTGTCATTACCAATATTTAACAAGATTGAATACAAAAAATATATATTTATATAAAAAAAAACTTAAAATCACTGAGGAAGATAAAAGAAAGCTTTGTGGTTAATTATTTCTCTCCAATATTACATCAGGCAAGGATGTTTTAGTCCCAAGCGATGGTGATTTACTTCTGCTAGCCACCTCAGGCAATGCATATTGTCAAAATTAATGAAAAATATCCAAAAGAGGTTTGTACAAAGCAATTTCCTTGCTCAGAGAAAATAAAATCATTTGGTAATTTGGAGAATCTTATTTTACATAATTAATGA
>JAQLOL010000020.1:17820137-17835720 GCA_029783665.1 Naso thynnoides | reverse complement strand
TTGGAGAATCTTATTTTACATAATTAATGAGCAGGGATTTAGAGACGTTCTTAATCCAAACATTTCAAAAACATAATGCAAAACAAATCAAGAAAAAAAAAACCCATTGAATCTTGATGATGGAAATCCATCATAATATACAGCGAAAAGGAAGCAGGGGGGCTAATAAAAAAAAAGTCATGAATAAGGATTTCTCAGCGACTGCTTGGTGCTGCAGCCATTTACTTTTTAAATTAAACCATCCATTAGTCCATATATCTATCTGGCTCAGAATGAATGAACTGAGTATTAATAATCAAACTGGCAGCCCATCAGATCAATATGGTCAACAGATGGCTGTAAATTTACCACAGAGGTGTGCAAGAGTCTGCAGAGGGCTGGTGGGTGGTGGGGGACCAGGAAATGTAAAAGAATTATGCCGTGTTCATGCAGGTGATACTGACAAAGAAGAGGCGAGGATCAAAAATTCAAACCAGGATTTTAGAATAACTCAAAATTCCCCAACCATCCAACCAAAGACCCAAATGAATATCAAGAAACTTAGCGTTTATGCTACATATACCTCAAACTTTGCATATAGAGCTATTACAAATAAGCCCCAAAACTCTACAGTGGCACTAAAACAAATCTAAAGGATCCAACCCAAGGTTACTACACCCAGCAGCAGCAAATTGGATATGCTTGATTACTCGCTCCACATGACAGTATTTCTCCACACCATTACCTAATGGCTTCTTAAGCAGCAGCTGCTCTGATCTGAAAACCATACTGTGCAGACAAGCTCAACAGAAGCTGCAGTGAATCACTGAGATGGTGGATTATGTATGCCCTCTGGCGAGCTAAACAATATTACTTAAACGCACGCAGGATCAAATCAAAGTTTGGCTTGAGATGAATAAGTTGGAAGGATGATTCATCAGTTCTCTTTGTATACAGTTTTAGCCACTGCTTCTTTTTTATCAATGTGTCTGCACGCAGAGGGGGTTCCAGTGTGCCACACTGAACCTAAAAAAAGCTTTAAAACTTTAAAGATGTAAAGTGTCGCTCTCTTGTTCTCCTTGTATTTTTGTACGCATAAATCTCAAGAAAATTTATCTTATCATCCCTCATCTCCTGTAAATCCTTCCAGTGGGATTCTGATGCCTCTTTTAACATACTAACCATTAATTTCAAATGACAGCATGATATAAACAAATGAGTCAAAGGCGAAACAACATCAGTTAGTCTCATGCATGCATGTATGAGTCTATTGGTCCTTGACAGTTCACAGTTCTCAGTAGCTCCACTAGGGGTCACAGACATGCTGCTACTAGCAGTTGCTGTATTGGAAATTGATGATGGCTCAGTTTGCTTACCCAGCATCTGTCTCCCCATTTGTCAAACCAACTCCCTCCTGGAGCAAAATAAGTCATGCAGCTGGAACATTGAGCTCCCTTTGGTTTTGGGGGGGAAATAGATGCTAATACTTCACTGACAGACTTCAGATGTATCTCTGGCTTGTTTCCTTGCACACTGCCCTCAAACAACAGTTGACGTGTGGATCTAAATACTGACCACATACTACACAACCCATCACTGAATTGCAATCTGAAAATATGGGCCAAGAAGAGGCAATTTAAATACAGCTAAGTGTCCCTGCGAAAGCCCATTTGGCTTGAAAGCATCAGTGCCCGAAAGAAGTCCTGTTGCACTACAAAGGTGTTATTTGCTCCAATAAGCTAACAGCATTGAACTCTCACAGCACAGCATAATCATCTTTGATATTTAAATCGGAAGCTTTGAATAAACGAGTGGGAGTGACTTCAAGGTCTATGACGGGGTGCACATTCATCCTACTAAGCATCTCTGGACTTTAATGTCTGAAGGAACATGTTGCAGCTTGGCCAGTTTTGCATCTGTGCACACAACACATAAACACACTGCCTTCCCACACACACAGATATCAACACGTCTAGGTTCTACGATGATAAAATTAACCTGAACAAAGTTAAGACATACACAAGAAGCATGGAGGACTGTTATCACCTGTCAATGGATGTATGCAACTGAATCTGCCATTAAGGTAAAACGCAATTAACCATTATTTTGTTATTAATAATTTCACAAGACATAAATGTTTCTGGAATACACAGTTTGATTGGAATTCTTATTTTCAATTTCACATTTAGCAGACTGAAACATTTATGACCAAAATCACTTCCGTCCTCATGTTTGCTCGTAGCCCATCCTTATGTCACACTGGGTAAGAGGGCTTAGAGGTGTCACTTGTCAAGCAAAAACATCATTACATGAGAGCCTCTTATCTGTCTGTGTGCATGTGTGCATGTGTGCACAGTGTTGGAACAGGTTGACAGGTCATATTGGTTCCTGTGCTAAATGGTTTCATATCACAGGGTAGTGTGAGAGGTCAACACAAAGTGCTGCTTTTTCTAGTTAAAACTGAAAAGCAAACAAGCTGCTCTGAAAAAAAAAAAAAAATTCTCTGGCAAATACGTGACACAGAGAGCAAGTGAAATAGTATGAATTATCCAACATGATTGCATATTACTGATAGAGGATGCTTTGGGGCTTAGAAATAATAAATTGTTAATCCAAGTTGTTCAGCTCATTCTAAACAACTTGGATCGAGCTCTCCTGCGGCAGCTTTAAGTTTTATTTTCCAAAATTACAGTTAGGACAGCTTCACATCTCCGAGCATACTCACTTACTTAAAAATAGATGTAAAACTGACATAAAACTCTATTTTACACAGAGCCTGAAAAATTATTGTAAGATATTGCTGTAAGAAAGGAGCTATCAGCACATCTAGGGTCTTTAATAATTAAGCAGATAATAAATGTTGATCTATGCAAGTGCCTGCAAATCATGAGCATTTGAACTCCAACTTGCTGCTGCACGTATATGTGTGTGCACATTGTGTGTGTGCCTGTGTGTTTGTGTGTGTTTACGATAGTAAATGAGAGAGCATGCTGCTGTCATGTGGTGTTGAATGAGAGGACCAGAGGCCATATTTCTTGCACAGCTCCCCGGGGCGCTTAGCTGGTGTGAGTAAAGCAGGGCATGAGCCCAGAGATGCACAGTGGTAACATTTACAGCTGCAACAGTGAAAGAAAGGGGAGCAGGGAAAGGGGGGCATGCAGATGATCCTCAGCATTGAACTAAATGTAAGCCATGTAAGCTTGGAACTAACATGACTTTGGTAGTGATTTACAGAATGGCCGTGTTGTTCTGTTGGTCCCCCACACTGATCAAGACTGAAGTACCTTAACAACTATGAAAGGGTTTTAATAATATTTGCCATAGACATTCATAATTCTCAGACAATGAATCCAAATGTCTAAGTGAATTCCCTGATACTAGGCCCACCATGAGGTTGACGTTTGTATTTTGTGGCATTATTTACTGCATTTATAAAGTGCTTTTCTATCTCAACATACTCAAAGCTCCCCACAGTGAAGAGAGGATCTCACTTACCACCACCAGTAGGTAACACCCACCCAGGTGATGCACCGCAGCCATTTTGCACCAGAACACCTACCACACACCAGCTTGAGGTGAAGAGTGAGATGAGCGAATAAGCCAGTTACATGAAGAGGATGATTAGGGGGCCAGGTAGAAGCAGCCATGTTGGGAATTTAGCCAGGACAACGGACAACCCCCAACTCTTTGTGACAAGTGCCATGGAAACTTTAAGACCACAGTGAGTCATCCAAGTCTCCCATCCAAGTACTGACTAAGCCCACACCTGCTTAGCTTCAGCAACATTGGAGGCGGGGCAATCGTTGGTCTGGCTTGCTTCATCATTGGATTAAAATTTAAAGTTGTCCAGTTTTTTGGTTTGTGACCAAATTTGTGCAAAACTAAGCGTTGCATTCATTCATTCATTAGCAAATTTAGCATGCCAGTATGTTCAACATGTTGAACATGGGAAACAATGTACCTGCTTAAGGGCACAGTCACATATGCAAGAAATCAAAAGTGGCAAATATATGCCTCTGGTTCACATGGAGTTCAACATCGGTGAACTTTGATCCAAATTTTGCCTCAGCTCGTACTGCATTTTTGCACTTCTGACTGCACCTTAACATTGGCATGGAAGCATTGTCTTTGTTGGCATTAGCTGAAAGAATGACTGAATTCAGTGGGGCCTCAAAGAATTGCTAGTGTGGCAGTTTTTTTTTTTTAAATTTATAGTAATCAGCAAATTGTGCATGCGGACAGAAAGAGGCAGGGATGGCATGCATAAAGGTAAGCATCCAGAATCAAATCAGGGACACAAGTGAATACAAGCTTCAAAAAGGTTATTTTCAATCACTCACTTCTTTGGAGTGTCTTCTATCATCAAAGCAGAGTGAGCAAAGACTGCAGTATGGAGCAATTGGAGCAGTACATTATTAATTTACTCAGAGGCTTTATACATGCCACAAATGACACACACACACAAAAAAAAAAACAGTCAAAAAACTTCAGACCACTTCCTCTTCAGTCTCATTGCTCTTTGCTGCAGTTCTCAACTATTTCTCATCCCTTCACTGTCCTCATTTTACAGCCCAGAGCAACATTCAGTCACAGTCAGACACCATCATCTCCTGACAGATCTCACATCTTGGTAACTCCTGATCTCTCTCCATCTCTGTGATGGTCATCAGCAGTGTCATTCAGCAACATTTTACCATCCAAACACGGCAAGACAGCAAGTGAGAGAGAAAGAGAGCAAAGAAAGAAACTAAATGAAGGGTAAGCGTGGGAATAAATGCAGCAGTATGTAATTTTATCATTTAATGACAAACTGCATCCGAAAGGCTGCACAAACAAATGCATCCTTATCATAAAACAAATACGCCAGCTTGGATTAAATGAAAACATTATTATATAGTGCGCTGGTGAACAAACGTTATATTTCTCCTGCAACACACTTTCTCTCTTAGTAATGCCGCCTTCTCCATTTTGCACATCGCTTGACAGACACATGGTTTTGTGGTGCAGAAAATGCCTTTTTCAGCATGTCATCATTAATAATTTACTTATGACAAACAGCTCTGACATTTACACTGCACTGGGTTTCTGTCTGACACTGACAGGGAGACAATAATGAACAGAAGGAGACCAATACAGGGAGAGACAGATTCTCTCTCAGTTGTCTACTGACGAAATTAGAAAGGGTCAGGACAAATAAAGTGTCAAACCTTCAATATTAAAACATTGATGGAAGACAAAAAGCTGTTTGTAATGACCTTTTCAGAGAAAATTCAACGACCTCAAAATAAGTTTAAGTGAGTAACTGTAGCTCAAAAACAATGAAGAATAACCTAAGAGTGCAGGCGAGCCCCTTAAGCAAATTATGTGAAACTGGAATGAACAGGTTTGCAGGTCAGTCAGATTGCATGCCTTGCTGTCCAATTATGCCTCTTTTTAAAACGTCAGTCACACTCTCCCTCAGTTTTTTTCAGAGACAAATGTGAATAAAATATGTGTGAATGAGCTGCTGGCAGATTTGTGCCTGACTACTGTGTGACAGACTTTGTAAATCCCTCTCCTCCTCCCTGAATATCTGTCTGACTAGCGGCTCAACAGGTTGAGGATAAATCCGATGTGTGAGGCCCTCCGAGGGCAGCAGAGTGCAGACGCTCTTTCAAAGCTAATGCTTTGTGGGCTGACAAACACTGAGAGAAGCAGACAGATTGAAACCAGAGGTGGTTTCACTGTTTTTCTTCCCTTGATTGTTGCTTCTCCACCCTGCAGAGCAGCTTCACAACCCTTGAGTTTTATCAAACATAGACAAACACGAAAGCCAAAAACGACATGGAACAAACTGTGCAGATATTTTTTTCTTTGGATGTCAGAGAACAGGACACATGAAGTGATATCTTGCCAATGACAGTCAAATTAGCGTTGACCAGAGCTGCAACAATTAATTAAATAAACAATTAATATATCAATGGAAAATTAATTGCTAACTATTTGGATAATCAGTTAATTGTTTCAGTCAGTTTTCAAATAAAAAAGTATAGAGTTTAGCCTCTTAAATGTGAGGATTTGCAGCTTTTTTGTAACATTTATTATAATAAATGAGAAGTCATTGTGTTTTGGGCTGTTTGGACAAAAGAAAGCAATTTGAAGATGTCACATAGGGCTCTGGGAAATTAAGATGAGCGTTTTTCACTTTTTTGACATTTCATGGAATAAACAATCAATTGGAAAATAATCAGCAGATTAACTAATAATAAAAATAATTGTTAGTTGCAGCCCTAGTGTTGACAAAAAGAAAAGATGTCTCCAAAAAAAGAAAAAGTGAAAATTAATTTGGAAAGAAAAGAGAAAATGAAATCTCTAATCTGAGGATTAAAAACATGCACCTTTGATTATTAACAAACTTGCTGCAAACATGTAACATGACTGCTGATTCAGTGTTCTTGCTAAATATCAGCAAGTATCTTACCAGGCTTAAAGCAAAAATGACTTTGACTCCAATGTTTTCATAAAATAATGATTGCTTTATTTCACAAACAAATTTCTAACAAGACTTACAAGAGTAGCTAGCTAGCTGCTCTGTTAGGCTGCTCTTAGATACTATCTTGCTTTAAGCTAAACACATAGAAATCTTAGTCTCATAGACTAATATTATCTTATTTGCTCTTACCTCAAAGTGCAATGTGGCTAATGGAAATGTCATTAACTTTAAAGTATTTAGTCATTAGCCGTACGCCTACCTAATAATAGTGCTAGATGAAAAAATAAGGAATCACCAACGTGATATTTCATCCATGAGTGGAACATGGATGATCAACAAAATGTCATGGCAATCCATCAAATAGCTGACCAGAAAAATACAAACCCACTACAAAAATTCAATCTTATTGTGGCACTAAAACATCATGTCAGTATATCAGGTAGTTGTTGAGATATTCCAGTCTGAAGCAAGGCAGTGGACACAGACTAGAACCCTGAACCAAAAACCAAAGAGCCTCCCTGATCTTTACTCATCTGTTGGTGGATTAATAATAAGTGTTGTGCCTGGCGTGCAAAAAAATGAAAACGGGGACACTACTGTAAACCAAGCAATTTCTCAACTGCAGCTGTGAGCAATGAAGTTAGGCAGACGCTTTATAGATGACCAGCGGCACTGTCAGTGTGCTCCGCTGGTCAGGTTGTGATGAGAAGAAATGAAGATCACACGCAGTGTGTCCACGTCTGTAAACACCCCTGCAGAGACTAAACCAACATGGACAAACGTGGCACAGATAACCACTGATAACACAATGTACACACAAAGAGACACTGTCACACAAGCACACACACTAGCCACAGCAGTGAGGATGTGACAGTCTCTTCATCTTTTGTCTGAAACCACTGAGGCCTGCAGCATTTACAGAATACATAACCTGTGAAGTATTTCATGAACTGCTGATTTGACATCCCTCAATATATCTTCACTACGAAGATTTATTCACAGGCCAAGTGTGTGTTTTTCTGGCCAGCAAGAAACTACAACAGTACACAGACAGCAGGCTATGTAGGGCCATGAAAGCCTTTAAAACTGATGTGATTTATTTAAAACATGGGTGTCATATATTCTTTTCAATACAAAATGCAGCTCTTACATGGTAGGATGTTTTTGCCCTGCAGTGACAGTGATTTCCAGTGTGAAAATGCTTGAATGATAGTCGTGTAGCTGGTTTCACTTCAAGATCTTGGTCCGAGGCAAAATTAGCGAAGTTAAACAGCAAAATGCATTCTCAAGCATATAAACACATTCCAAGTGTTCACCTTTGTGTTTGAATTGAAGAGAAAATCAAAGGGCGATTTATTTTTGTTTTTAACTGTGGGCTGCTTCTCTTGCATCATCATTGCGTTCAACCACTTGAGTCTAATTCATCTTGTATCCCTCTACAGTAAATATGGGCCAGCAGGGAATAGTGTTCAAGAGCCCTCAGACAGGAGTTGTACAGAGCAGAAGATGACAAACACATAGATGACGGTGTGACCAAAAGGACAGAAAATTAAAGCAAATTAGGAAACTAATTCAAGCGCATTCATTCACACACACACACGCACAATCAACATGTCACAAAATTACTACTCATCATTCTGAGAATATATTGAAAATAATCCTGCTGTAGAGCCTCAAAGTGCTGTCACTTGGAAACTGGCCTTGCGCTGTTTTTGCTAGATAGTCTCACCACTCCTTTACAAGTCTGCTCTGGTTAAATTTTCAAGTTCATCTTAATGACTCATGGATTTAGCATATGCTGCCATTAGTTTAACTACTCTAACTGTCTTGAACCTCAGGCTCGCAACATTTAAATTAACCATTACTCCCACACAGCCAGCAGCGCTTCTTTTACTGTTTCTCTACCTACTTCACCACTCTGGAAATTGTGCTTCTGAGGGTCTGTCGTCTGAATAATTATGCCACAACTCCAAGTAACCAGGCGGGTCAGTTTTGTGTAATAATCTGCAGAATCTTATTTTAATGTCTACTGGTGATACCAGTGTTTCCAAATGTTCCAAATAATTGCAATAGGCAGTTTTTTTCTTGTTTGAATTTTGTTTATAAGAAACATATTGCATCAAGTTGAGCACTAGATGAATTACATGTCCTATGCAACACAAATGTTATAATCAATATATTATACACCAAAATTGGATTAAAATCTTAGGCCTCAACAGTTAAACAGGCATGATCAGCAGTGTGAGTTACACATGTGCAGTGAAGCATTAGCAACCCTACACAAGTGTAACTGATGCTGCTGATTGTACTGATTGCATTAATGTTCTCGTTCACATATGAACATGTTTCTTTGTGATGATTGTATTGCCCCGATGAAGGTCTTGTGATTGAAAGCTTGGGTTTTTATTCAAGAAATGATACTGGCATGGATTTGGATGGACGTGTGCAGAAAATTCCTCTCCTCTCAGCAAACTCTCTTTTTCTGCTTTCGGGCACTTTAGCTCATCCTCTGGTTGTGAGTGCGGTAAACATATTCAAAGTTCTGAAACAAGAATAAAAATTGTGCACAAAACATCCAAAAGTATTTCCAGTAAATGGCCTGAAAATCAAGGCTTTTGTATTCTCTCTATGCTGCCTTAACTTAACACACATTAAACACAAAAATAACACAGCATTAAGGTCAAACAGAGACCAAAACATGTTTAGAGCTGTCCTCTATTTGTGACCCACTTCGATTCCTGATGCTGTTGAAATGATTGATTCGGCTTAATTACTGTCATTAGGGCCACATTTATGCCAACTCTAAGTACTGTTATTTCATCAGGCACTTCCGAAAGGATGTATATATTCAGATCTCCATGTGTCCAGTGCCCCAAATACACACACAAACACACATGCAAATGCATCTGCAAACACAGGAACAAGCCAGATACCAGGAATTGGAGGCTTTTACTGCTTCATTCACAAATCAGTGTCTCTGTTTTAACATGTCTCTCATGTGAAAAACTGTATATGACATTTGTCTTTCTGACGACCCCCACTGGAAGAACATAGAAAACAAAACTTAAGACAAAGTCAGTAGGAAAGGTTCGCGTTGCATGTTGACTCCGACAGCACAGAGCGTTCAGAGGGAAAAAACACACTGATGGTTGTGATATTCTTGGGGAAAACCACCAAAACGGCTAAAAAATGCCGTCTGACCTCTGACTGCCGCCATGATCCGCCATCCATGCCGGATGAAAATGGGAAGAAAAAAAGGTGAGAGGTCTATCCTCTGAGGTATATAAAAAAACCCACAGCAAATTTCTATAATCATGTACAACCCTGATGGTTTGGCACTGAGATGTGCCAAGGGTCATAGTCAAATCGGACTGAGATTTTCTTGGATATGTAAAAGAATTTTTTAAGGTGTTCTGGGAAATTTGGCCTGTTGATAATTCTTTAATGGAAAGCACCATTAATCCTTGAAGATATTAAAAAAAATTATTTAAGGAAACATGAATGTTGGCAGCAAATTTCCTGGCCATTTGTTTTCAAGACACCAGATCATTAATAAAAATATTGATCAGGGGTTGCTACAATTCCATTAAAATGGTTCACAGTGCACTATGAAAATCCATCCAAAATGTTGTTGCAATCTGGCCAGCAGTTGTTGAGACATCTTGTCACAGACTGAAGTGAGCCAAGGGACAAACTGAGTAATGGACTGAATGATATTACAATGCAAAAACTCAAAAACACTTTCTTTTTCACAACATATTACCCTCGCTTGCTCTAAAATCAGACTAATTTCCTTTGAAAAACGAAAGCAGGTGCACACTTTGGCCCAGTTTCAATATCTCGTTTTCCATCCTCCTGTCAGGTGGTTATGGGTTTGTCGTTAAGTGGCACTGAGAGGTGGATGTTCACGGTTCTAACCCACCCTGACTCACTCTGCTCATTGTTCTCTCAGCAGCCTGGAGATCTGTCATGTAGTATTGTAATAATTACATTAGGCAAGGCAGAGAGTAGTTATCTGGTCCATGACTGAACGTTTCTACAGGCCTGGTGATCTGGTATTCATCTACGTCAAAACTATTGTTAGATGGACTTACACGTCAAAAGCAAATTAAAGCAGGAGAAGCACTCATACTTCAAATCGTTGCTCTTACTGCTAATTCACATTTTTGTTTTTCCTCCTTACCGCTTTCCATTCATTCATTGTACGTCATCCACTTTCCATTTACCCACCCACTTTCTCTCTGTCATCATGCTCCCCTCTGTCTCTCTAGCTACAGACATAGCTCGGCTTCGAATGTGGCATCCTATACCTGTGGTGAGGAAGGAGGGGGGGCACAGAGGGTGCCAACACCACTACAGGTGAAGTCCCAGCTTCAGCAGGGAAACAGAGGGTGGTATCACTGCTATAATCAGCTAGAAATTCCACCGCCCCATGGTGCAGGAAATCGGTAAATACACACACACACACACATACAGAGGCACATGCACATATACACATGCACGTGGTATGAACATGTGACTGAGCATACAGTAAAAAATATTCACAAAATGCTCACGGAGATGCCAATAAAGACAGAATGAGCATTAGACCATAGTCAGGGGTGGAAGGTAACTAATTACATAAGTTTTTAGATTTTAAAATCTGTAATTTTACTTTCATTTAAGTAGGTATTGTACTTCACTACATCTTAAATCACATCCATTACTGAGTTTTAAAAAAAAGCTGAAAGAACAAGTTTCTCCAAGTTTTCTATGAACTGGTGCTGCAACTGCATGCCAGTAACTGTCCATCTGATTGGCTTGGGCTGGCCAAATGCAGCACCAGAAGGTGAACAACAATCAGTCGCACACACCTGGACAGCGAAGGGGCATTTTTGCGCAGATGTGGAGCGGAATGAAGATAAAAAGATGATATTACAACCCACCGCGACCCCCAAACAGTAACTAAGTAACTTTTACATTTTAAATGAGCTACTTTTTACTTTTACTTGAGTACATTCTCACACCAGTAATTTTACTTCTATTTAAGTACAATTTAATCAAGGTAAGAGTACTTCTACTTGAGCAGATTTTTTTTCCTCTTTCCACCCCTGACTATAGAGCTGCACTGAGGCTGTTATAATAATCATCTAAAGCAAAAGTTTGGGTATCGTTCAAATAAATACATTTTAGTTAGACATGAAGAGTTCCACTCTCATGTTTGTGCAGTGAGTATGAAGCAACAGCCAGTTAGTTTTAATTTCTTTTAAAGTGGTTTATCGTGTGCCCAACTATTTCTTGGTTGGGAGCATTAATTTTTTGGAATCTCTGCTGGCTGCCTTTCCAAGGCTTGCAGCCAAGAAATAGTCCTGCACCCTGTAAAACAGCAAGTTAACTTGAAACTTCAGCTTAAAGGGATAGTTCAACCAAAAATTAAAATTCAGTCATCTACTTTTATTTATGTTTGAATACTGGTCATTATTTGCTTCAATTGTTTGGGAGATAACTGCAATTTGTTTTCCTCTGAAACACCAACAATGTCTTGCAAACTAAAAAACTTTACCCACCCTTCCATTTTTATGAGTGTGAGTAGATAATGACTGAATTCTCATTTTTTGGTGAACTATCCCTTTAAGCACATAGTAAAGAAACTGTGCAAGAAGGTTCATAACTTCCCAGTGGATTCACAGACTTGCACAGGATTTAGTAGAAAGGTTGAGCCAAAGGACATTGACTGACTGTTTGGGCCAACTGGCAAAAGGGGGCATGGGAGTGGCCCGTAACAATAAGGCACGTAACTTGTAAGCAGATATCTTGTTATGAATAAAAGTATTAAAACACACGCACACAAACACAATTTTCACTGGTCATGGCTTGCCCCGTCTCTACACTTTAGCCCCTCCCCTCCCATATAACTCATCAACTGTTTGTCATAGACTGCTGGTCGTAGTTTTTGCGAATTTGTGCTTGTTTTCTAGTAGTACCCTAAAGAGGATCATCTGAAGGCTGGTGAAGGCAATTCACTCTGTAAAAGTTAAGTTACTGTGATAGTTTTTGTTGATATCACTCACTCCTATGTGACCCGCTCACTGAATACTATTAATTAAAAACACAAATTCAGTGTTACCCAAAGCTGAACATTATATCCAATTTTGTCACAACCCCAATGGATTGACGCTGTTGGAAAAAATACTGTTTTGTCCCAGCTTTGATTTCTAGCCATCATCAAATTGAGTATTGATTTTTTTTCTTACTGAAGTAAAATAAAACACAGTGGAAACATAGAAACTACTTGTACGCTGAGATCTCAGAAACTTTCTGATTGTGATGTTTGTTACTTTTTCAACAAAAGTGGATGTTGTTATCATATTTACAAACGGTCAATACATGACTGCTCACAGCTGTGTTGCTATGGTCTTTGGTTGCTATGGCTTCTAAACTCAATTATTTTCTGATAACCTGACTTCAGGAAAAACAACCCTGAAGGAAACTGTGAAACTCTGTTGCTATAGTAGATAATACAGATAAGAATCAGGAAGATTTAGCAGGTAGTAGAAGAAGAGAGTCATGGTTTTGTATTTATACAAGCATCATACTTACTCCCACTCCTTGCGTCTCGCCTGTGGTGTGCTTTGAATCTTATGAGCCTGGTGGGCTTTGACGATGTCCCTCTGCTCGATCAGACCACCCCGACGTCTCTTGATCACATTTGGACTGACCGCCAAATCTCCATCCACCCCCAGGACTCCCCCTCCTCCAGCTTCAAAACTCGAGGCCACATCAAGAGACAAGCCGAGACGGTTTGCATGTAGAGGGGGAGCATGGCCATACGTGTGTGGGAGGTAGAGGGTGTCATAACTGGTTGAGAGACTGTGGGGCTCCAGCAGGGAATGAGACTCAGAAAACAGGCTTGACCCTCCAACCAGTCCTGCACGATGCTTCTGCCAGGTCTCACAGTCTGCTGGGGATGAGGGAAGGATGTGGTGTCTGGGGGTGCTGCTACCACACATTGTCCCCATGCCCAGACCAACCACTGGACAATCCGGCCCTGCTGGGGCTCTAGGTTGCCCCAAGGCATTGTGGTCCCCTGTCAGAGACTGAGAGCTGACCGAAGAGGAGCCCAGTTCCAGCATGGTGGGAAGGCTGTCCGGGATCTCAGCATAGTGCTGTGGAAAGGGAAATGAGTAGAGAGGAAATTGAAAGAAAAAATGTAAATACAATATAAATTTATGAAGAGTCACAACACAGTTTATTTTCTGGATATTTAATGTAGTATAGTTTCACTTAAACAGAGGCTGCAAAGACTAGAAATGCAAAAAATGTGATGACAGTATTTGACTGTGAATAGAAAATATGCAAATAAAAACAGCAGAGTTAGTGACTTGATAGAAGATGGGAGATTGATGATCTAAAATTAGGAAACAGATTTTATAATATATTTGTCATTAGCTTTCTAATTTTTGTTGCATCTGTCCAGTGTTGCCATGAGCTTTCTAATTCCATAATAGATTCAAATCTGTCAATAAAAACAATGTTGTTCTCTTGCAGAACCAACAGGAGATGCTGCTGTAAGACAAACTGGTTCTGAGGACAGAGGAAGCCCAAGGGAGGTCAGAGTCGTGGTGTGGACTTAAGAGAACCAGCGCTTGATAGCACATTCACATGCTCACATCTCGCTTTTAAAGTGAATTTCAAGTAAGAGATGGACAAATGACAAAACACAGAAAATAAGGTAGAAAGTCATTCCTTCCACTTTTGCTGTCTTCTACTACTGAAAATCAGCATACAGGTATAAATACAGATAGTTCTGTGAAATCTTACATCATACCTCAAGTGCTGATTTGATAGAGACACATCATGAACATTTGCAGGTGGAGTAACTCAGCCAGTTTGTGCTTTGATGTTGTATTACAGCCAAACAGGTGAATAGTCTGTTTAAGTATGCATTTGTTCCACTAACCCTCTAATGCAATTTGCCAGTGGCCCAATAGCTCCAAGTGTCTTCAGTTAGTGTAAAATATTACCTCTGAGGATCAGAATCAATTAGATAAGCTGCAACAAAGCTCTCAAAACAAATATTCATATAGTGCTGTTAGTGCTGTGCTTTATGGTGCAATTAAAAAGTGGAAAGAAAAAGAGGGAGCGTAACATTATCAACCCATCTTATCCTTTTTCTGATTGAGAAACAGTCTGGTTTCGGATGTGTGGTAAACAAGACTTGCACATAATACATCTTATTTCCTGGCGTGCAGTGAAAGCTTCTGCATTACTGCTTTCCTGCTCTAGCTTAATAGAGCTCTCACCATTTTAGTTAGCCGAATGACAGATTTCTGGTTTTATAGTCCCTCTGAGAGAAAAGGCTCTACAGCAAATAACTTTCGCAGTGAAGACATTGAGCAGTAGCCTATAAAAGAGGATTTTGTATGGATGTGTCGAGCAGATAAAATGAAAGAACAAAAGCTATTCAACTGTTGTAAGCATCAGCTTCAGAATCTGTCATACTGAGAGCCATTGATTAGACTGCTGTCAATAAGAGGACAAAATGCTATGAATGAGCTGGGCCAATTGAACGTCAGAGGAGATCCTCTTGTGTTGATGATGCTGATTTTATCACTGATCATATCACTTGTGCAAGAAAGTTGCACCTCCTTGATGTAAAGAAGTCTCCAGTAACACATATCAATTCACTTATCACAATAACATAACAGTTTGACACAAACTAAAATAACTTAATAATCCTGCTTGAATTGCCAGTCAGTACTTTGTAAGCACTGAAGAGAATAAAGCTTCAGAACAAAAGTTGATATGGGTTAAACTTTTCTTTGGACTCCTTTCAAGAACACAGACAAACCAGAAGCAGTTTAGTTTAATAAAGTCACAGGGTAGAGAGTGAAAATCCAAAAAAAAAAAAAGAAAGAAAGAAAAGAAAAGAAAATACTGCAATTTAATCATCAAACTATTCCTGGGGCGAGGATGAATGACCGTCTCAGTTCACTTCACATAATCTTATCATAAATCAGTCAGCTTGTGTCAGTGCCCCTGTGTTGTTTAGCTGAATTGTGCTTTAAAGGAATAATACAAACTATTTTACAAACTATTCACTACGTGGTTGGAAGTAATATCAACTTATACTGGACCAAACTGCCACAAACA
>JAQLOL010000020.1:17789729-17809116 GCA_029783665.1 Naso thynnoides | reverse complement strand
AGGCAAGGAAGGGCGATCTTGGTACCGGAAAAGCACTGGTTTCCGGTTGTAGTCTTTTGTAGTGTGCGTAATTAATGACAGATTGTTAACTGTTAATGACATGTAAAGATGTGGTTTCTCAATTCTCGTGTTGGACTAGACATTTTTATTTTTTAGAAAAATCATCATTGACCAGGAACTAAAAAATAAGCGCCTATATAGGCCTAAATACAATTTTTCAATAGCCTATATGTAGGCTAATTATCAACACACATTTTGGATGATAATGTATTTGCTTAATTATCCAATGCATATCATGTATGTATTCCCCTCAGACCTAAGAACAAGATGAACCTGCTGTCTTTGAGGCCACATTCTGTGAATGTTGAGTCTTTTTATAGAGACTAACGTTTCCCTAACCTATGAGCAACCTTCCCTGGACTTCCACTGTTTGCTGGGTTCCCATGATCAGTAAACGAAATGAAAACATTATCAATAGCAACGTCAATACATCAATGCATGGGTGAATGTTTTACTTTATAAGATATATGTGAAAAAGTACAGAAAATACATCAGTAGATTACAGCTACACCTGAGTCCAGACGTGTGGATGTGCAGAGAGCCTCGGTCTTGCGGGTCTGATGTAAGTCACAATGCCGTGGATAATATACCAGAATTCTGCTATAAAAAAAGAAATGAAGAAGAAAATAGAATGATTTGAAAAATGGCAATTAAAAAGTTTAGACTAATAAGTTTATGTACTTACAAACGATTTGAACACTGAGTTATTGACGTCTCTTTCCCAGTGTTAGCTTATGGGAAAAAGTTATTAGGGCCCAATGGAAGGAAGTGACCGACTTCAAACTTACAGTTCCACGGTTTGGCCAGCGTGTCCTTTTGGCTTCAAAGGTGGGGGTGCTTCTTGGATCCAGTTCTCCAATAATATTCAGTGAATTGTGTTGATGTCATTTACATCATGGTTTATGGTTTTATTTATTTATTTTTATTGTTTTTTTCATGTTTCATGCGTCATTTTGCTGCTTTGTCTGGCAGCTGTGAGTTTGTTTTGATTTTGTTAAGCAAAACCTTTGGTGTTTGTACTACTGTTTAAATTTAAAAGAAAAAAAAAAGTTCTCCAATAATACATTCATGCCCATATGTCTATGTTCATGCCCTAGAAGCCCCTAGAAGCTGTATTGCTGTCTACCGGAAGTCAGACGGCGAATGCAGCCGAGGGGTTCCGAGATTGATGTTAGTGTAGCGCGCGGTGCAGGGAGAGCGTCTCAACGCTCGCGATATTTCGGTGCCTCAGTTATCTACCCGTCTTGGATACCGTAGTTTCACCGTTGACAAACATCAACAGAACAGATACCCGGGAAAGGCGAACTCAAAGGCGATTAACGACATTCCATTCTGGAAATTCAACCGTTGAACCTGGATATTAGGTTGTCTGGACAAACGCTGGGGCAACAACAATGGGTGTATGCCGCTAGAAAAACTTGCTAGCTTAGTTGGCATAACTGTTAGCTAACACTGGTTCGCTAACGTTAGCTGGCTAACGTTAGCAAACAGACAGCTGAACGAAACTGAAGAAGTCCGGGGAACTTTGGATTTTCTCTCTCGCCAGCATGAACCTTTAGACACATCGGATCGTTCCACTGAAGGTATTTGTTCAGTATATCTAAAGAGGTGTTTATCCAAGTTAAATCATGACTTTTTTTTTGTCAGCTAGCGGTAACATTAACTCTCTTGAGTTGGCGGCTCTGACTATTTCCTGGGCTGAAGACATTTCGAAAGAAGTCATCTGATGTCAGCTGTTAGATTGACTTGCAGTCATAAACTTTTGAAGTGCAACATTTTTTTACTAGAACATCAAACGCGATTGTTAAAAGGTTGACGTTTTAATAAGAATTTGGCTTTTACAAAATGCGAACACCCTGGTTGGTAGTTAACTCCTAAAAGTGGGTTAACGTTGGTGAGTGTTGTCCGATTGCAAAATGGAGTAATTCCTGGAAAGGGTGTTTCAGTCATTGCCTTGATACAGGTCAGTTCCTGACTGTGACGTGGGAAGTTATCTCTAAGTCATTTATCATTAAGTAACTTGCTGTTTCATTAGGTTAAGTGTTTCACCTTAGTAATGTTACTAACACCGACGACAGCTAAGTTAGCTTGTTAATAGCCCTCTTAACGTTACAGGTTCCGAGGTTTCGTCAGTGTGAAGTCACCTTTTACAGGTTGCTGATGTTTAACAACACAATGTTTAAATTTGAAGTTACTGACCGGAAGGGAAATTTCCCAGCTACCTATTCGACCACAAAAAGACGATCCCAGGTGCAAGTTAAGGAATATATACACAACATACCACGATGGAGTGACGGTGATTAAAGTTAAAGTAAATACTGCCCATGCAAAGTCAAAGATTGCGCATAATTTCTTCCTCGCCCATTGGCTTGGTGCAGATAAGCAGCATTTCGCAAGTCGGTGACATTCGTGGTTTGACGCTTTATTGCAACAGTCTTAAGTCCCTTCATGAATGTTTTTGGAAAGTAAGGTTAGCGTCTAACTGTAAGTGACAGTACCGACCCACCGCAGCCGAGCAACGCTGCTGCGGTCAATGAGCGAAGAAGAAAGTATGCGCCATCTTGGTTTTTACATGGACAACATTTGCATTCATGGAAATTATCCGCACTTCACCAGGGAAATTATGTTTTTGTCACTTAGCACCAGTCCAGTTTTCTGCTGGGCTCCCCTTCCCGCCGACGAGTGTGCATACACCTTTGTTAACGAAGTTTATCAGCTCTGTGTGCATGACGTGAGGGTGTTCACTCTGTCAGCAACACAGGACGGATAACGTTTTACAGTGCAACTGTTGGGAACTTGAAAGAGTCCGTTGACATTGGTCGAAAGTTTGTCAAATACTAACACTACGTTAGCTTCGGGCAAAGAAGTTTCATGTAGTGGCGTTTGTAGTAAAAAAAAAAAAAAAAATTATACCAGAGGTAACTTACGTCAAAGTATCCTAATTCACAGACATCACTTATTCAAAATGTACAAACAATACTAATTCACTGTTATCCAGTATATCATTGTAGTCACTTTTTGCTCTCCTACCATATGTTTTGGATTCCATCTAATTTTCAGATGACAGTACAAACACAGACTGCTGTCTAGTCTGGTTCAGGAAATACAGTTTAAGTCGTTTTCTCTGTCGTCGTTGATTTAAGTTATAACAGGTCACCAGTGAGTCACCATTAAATCACTGAGGGCTGCAGTTAAGACATTTCTCTGATGTAGAAACAGATGAATTAAATTTTCTCCCTTGTTTGCACTCTCAGCCTGAAGTGAACGCCTCAGGGTGGTGTCACATGATGGATGTGAGGAAAAGTGATGACTAATGAAGAACTCCTTATGACTCAAGCCCTGTCGAAAATGAATGCAATGCACCCATAATCAAATAGGAATTTGGCTAGACGTGCTTTAAGATCATTGGTGAAATAAATTTATCCAAGTGGCCTCTATTGTCTAAGAAGATTATTTCCTAATCTGATCGAAATTGTTAAACATTATTTATTTTTGACCTTGGGCGAGTAATTCTTGGGTAAAACCAGACATCTGTGTTTTAGCAATACAGGTGTTTTAAGTCAACATCACATGGCTGACATGTGACATACTTAGATTCTGCTTTCCTTTCCTCGTGGAAATCTTTTGAAGAATGTGCTGTTGTAGAACCTGTTTTTAAATAGCACAGTGAAGCCTGTGTTCAACAAGCTGTCATATTTACACATGTTGTACCAGAGATGAATTAGGCCATACACAGAGTTTTTATGATGTCTTTTTTATTGTTTTAACTGTCTGAAATTGTTGGGAACGGATTGAAGCTTGTTGCTTGCCTAGATGGTTTTTTCTAAGGCTTGTCTATCCAAGTCCTTGTGTTGTTCGAAAATGTTTGATGCATTTTGTTTCTGGATGTTATTCTTTGTTTTGATTTGAGTTACTGTTTTTGGCTCTAGCCGCCAGTTTGCTGAAATGTTTTTGCCTTTGTCTCCAGATTTTGTATATGGTTTACAGTATATGGTTTACAGTATAATATTAAGAGTATATCCTTTAAATACATTTTGTTTTGATGTCATTTACATCATATTTACCTTTCCTCAGTATTGGTTTTCGTTGTCTGCCTTTGTTTAATCACTGCAGGTGAGTGGGAGAGATGAGGAGCAGCAGGAGGACTGAGGTATCTCTGAAAGGCTCAGCTCAGGAGATCACAGATCACAACATTGGGACAGGTGTGTTTTTAAAACTTGTTAGCTGTAGTCATATCTGTTTTGAAGATGATATAGTTTTTCTCACATCACTCTTTAAATTCTCAAATGTACGATGTTTCGTAGGGACTGTTTACATTGCTTGAAGTTATAAATCACATATTTCAATAAAGTTCATTCTTTTTATCAGAACTGACGACAGCATGGAAAAGTTTGTCTCAGTCCAAAGCTGCTGTGAGTACATCAGAAACAATTTAAAGATGGAATCCATATTTTAAAAGTACTTAAATACAGTCTGTAATGACTAATGATAATGAAGATGGCTCCCTTTCATCTTCACATAACCCAGGGAGTCTGATTTGTGTATTCTCCCTCTTTAGTTGCGGCATATAGAAAATCGTCTAGAAGCAGCTCCAGGTACAGGGGTTATCTTAGACTCTGTCATGGAACCCCACAAGAGGAAATCCTCCAAGACTGTCCGCTGCAGGGGTGAGCTATTGCAGAATATAAAGCTACATTTTGCATTTATCGTGATCATTTTGCTAAAGTATATACTTTTAATCATCTAAACATTGTTCTTTTGATAACAGATAGACAACAAGCTGATGACAGTGGAGGATCTTCAAAGCGCAGAGGGCGAAGTCAACAGAGTCCAGAAAAGAGCAGCTCACGCAGCCCACTAAGAAATACAACCCAGGACATCAATGTCCGCAGGGACAACAGTGTGGAGTTCAGGGAACCGCTTGCCTCCTACAGGTACAAATACTACATTAAAATGCATTCAAGAATCAAGAAAAATGATTGCTCATATTTGCAGTGCAAAAATGAAATTATGATGTAGCTCATTGCCACTGTCACATAAGAGAGTGTAGTTGTGTGTAGGGTGATAAATTTAAACTTCTCACAACCTGGGGGAAGAAGCTACTCTGTGGTCTGTTGGCAAAGCAGCGGATACTTTTGTGTCTTCTTCCAGATGGCAGCAGTGTGAACAGACTGTGGCTGGGGTGGGTGTTGTCTTTTAGTATTCTTTGGGCTCTGTGCAGACATCTCACTTCACCAATGTCAGTGATGCTCAGTATATGGGTACTACTAATCACTTGCTGCTGAGCCTTCCTGTCCTGGGTTGTGTATGAACCATGCCAGATTGTAATGTCTCCAGGCAGGATGCTTTAGCTCCTCTGTAAAAGCTGATCAGATTTTGACTCTGAAAGTTAGCCTTCTTGAGTTTTCCCCAAAAAGTGGAGCCTTTTCTTGGCTTTTTTAACCAAATTGGTGATATGGTTAGCAACCTCTTGTTAGGTACATGAATGTGTTTGGACAGAGGATTGTGTTGACGTACTTGGGAATGGATATCTGTGATTGGCGCTTTTGATAAAATACTTGCTTTTGGTTAAATAACTTCGTTAATCTCTTTTTCTAAATCTTCAACAAAAGAGTAGCTAAAAACTCTACTGTTATCTTTCTGCTGTAAATGAACATGAATACTAATACTCTTGTTATTAATATGACTTTTGTAAATGATAATAACATTATCCATTATACTATAATGTGTGTGTGAGTGTACATTATGTTCTGTAGAGTGACAACAGAATGACACCGTTTATACGTCTGTGCTATGATGTTTTCGTTGTAATTGTTTTGTCACTTTACTGTCATAACTTGATACATCAGAAGAGCTCTTCACTAAAATAACAATGACTGGCTCATGCTTTTAACTCTTGAAGACTTCCATTCGGAGGCCATATGTTCTCGACATCTCTGAATGTCTCATAAATAAACAGCTCCCAGATACCTCCATAGCTCAAAGCTGCAGTGTCTGCAGTGATGTTGGAACAATGTGAATATATGCACATTTGTATCAAATGTTTTTAATTTTTTGCCCATAGTTTTAATTGATTTATTTATTTTGCGGTTTCTTTTGGGTCGCTTGTGGTGATGAACTTAAAGAGAATTATCATCTGAATCTGCTGCTCTACTGAGCTTTTCAGAGTTTTACGACGAGTTTCAGCTCAGTGTTAAGCTGTCCATCCTGTAGCTTTGCTGTTTTGGTTCACTCTCCCTGCTCTCACAGAGACTTGCCGCAGGGATGTGTTTGCAGCAAAACAGCCCTAAATATCACACTGTGCACTACCTGCTCAGCACCAAACAGCCGACAGACACAGTTAGTGACCAGCTGGTGAGCATAAAACAGCATTTAGCAGCTAAAGAGCCAGATACTTCCCCTAGGAGCTGGTATGGACCAAAAGCTGGGCAAAAGGAGAACAAATATAGGACCTGCCCCCTTCAGGTGTCAGTGTAAAACATAATTTGTTAATGTTCCAACTCCCTTCTTTTGCCCATAAGTGCCCAAATAAATTTGTTATTGCATGTTCAAACAAGATGTCTTAAAAAAAAGTCTAACCCTAACCCTAATAGTGCATGACATTTAGATCACTTTCTAGTGTTGTTATATGTTAAGTTGCTGGTAATTTTATTTTCCAGTCATCTTGGTAAATGAGAGCTGTACAGGAACTAAATTAGCAAAATTTTTGAAATTCTCTGTTTACCTTTTGTTATTATTATACATTTTTAATACTTTTGTTTGTTGAACTCTTTATACTTTACAACTTAATTGACATCTTAGATGACTGTCACCCCCTACCATTCCCTTTGAAAACAAATAAATGTGTTCAACATGTTCAGTGAGTGGTAAATTAAGAGTTGATGTCTAAAATCCCTTTCCTGATCCTGTGTAATCTTTTTTTTTTCTTCAGAGAGGCCACCCCTCCACCACATCCCTCCTCTCAGCTGGAGGCCCACAGCCTGCAGTCAGTGCCAGGTTCTTCGTACCCATCCTCTTCGCCTCCCTCAGATCCTCTGCTTAGCCAGCTGGTCTACCAGAGAGACACTAGGGACAAGCAGACAGACGGGGACCTGGACAGCACGCACTCCTCGGCTCTGGAGAGCACCGAAGTGCGCTACCTCAATGACCAGCTAGCCCTGATTAACCAGAGGGCTGATGGACATCCGTCAAATCTCACAGTAAGAGTCCCTGCAAGCATGGAGGCTGAGGACGAAAGCACTCCCAAAGAACAGCTTAGCATGGATAGCCAAAAGCCAAGCCCATGTCAGCCTTCAGCCCCGGACTCTGTACGCCGAGGAGAGAACACTCCTTCCACCAGCCCTGGCTCAGCTTCCCAGCGGCTGGAGAACCTTAGGCGACATCAGCCTGATGATAAGCTGGAGAAGCTGAAAGAACGTATTCGCAGGCAGAGACAACATCTGGAGGAGGCTGCAGAGAGAGAGAGGCTGATGGGTTGTATGGAGCAGCCTGTTATTGCAGAAGTGGGGAGTAACAATGCTGGCACTAGCAACATGCCAACAGCCAAAGTTCGGAAAGTAGCACCTGCACCACCTGCACCTGTTTACAAAGGTAACATCAGCAAGGGATGAATCTCAAACTCAAATGTTCTCTTTTTGTTTGACCTTTTGTTAAACAAAGAGACTAAGATTTGTGAAGTCATAGCTTAATGTTCTTGGAATATATATTTTAGCTATAAATAAGGAAACACAATACCAGCTTAGTTTACATCTTCAGTCCTTTTATTCTCAGGTTTCAACAGTACTGAGACAAACATCCGGACTCCTGATGGGAAAGTTTGGAAGGAGGAGGAGTTTCACAACCTCAGCAGAGAAATAATAAAAGACCTGTCACGACAGTTTGCTGGTGAGCATAGAACATAAACATTTTCTTGTTATTCTCCCATTCCATTGTCAGAATGTCATAAATTTTCTTTCTTTTATTTTTTGACCTGTGCTTGATTCTCCATTTAGTTCTATGATTTTAAAGGAATTGGTTGGCGATCTCTGATGCTTGGATCCTTTTATCTATCCGTTTATAAGAGGGATTTTTGATCACAGGCACAGTGCCAGCTGACATCATTTGAATTCAGTAAGAAATGTTAGATCGTGTTGCTTTGTGGAATATTCACTGCAAATGTTTTCTGTGCACAGAGAGCACCAGATCCACACATCAGCAGAAGGAACAGAGAACAGACAGGTCCAAAGAAAGAAGGCCTCCCAAACCAGTGAGGAAGGTCCACAAAGCTGCAGCGTCCTCTGACCTCAATGCAAAACCAGGTATAATAATCCTCTTCAATGTCAGAGAGCCAGCCCACTCTCTGATCTATTTTTAATTAATGACAGTAGAAAAGCTAAGCATGTGAAACAGTCTGGCAAGATTTTATCAAGGGTCAGTGCACACGGTCCAGACTGAGAGCTTTCTATGTTGCACTGTCAGTGAGCTTGGAAAGTTTTTTCCAACTGGCTTCGCAGCTCGGGTGTCTGCACCTTTTTAAGTCATCTTGTCCTCTTGATTGTGTCTGTGTACATTTTGTTCTTGTACCCTGCACACATACTTGCTCATGTTCAACAATGATTTGGCACTCGTCATCTCTTAGTGGCTTGGCAAATGTGCGCATAATGAGTGTAATGCAGTGCTGTTAACTTTGTTTACGTAAATCATAACAAAACAAAATAATCCAAATGTAAATTCTTCCATTTTAAGCCAAATAGGCAGCTGTCCTTTCCATGTACCTAGTTGTTTATATCAGACCTGTGTGTTTTTTGGGGTACATGAAGTAGACACATGGCGGGCTTCTGAGGCTGTGTTAAGACTTTAATCCCTGAAGAAATGTTCAGTATGTGTGATATGCAGTTTGTGACCAGCAAGCAGCATACAGACATCTACATGAAAGACTCATAACCACATTCTGTTGTAACCTGGGTGAAGCAGAACTTCCCCCTCACAAACAAGTTAACAAATTCATGTATTTGTCCATTATTGCTAGCTGTCTATATCTTTTTTTCTGTGGGAACCTGAACCAAAGGAGAGGCGTTTGCTAGATATATACAGGGACTCCATCAATCATTAAAAAGAAATGCAGTCACTGAATTTCAGGCATGTAAAATCAGTTCTCCTGTAGTATTTTTACATTGACTGAAAATTGATTTAATTATAAAATGTATTAAATAAATTTGCCTTTACTTACATCCTACTTCTAAATGAAAATTTAGCATATTTGTATTGAATTTACTTTTTAAAAAGTACATGGGACTAATAACCACTCATGCAAACTGTGCTGCCTGGTCAGAGTCTATTGAAGCACGGCCAATTTGTTTGTTGCAATATGGTGTGAGGGCTAACTTGGTGTTTCCTCTAATCAAAACAATAGCTGCTTGTGGAACTAATATTTAAAAGAATTTTTGTCAACATTATTTACATCAAATATGTGTAAGTCCAAATTCAACAAAGTTTTGCTTGAAAACAGCACATTTACTTTAAAATGAATCAACTTTGCAAGTAATTCTGAGTAATTTTGCTCAACATGCATCTTTTTGCCCAAGAGAACATAGATTAAGTCCAAAATTACAATCATAATCGTCTTAGAAAGGTCTTAAAAGTCTTAAATTTGGCTTGTTTAGACTTGCAGAAGCCCTGTGTAGAATCATGTTGCTTTGACAACATTATCTGTGTCGTTTCATGCCGGCACAGCTCTATAAATAGCCCCTGAAATCTGCGGCCAGGTTCATTTGGCTCATCCACTCAGTACAAACAGCTGCTTGGTTAGTGGGTGTACAACTTAATGACCAGGAACAACTCTTCGGCAGTACACAGTCACAGTAAAAAGCACTTTAGACATAATTCCAAGTAGAGAGACGTTGCTGTTTTTGAAATTTAATTTCCAATGCTCTGAGCACAACAAATGAATTTGTACTCACGTTCATGGTATCGGGCTGGTGGCAGAAAACTGAGCAGCAGGGACTGGTAGCGAAAGCTCTGTCAAATACAAACTTGTCAGTATGTGCTAGAATGTGCTAGAAAGTTACTTGGGGCAGGAAGGAAAAATGTACTTTTGGGGGTATTTACAAAAACTGCAAAAACAGAATGGGGGCCTCTATATCTTTTGAAATTCTTAGCTTAGGGTGAAATGACTATTTAAATAGATACTAAAGCAGTTGCTTTACTTATATCTCTTCATTCTATAAGCTGTGTATATATTTATGGTCTAGTGACTCTGCTCTTCTTTGCATATACCTGCTCACACAAGTAGTCTTGTTCTATGTTATCAAAGTGAACTACATTAAATTTCAGTACCCTTAAAGAAGGTGCTAACCTTATATTTTTCTGCAGCGATAAGTCCTGCATCATGGCGAGAGGGCCAAAAGCTGGTAAAGATGGTACTGGGTCCAAATCCCAAGCTGCCCAGGGAGGAGAAGCCCCAGTCAGCTGATGGACAGAGCAGAACAGGTGAGACAGAGAACTACTGGAAACTCCTCTATACATGCCACTACACTGCAGCCCTATTTTACTATATTATCCCTTTTGATACCAACAACCATTGAAGAACTATAACTCAGTCATCACTGCTAACAGTTAATCCAGTGGGCCCTAGTGTACCTCTCTATAAACTGTAATTAGCCATTTTGTTAGGAGAAAGGCAGAAAAAGGTAAATAGTGATCCACCACACTTAAAGAGAGCCTCAGAATTTGTCACCTTAGCACTAAATGTCTTCTCTGCATAATTAACTAGTCGCATGTGGAACAAGACTTGAAAATCCCATGAAACTGATGTCAGAGTGCGATTACTCTCGTGAATACGTTTTTCCTGTAAAAATGACAAGCTAGTGTGGGACACGTCGCAGATAATGACTGGAGATTAGAGTAGCCAATCACGCTGAATGTGTGCTGCGCCCCTGCGAAATTTAAATTTGACAGCAGCTGCTAGAAAACAGTCACGAGGAGAACCTTCTCTCTGCTGTGCAGGACTTCTCACCACCACCATCGCCAAATCGAGACGATTTTAGTGACTCAGACAGGGATGAAAGAGAGGAAGAAGAGCCACTAGGTTTTGGAGTGAGGCCGGCAATGCTGCTGAGCTGGCAGAGAGAGAAAGAGAGAGAGACAGGGAGGGAGGGAGAGAAAGAGAGAGATGGCTCATCCCTGTGATGTGTGGTCCTGCGCAATGGTTGGTAACTGACAGCATTTATATGACGGAGGGAGTAGGGGGTGGGGGGTAAATTAATATATGCCCCGGAGTGCGGGAT
Source organism: Naso thynnoides (assembly GCA_029783665.1). Lineage (NCBI taxonomy): Eukaryota > Metazoa > Chordata > Actinopteri > Acanthuriformes > Acanthuridae > Naso > Naso thynnoides. The sequence continues at coordinate 17,797,792 of JAQLOL010000020.1, read as the reverse complement.
GACTCATTAATATTTTTAAACCATTTTCCAGGAAATGCTTAACTCTAAAATAAAATTAATCAAAACTGCAAAGCTACTTTTGGTCATTGTTGGGCCATATATTGTCATATAGGCAAAGATAAGAGACAATAGGGACTTCAATCACTGAAGTGTAAATTAGATTTTACTCTTGACTTTTTATGCAGTGGTGCCTATCAGCTGTGCAGTTGTGACAGCATTTATATGTCTTTATAATAGATGTTAGATAGGTTATTGTGACAGAATTTTTTCACGTCTCCACCCTACAGTTGACAGCAGGACTGACAATAATGCCTAGCAAGGAATATCAATAAATAACAAGTCTTTGTCTGCTGCTGTTCATACACAGCCATGGACTCTGTCTTGCACTTTTTTGTACTCATGCACTATATGCATCCACCTCTGGCTTGTTAGCTGCATCTGAACTGGCTACCACTGACCGTAAGAAATAGAAATTGACTGGCTGTTCTGGTTGGGTGCACAAATAGGCATGGCCTGATTTCCAGAGGTTGCTTCCAGTCTATGTACTCGGGGGGGATGGCAGAGTGGGGCAGGGAGATGCATCGAGACACACTGTAGCCTTGCTCTGAAAGAGAAAAAAAAACCCAAAACACTGTTTGGATTAGATACTGTAAAATCTGGATGGGAATTTTCAGTTTGGCCCAGATTAGAAATGCCATGGCAAGCCTGTCTCACATCCTCATTTAGTATGTGCGTTCTGTCTGGATGTGGATTTGCTTCAGCTCAGGACTTTTTTTTTTTAATCTGTTGCAGTCACTTGTTGGAGCAGAATCCTGTGTTTTTTAGCCGTAGCAAACCTGTTTGTTAAAGATGTTGATCAAAAACAAGAAAACAAGTTATAGGATTTCAAAGCCTGCTACTAATGAAAACCTAAAAGACCAGTCACACACTTACTCCTTTGATTAAGTGTGAATTGTGAAATCAAATATGAGATTTTCAATGTTTCCCAACCTATCTTCCGCTTAAAGAGTAACTTAACCACTAAACCACTTTATTCGGCTGAAAACAGATGCTAATAAGTAGTACTTTTGATTGAGTCAGGTCTAAATCTTGACATTTTATTATTTGAATTCTACATATTCCATTATAAATATGCATAGCGACTGCCCTGAGCTGGTTGAAAACCGGCTATTGCAACCAAATTTTACTAGTGGTTGATCAGGATTCATGACGTGTCTGGTAGTCGCTGTCTCACCAACCAAGCCCTGCGCTCCGGCCTCTCTCTAAAAGAACAAAAAACCCCACACACACACTGCTATAGATTAGTGAGATAAAAGCTAAGCTAAGTCCATGTTCAATTTAACCTCCCCGAAAGCGATACTACTGTTACTGCACTGGCCCTCTGCTGCTCACGCACTCGAATCAGTGAGGAGGACCTGAAAAAAAATAATGTTAATGCTACAATGACAGCCCAACAAGGAAGTAATTGACAGATTTTTGAACTAGACAGAGGCAGGCTGCAGTGAAGCAGACGCATGATGACTCAGGTGTGTTAAAGAAATAAAGCAATTAGCTGACTGGAGTTAAGTTACACTTTCACTTTGGTAGCAGCACACCACTGTGGAAAAGCAAGGAGGGTTCCAGTGGAGTCTAGTAGAGAGAAGCCGGCTGCTTGTTAAGTGGACTGTGGACACGTGAAAAACTAAAATATGCTTACAGCTAAATCTAACCACAGTCATGATACTCAAACTCCGAAATTCTCCCCATCTGCTCTCAGTAAAGCCCTGCCTCCTAGCACTGCCTGAATGGATAATTTTTTTTACGCTCTATGTGCATTTTTTGAATTATAGGAAGGATGCACTTCAGCCAAAACTCTGGAAGATTAGTTACCCTTGAAGTCTTAGTTCAACATTGAAGCTGTTTATCAAAATATAAATACTTTGCAGCAGCAGCATGTTTGTGTGTGAGTGAGTGAGTGTGTGTGTGTGTGTGTGTGTGTGTGTTTCCACTTGCTAGCTGTAACATTTTACCTCTCTAAATGTTCACCAGCTTCCCGCCACCGTTCCAGTTCAGACCCACGAGCAGAATCGAAACCACCGTCCCGTCCTCACAGCACAGAAAGGCCTCATGGTGGAGTTCGAGGGCAATCCAAAAGCCACTCCGCAATCACATCTACTGGGTCATCTGCAGATCGGGACAAGGCCCCAGTGGGTGTGAGCACGGACCTGCTGTCAGCAGACATCCAGGGGATACTTGATGACCTTCAGCTGGAGTGCAAAGCAGCTGAAAAGGAGGAGAGGTCTCGTCAAAGGTCCCGGGCTGGGAGCGGTGGTAGGAGAGGAAGAGGGGGATCAGGATCACAGACAAGGACTCCAGTCTCTGCTTGGGGAACTAATGTGGCAATGGGTTGCTCCTCAAGAGGCTGCCGCAGCATCAGCCCCATTACACACCAACCAGAGACTGCCAACATGGCTGGCACAGGGCACAAAAAACGACACTATGACGCAGATACTGTTCGCCAGTACATTTCTAGGCAGCAAGAGGAGAGAAAAAGGCGTCAAGCAGAGGAGAAGAGAGCACTGAGGGAGGAGGCAGAGAGGAGAAACCAGAGATTGCAGGAGCTCTACAGGAAGCAAAGGGAAGTCGCTAAAGCAATTTCCCTTCCCAGCGAGGCACCTGTGGCTCCTGTGAGAAAGCGACTACAGGAGACTTACACCAAACTTCTGCTGGAAGAGGCCCAGCTGGGCGAAGAGGCCACACAGATGCAACCTGTTACTCCTCCTACTCAAATGGTATTGTACACATTGAAATATGTTCACCTTATTCATACTGTATATGGAAGCTGTATTGGATAGGATGAGAAGCTAAGTCACATGTATTAATGACATTGTCATGTGTAAGAAATAGATATTCTTAATTTTTGACTTGTGTTCTGCCACAGAGACCGATGTACCAGCCGTCAGGAGAGTCGGACAAAGAGAACAAAAGACTAGAGGCACCACAGAGCCCCTCGAGCAGTGATAGGTCTTTGAATGATCAGCCTCCTCCATTAACCAGGTACATAGATATACATGCAATAGCTCCCTGAATAACAATAGAATAAAACAGTCTTTACTGTCATTATACAAAGTATAACAAAACTTCAAGTGGCATCCTGCAATAACAGCCCATTGAAAGTTAACATAGAAAAAAATAACACATCCACAACAAGTACTAGTATCAGAAATTATTAAGAGCATTGTGGTATCTGCGGAACCTCTACTCTCTGATTCACTGACACAGATTAAACTGTGTCAGTACACAAACAACTCTCAGCACAGTACACACAATCTGGTATTTCCTGGAAATATTATTTGGATGATAAACACCAAGGAATCACCTGACAGTACCAAACAGAAGAGCTGTTTGTACTCAGATGGTTGGTTTTGATAAACACCCCACTGCAAGTGCCCCAGGGGCCTTATGGCTCTGCATCTTAGTACAAGACTAGAGAAAAATAGTTTTACAGTCTCTAATTTCTATTTTTGATGCACGAAAGAACATCTTCAAATTCACTGGAGATAAAGATGAGGTTGTGCAATGATTTTACAGAGAATAATAAACATCTTTCTTAGTGTATAGTAGTGATTGTAGTTAGTCCAGTGGATCCATTCCCATCTCCTGCAGTGTATGCTGTCTTGTTTAAGTTCTGTGCCATAAACAGTAAAAGATCTGACTTGTTAATACATTTATTCAAAAACTATAGCTATAAAAAATATGCTGCAATATATAAAGGTGTTTTGGAGAGGAATGTTGACACAAATGTCAGAGATTTTACAATACTCTGAATACCCAGAAATGTTGTACATATCCTGTCTGCAGAGATTTTGGGTATTCCCGATGAAAGTTCCTACTTGTTTCAGTAGCATGCATGATGAATACACTTTAACATGTTTAATTTGATCTTTTTTTTAAAGCAAGCTGTTCTGTTTTTCTCTACTTCTCCATTCTTCATTTTCCCTGTTGCAGGAATGATCTCAACCCATTGATCCAGCCTGATCACATGAGCCCACCTGTTCGACCTATGACTGCTTCCAGCAGCAGTTCACCTGCGCATTTTGGTGACAATCTCCTCTCTCAGCTTCTCCGGCTCGACACTGCGCTGGCAGCTAGTAATGTCCACCTCACCCAGCGACCAGCCACAGCGCCTTCCAGCAGGTCACGGTCGAAGATGTCCCGTATTGAAGCCCTCAAGGCCACAGCTGCGTCCCTCTCCAGCCGCACAGAGAGTGAGGCACGGAAACTTGCTAGGGAGGGAATCAACTACGGTACACCAACTTCTATGGACATGGATATTGTTCTTGCTCCAAGGCCCTCTCAAGCTTGTCTTGATGATGGATGCTGGGCTGGCACAGCTGCCACAGAAAATAATAGCGCAGCGTTGAGGATGCAGAGGTTTTTGACTAGTACAGGTCATAGTTCATACAATGGCACAGCTCTTCCGGGATCAGACAATCTGCACACCCTCAGGGGACAGAAAGAAACAAAGGGTACACACACAACTTTGACAAATCCACAAACAATTTCTGCTGATGTCACAGGGCCGATTCTCAACAGTTATACACATGATAGGAGGAAGCTTGTCAATGGCTTGGAAAGGATGGAGAGAATGGATAAAATGACACAAAAGAGAGAATATGAACTGATAGAAAATAAGAACAGGACAGATCTCCATGACTCAAGCGCTGGTTCCATCAGTGAGGGTCCTCTTCTGAGTGAAGGGAGTTTTTCTGAAGATGAGGCAAGCCCTCCTCACCCCTCCAGCAATCGTGTAGCCAGGCGTGCTTTCCACCTGGATGCAGTGGACTACTGTGCAGGTCAAAAAAGGGATAACCAGCGGTTGTCAGAATTCCAGAGGGAGGCAGCAAGGTGCTCGCCGCTCAGCTCGGCCTTTACACAACATGAAGGCAGCAAAGCAGCCTGGGAGGAGCTGAACAAAGGAAGCCCTCTAAGTGTTATCAACATTTTCACTAAGAACCTTCCCGGCATTGTTAGAGGTTAGTTTATATATGAGTACCTTTCCAGTTTGTCAAGTTTTTCATTTTACATGTGGGTGATCAGACAACGATTAGTGTCTTGTCTGATAACTTCATCAGCGTCAATGGGTTTGAACTTTTACTGACAAGATCATAAATATTTGTCCTGTTTTTTTTAGGAGGTGAGAGGAACTCTCCCACTGCCCATTCTTTGCGCTCTGGTAATGGCCTCACAGATGCGGCAGCCTATGAGGATGACTTTGTTTCATCCTATAGCAGCGAAGTTGGCGGCCAGTCAAAGAGAGGTTCCAGTTCACGCGGGTAAGAAAAATAAAGTGAACACTAGTTTTCAAAGTGACCACTGGAGGGCATCCATGGTACACAAATGAGTCAAACAGCAATCCCCTTCTATGCTGTTGAGTATGCTGCTGTTTGTCCAATATTTAGTAGACATAATGTTTTCTAAATATCTTTTTTTGTTGTTGTTGTGTCACAGATTGAGAATTTTATTCAAAAGTGATTTGATGTTGACGTCTTTCTCCTCTCTCTCTATTAGTGTGAACAGTCATTTTGAGGAGCTAATGAGGAGGTCTCCTTATGAGAAAAGTAAAGGAAGCATCAGTTCCCACCACTCATCTGTTCACTCTCCACATCTGTCCTCGGGTTCACCATCTGGCTCCTCGCCTTTCTCCAGGCACTCCTCTAGAAAAAGAGGTGAGAGTTAGTATTTTTGCATTTTTGCAACTACTGTTTAAAGTGAACTCTCAAGATCTTTTTTTTACTAAAAAGAAATAAAAAGTCTCTATGAGGTCAAATGTGTTTTTGCAATTAAAAAAAAAACTTTCTGCTGCACAGTATAACTGCTCCATTTACCTGCAGGCACAGCATCAGACCAAAGTGATGCCACTCTGGTCGAAGAGCAGAGAAGCTCCTGCTCGCCTCCCTCAGAGGCATTGTCCTCTGACTCTAGGAAGCGGGGCTCGGACAGAAGTTCTGCCCACAGCCAGTCCAAGAGTGTCAACTCTAATGACACGTTAGGGGGAACTTCTCAACTAATGTAATAATCTTCATCTTCAGACCACATTAAATGGTAAGGTTTGTTAGTTAAAGTTTATTCAAGGGAAGAAAAACAACTGAAGAGTTCATATGTGTGTTTTTGAAAGCATCTATGTGATATGAAATTGAAGGGACTGTGCAGAGGTATCACAGAGGTGGATGAATGTTGAATGGCTGGCACAAGTTGAAATTCCCCAAACGTCCAGATGTAATAATAATAATAGGAATAATAGATTTGATTTCTATAGCGCTTTTCTGTTACTCAAGATACTCAAAGCACTCCACAGTGAAGGGGGGATCTCACTAACCACCAGTATGTAGGACCCACTTTGGTGATGCATGGCAGCCATTATGCAAAAGAGTGCTCACCACGCCAGCTTGAGGAAGAGAGTGAGATGAATGAATAAGCCAATTACATGAGGGGATGTGGGCTGGTGTATTTCCTTCATTAATGTTTTTTGTAACCTTCGGTGCAGTGCTATTGTTGCAAGTGGTGGTGCTATTGGTTTAGAATGACATATACTTAATGCTGGCCTGGATATGGTAGGTTATACATGCAAATGTTCAGTTTTGCATGTCACAGCTGATAATATGTCTGTATTACTTAGTGCTTATAGAATTTGTAAATTAAAGCTTTTGTTTTTATTGCATATAGATAAAGTAATTAACCGTAATTAAAGTAATATGTAAATGATCCTGTGAAGCCACACCTGTTTGCCTCCCTCGGTATTTTCAACTCAAACTGGATTTTAAATGCCTATGTGTTTATGTGTGGGATGAATGGGATCTTTTCAGTGTTGGGTCACCAACCACTCAAAAACCTCCAATTGGTATATACTGTTATTAGCCAAAAGTTAATTTATCTTGGCACAACTAGTTACTAAACTATGCTAAGAGTGCACTAGTTGAGGCTGCCACCCTAAACAGTCTTGTGGTTTGCTGTTCTGTTGATGGCCTGAGAGTTTAAGCAGCCGTGCAGTGCCCAGCAACTGGAGGAGTGCAGTTCCGACCAAGACAGAAAACACTGGTTGTTTTGTTTTGGGGGCCTGCAGGGTGGTTGGTTGGGTCAGCCAGCTACACCACAGCCTGGGCCTTCGGCCAAGAAAGGAGAGAGTTCTTTTTCTTTTAATCTCAGTGCCCAGTGGTGATATTTGAGCCCTCGAATGATGCTTGAAAGTCCAGGTAGCAGATTCCTGCCACTCTGTGGAGCCAAAGTGTCCTACACAAAAAGGCAAAACCTTCAGCCAGGATTGTGTCCTTCTCAGCACCATTTACAGAACAAGTTGCTGTTTTACTTTTGTGGTGACTTCATCTTTTGTTAATGTTGTATTATGATATGTTTAATTTGACTGTTATCCTAGGAGAAAAAAAGGTACCAGTGTCTACTGTCCTTATTGGGAAGGTAAAATGTATCCTAATTTCTTGAGACATTGCCCTCAGCCTTTGATCATCCCTGTGCAGCACAATGCAGTTATTCATAGTCCGAGCCTCTCACAGCAGTGTTGTGCTGCCTTAATCAGTTTTAGAGTTTTAGAGGCTCCCTCTTCCTTTTCCTCATCTGGTCAACTGTTTTTCAGTTTAAAATGGGCAAGCCACTCTGCAAAGCTTTACGCATCCCACTTTTTTTGTATTTTCTTTTTTCCACTTATTTTAAAATTGGTGTCAAAAATATTATGTACTGTGTTTGACTATATTTCAACATATCCACTTCAGAGGAGATGTTTTCTGATTTTACAATAGTTTCATTTGTAATAGTAGTATTTATAGTAATAGTTTCTTTTGGCCACTTATCTGAGCTTTTTCTTTCTTTCTTTTTCTAAATGCATTTCTAGTTTGGGACTTGACAGTAAGAAGTCTTTGGTAGTCAGACCCAAACAGGCTTCTTCTTCGGCCTCTCCAGGCTCCGGTTCACCTCCAGGAACAGACTCTCCTAGTGAGCCTGTGAAAAGTGTCTCCCAGGAGGCAAATGCACCAAACACAGGCACCACAGGTAAAAACTCATATTATTATAAT
>JAQLOL010000020.1:17768399-17779978 GCA_029783665.1 Naso thynnoides | reverse complement strand
TGCTGAGTAACTACTGAGTGTAAATTTTGCTACTTCAGAACTGACCTCACATGTCTGATAGTGTGGAGTTCGCTTTCAGTCAGCTCTATCCCAAAGAATTTTGTTTACTTGCTCTTTTTGTTTTATATATATATTCTTTTTATTAAACTATTGAAATTACACAAAGCTTCATATTGTACGAGGGACAAGCAACAGCATAACTACTCATTTGTTTGTTAACTGCACAAGTAAAACATGAACCCATGCATACCTCTATTAGTCCATCTGACTGTGCTTTTATTTCCTGGGGTAATATTCCTTTCTCCTCCCCTCCTCCTCATTTTCAGTCTCTCCAGTCGCCATTCAAAGGCAACCACAGCCCTGATGCCTCTCCTTCAGATGGTAGCAGCAAAACCAAGACACAGCCTCGCTCCTCCTCCCGGGCGGCCAACCATGTTCGCACTCATCCAACGGACTCTCCCATGGCTGCACAAACTGGTGAGTTACTCAATGACTCAACACGCAAACACTGAATATTTAATGTTTCAGAGTGTGTAATAGTTCCTGATAGTTCTCAGAGAAGATAGAGGGTTGGAGGCAGAGAGTGGACATAATGCAGCTATTTTCTGGCACTGTGAAGTCAGACATAATGTGATGCTGCCAGGAATACATTATGTAAGCACTTCCCTGATACCTAACCTGCTTAGCTGTGTGATAGGATGATAGAACACTTTGCATTGCACTTAGTTATCACACAAGCAAAGTCAGTCTTTGCTGGCCAGTTATTGTAGTTAGATGTTTTTGTTCACTTGCAGGCCAACTTGAATCCTTGTAAACTCTTTATTTGTGGCATACAAACTGAAGCAACATGCACAAAAATTACCTTAACACATTATTGGTAAAGAAAATGTACACTAATCTCCGAAGAATTTGGTTCAAGTAGGCACAAAGTTGGATTACTCTTTGCTAATCAGAGGTCTGGCACTGCTCTCACATTCTAACTGTGATTTGTCATCTAACTTTGCCCTCAGAACCCATTTCAGACCAGAGTGACATAGAGAGCCGTATCAAGGCCCTGAAAGAAGAACTCAGGAAACGAAAGTTTATGGCCTACCAGCTAAAAAAAGAGCAGAGGAAGAGGCACAAGGAACGCCTGAAGGCACAGGAAGCCAACCTACTGAAGCAGCTTGAGGTAAATTTATGTTTGTTTATTTATCCATGTACTGTAAATAATATATATATATATATATATATATATATATATATATATATATATAAAAACTGTTATTCTCCCATTTTTTCTGTCAGAGCTACGACAACTTCATTCAGAAAACTAAGGCAGAACTCAACAAGGAGCCGGATGCAAAACTTGATACAAAGTCTCTGAGTAAAGATTCCACCTCAGTCGCGGAGCTGTCCCGTATTAAACCACCTGTTCACAGGTACCAAAGACAGATGTAAACATGAACGTCTGGTGCCAACATGTCTTATACTGTTCAATTAAATTTAAATCCCTGTTTTTGTAGGTCTGAAGACAATGAAAGGACGAAAATTGATGCTTCATCAGATCATAGTGAGTGAAGTACTTGTTATAAGGAATATAAACTCTATGTATAGTTTCAGTTTCCAATAATAATGATCTGACCCTTTCTTTCTTATTACTGCAGGTGCCCTTTCTCAATATCATCAAAGCAGATCCATCTCAGTAGCTGAAGAATTGTCTGAAGACCCACCAACAGTCACTCCATCCCCAGTGTATGGCAGCCCAGAGTGTCTGAACTCAGGACCGAGCCACCTGTCTACAGAGGGTCGTCTAAAACCCTCCTCTAAGGACGCTCAGGCACAGAGGATTGAGTCCGGGGATGAGAACATTACATCTTATCAAGGTTCTGATGTTAAGGAACAGCTGGAGGTGGATATAAGCTCCAAGTTTGAGGACCAACATTCAGAGCATCTTCTCAAACTAGAGCAGGAAGACAGATCTGACTCCCAGGAGAAGCTGCCTACATGGAAACATGCTTCCTCGTCTGTGAGCAAAGAACATCAATACTCTCCATCTGTTAGCCTAGACCATGATAAACAAATAAAGACAAGAGAAACCTCTGAAGCTGAGGAAGCTGTAAAATCGAATATTATTTCATCTAAGTCACACTCGGCTGCAGTGGACCTCAAAACCTCACCGTATCCAAGCCACAGTGACCATTCCGGCTCCCCTGACTCAGCTTCCTTCTCTTCAAAGAAGGAGGCACCCATTAAGGATGTCAAGGCATCTTCTGCCACAGTGGATGATTATCATGATGACTTTGAGTCATCAGTATATTCTTCACCCAGGGAGGAACATCATAGTTACAAGCCTGCCTCGGACATCTCAGTTTCTCCTACTGAGATCAAGGGCCAGAAAAAGAACTCCACTAGCGGAGCTACACTGTACGACAGCGTGGAGGAGGAAATAGCTGAAGAACTGAGTCACCAATCAGGAATTAGTGAATCTAACCACCAGTCTGTGCGAGTGCTAGATTTTCATGACCAAACTGCAGACTCCAAACAAGATGGAAAGGACACTGTTAATTCAAGTCACTCGCCACCCGTCTCTCCTCTGCAGACCCCTCTCACTCCTCTCATAGATGAAATGTCAAGTTTTGACATTGGAGATCGGGTTCTTGTTGGTGGCGTTCAGCCCGGCACGCTGAGATTTAAAGGTCCAACCAGCTTTGCTAATGGCTTCTGGGCTGGTGTGGAGTTAGATAAATCTGAGGGGAGCAACAATGGTACTTATGATGGGGTGGTGTACTTTGAGTGCCATGAGAGCCACGGTATCTTTGCTCCTCCAGACAAGATCACACATCTGCCAGAAAAGTTTGAGATCTACACAGACACCACTGAGGATGAGGACTCATTCTTTGATGATCTGCCTGGGAAAGGTGGGGATGAACGTAAAACAGATGGAGATAAAACCCAAAAAGACGGAAATCTGAAGAGTCAAAATAAACAATCATCTTATGAGGTCTCTGGATCAGGAGAGAAAAAAGTTACGGATGAATCTGTTTCTAAGACTGGATCCCAGCTCAGTTCAAAGTTTTACAGAGAATCCAAGTATTCCATCTCTAATGGAAGTACTGGGGACATAATTCTGGATTTTGAAGATGCACCAACTACACTACTCATCACTGACATGGACAGGATTGGCTTGGGCAAGCAGAGTCAGAAGGACATTACTTCACTAAATGAAAGAGAAGATGTAGACTCTCAGCACAAATTAACTCATGCAGATCAGAAAGAACAAAAGGACCTACTGGATACATTTGCAGACAAACTAGTCAACAACTTTGTGAATGACACTCTGAAGCAGTTTGCTAAAATCAAAAAGGCAAAAGAGCAAAAGATAGAAGCTGCCAACCAGATGAATGGAGACCTGTTTGGTGAGGATGCTAAAGAAGAAAAATGGTTCTCTTCAGTGGAACAAAAAGATGGTTTGCCCTTCTTTTTACCTGCAGAAAAAGAGGAGCTGTCTTCACCAGAGCTGTGCAACCGACCAGTAAGTGTATATTTCTGATTCTTAGGTGGGCTTTAGACATTATTTAAGATTAAATAATAATATTCTGTTTTCTTATATTTTGTAGTATTAAAGTTACATGAATCAGTGGGCAGAAAAAACTTAAAAATGTGATAGTGCTGCAGGTGATTAACCTGAGGAATTTCCATTGTTGGGAAACATCAGCAAAGACATTATGAAAATACTGACAAACAGTGCTTCTTGATTTGACCTGCAGAACCCTCATTTTTAGTATGCGTTCGGCCAAAGTCCGTATTTATTGACAGACTATTGAATTTGGTGCTCTTTGCGGGAAACTGTCTGCATTGGAAACATCAGAAAGAAAGAATACTCTTTTGGCCAAGATCAAAAGTGTAAAACCATGATTTATAATGGAACTTGTTTTGTCATTGTGAAATTAGATACACAAATTTATGTCTACAACTGGAAGTAAGCATGAAGTTTACTTTTCCTGTGTTTATTTTATTACAGGAGAGCCCAGTGTTGGGGGCAAGCGGTCAAGAGGAGCTCGCCAAGAGGCTAGCAGAACTGGAACTGAGCCGTGAATTGCTCGATGACATAGGTGACGATCAGGACTGGTTTGATGAGGACTTTGGCCTCAGCTCCCGTAGAGAACAACAGAGACTCAAACAAAAACAGAGAGAGGAAGAGGAGGAGGCGAGGCAGGGAGGAGGAGGACTGGGGAGGTCTGGCTCATCAGCTGGAGCAGTCCGAGGGGGGCTGGTCTCATCACCAGGTGTGGAACAGCAGGTAAAGACTCCACCTAGACCGGAACTACCTCTGCCCCTGCCCCCCAAACTTCCTGAGCAGCCTGCCATGGTTGTGCCCCATTCAGCCACAGAGGTGGAGAAGATGGTGCATGCTGCCACTAAGGAGATCTGGGAGAGCTTTGGCCTGGGGAAGGACGGAGCACTGACCCTTGCACAGCTGCCAAAACCAAAACCTTCACAAGAGTATCTGGGCAAAGAGGCCAGCAGCCAGGACCAGGAGGCCCTTTGCATCCGCAGCTATAGAAAGGTGAAAAGGGTAACTTTAAAAACTTGCCAAAACAGGCACATATAAGAAAAATCCACACAGATTACCCAGTGAAAATTAGGCGAATAAAAAAAATAAAAATTAGGTGAAAATAAGCCCACACCAGCTAGACCTGCAGTGTACTCTTGGAGACAGCAATTACTTGAAGTTCAGTAAGGTTAAGTGACAGGCAGTTTCCTAATATTCAGACGATTACTATTAGATTTGCATCATAACACTACACAAGTCTTTCAGCTGCCTTTAAATTCAAGCTTCAGATTTAGCCTCAATTGGTCAGTGTATTTGCTTTCAGTACAAATAATGTGGATACTGTCGACATTTTAACAGGTTTTATTCACCTAAGTTGCGGTGACTCATCTGCGAGACCTATCCACGCTCAATGTAAGATCAGTTTTGTTTAGTTTTACATGTTGAAATATCTCATTACTTCCCCCATTCTCTAGGCTGTGTATGATCTGACCTGGGAGATGCTTCAGGAGATCTATGCTGAGGACCCCGACGCTGATCAGCCTCAGTGGGTCAAACCACGTCGAGTAAAGTCTTCCTTTATCCATAGAGTAAAGACATCAGGGGACATCACTAAAATCCAGGTAAAGTAACGCAGGACATCTTTGTGGGTTTGGTCACCAATGAGACGTATATGGTATATGTACGTACTTCCTTGTGAAATCCATTGTATGAACGCTTGTCCAGAAAAGGACTCAGACACACACATTTAGAGATTCCTCCCTTTGTAGTTAGATGGTTGGTCATTTGGCCAGTGGTCTGTTATCTTCCAAAACTTCACAGTGTACTTTTGTTAATTCACCTTAGTTATCAGCAGCTTTTATGAAACACACCTATAAAGGTTTACAGTTACTCAAATTCAGATGCTGTGGTGTGCCCTTTTCAAACCTGATAACATGGTTTGTGTGTGTGTGTGTGTGTGTGTGTGTGTGTGTGTGTATTGTTTTTTTGCATTGTGTATCAGGAATTCATCACATCTGAAGTACTAAAACTGTACAGTCTGACGAAAGATCAGAGCCAGAAGACTGACTGGCAGAAGATGCTCAAATTTGGCAGAAAGAAGCGGGACAGAGTTGATCACATACTGGTAGGTCCAAAAAATGTTTTACATGATTTTAAAGGTTCATGTCAGTGATTGCATTTTTCTGCCAGTAGGACAAAACACCCAACATACAGTATGTGTTTGTAACGAATGTGGTCAAGATCATAATCACTTATTGTATAAAATTTATAAATTAGACACAAAAAAATCACATTCATATGTGTCTTACACTTAAAATCCAGTGCAACCTCATTTTGTTTTGTTTTGTTTTTTCTTTCGCATAATGTAAGAACTATTTTATGGTGAACATATTAAAATTTAGGATTATCGCCATTCATACTTGGACATGTCATGCAAAGTTGAACTTAATCTGGCTAAGATGTGTAACAGTTTTCTGCGTCAAGCCACACACGTACAATGTATTTTTGTTGATGACACTTTATTTTTTCTTAGTGCAATATGAATAATAGATGTTAGCTGCTGTGCTAGAAGTTGAATCTGTTTGTCTTTCAGGTTCAGGAACTCCATGAGGAGGAGGCCCAGTGGGTCGACTACGATGAGGACGAGCTGTTTGTCAAGATGCAGCTGGCAGACAGCATCTTTGACGCTTTGCTGAAGGACACTGCAAACGTTTTGACGCTTATTTATGACAAGAGGGCCAAAAGAGACGCCCTCTCCTGACTGCTCTCCTGCTTGGATTTTAAACCACAACCTCTAGCTCAATCCCAGCCTTTCCTGAACCCAGTGAACTCCAGCCAACCTACCACCACTCGGTCTTCCACCAGCTGATGTGCCAACAGCAACCCTCAGATGCCTTCAGTCCCAGCATTACCTCTCAGCTAAACAACTCCTACTTCTTTCTTTAACATTAATTTGCTGAATTTGCATCAGCTAACCGTAGTGGTTATATAACTTGTTCGATACACAAAACACCTCTTGAGCAATCCAGCCTTCTCAATCCTTAGCACCATGTAGTCTCAGTTCTCACTTCCTGGACTGGTCCTTTCTGTAAATGCCAGTTGGAAAATGAGTAGATGTTTCAATAGGATGGGCTGCGTCATTTGTTAGCATTAACGTCCATTGATGCTGCTAAGCTGATAGTTCCACGCAGGACTAACATGAGATCCACCTGGAACAAAAGTAGGTTGTTGTATTTTGTGTTGAATCTTAAAGTAAATATATATAAATATGGATTCAACCTTGTGCTAGAGTAGCAGATAAATATACAGTGTAGTCCAGAGGGGATTTGACAGTGACATGTCATTGTGTTGGCTTTTAATCCAGCACACTGAAATTAAACAATGACAATGGCTCAACTTTTATTTTGAGAACGATCAATAATCAGATCCATGTATGTAGGGCTCTGTAGGGCTTCCTTAAATTTAAAAAAAAACAAACAAAACTGGCGGAAGTCTGTGATTGGCAGACATTGAAGCTTGATTGTTTGCTTGACTTTTTATCGACTGTCTGGTTCTCATCAAATAAAACACATGTTCAAGTTTAACTTTAGAATTGTTAAATTTTAAATTCAGTGTACTGGAGAGTTACAATGCATGAAATTTGTCACTGATCAAATACTGTCAGACTGTGCTGTCATGGAACATCACTGAGATCAGATATTGTATGAAACATTTTGCCTCCATAATTTTATTATTTATTGTTTGAAATTGTTTAAATAGACGAGTAAGGAACATTTTTGAATTGTAAATGATCTTGTCAACATATAGAGAGCAGATTTTAACATCTAATGAAATTGTAAAAAGCACAAACAGAAATGTGAATGTGAACATGGGAATATATTATGTTGGAGGTTTAGAGAATGCTAATGAAGCAAGAAAAATAATATAGGGTTTAATATTTAAATATTGTAATATTAATAATTAATTGACTCCTCTGTATAACTGTTATTGTGGCTACAACTGTCTAGATGGTAAACACAATCTCTGTCCCAACTTTGTACAATATGTTAATATTTGAAGCGCAGTTAATGATGTCAACAGTTCAAAAACATCTGGGCTGTAACTGAAACTGTTGCGCCACATTCAAAAGTTGGGTTGTAGCATTTGGTCCATCAAAGCAGTGTTTAAAAATGACTTTTACTCAATTAGTTTTTTGAGTGTAAGCACAATATTCAAAAGACAGATTGAGTACATACTGTCGTATGCAAGTGGGACACAAAAAGACTCGCAGGAGTGACTTGATAATTAAAGAGTCAAAACATAGGACAGAACTGAAATGCTGGATTTGAGCCTTACGTATCCTATCTGGTTAGTTTCTATGACCTTAAAAAACACTTGTGGTTGTCTCGTCTTTTTCTCAGTTGCCCCAGAAAGGGTTGCTAGCTGAAATTTTCCCCTAAAACACTTTGTCGTGTAGCAGCATGGTTATATGCTTCACTTCCTGCTGTGAATCATTTGACTTTACAGCAACGAGCAAGTTCAAACCAGCCATCAGAATGTAGCCCTGTGATGTAGTTAGACAACAGAGGTCTTTTCTCAACGTTCAGTTCAAGTGCCTCTTAAAGTTGAGTTGTATATTTAAACAAACTTTGTTGGTGTCTCTACATCCTTTGGACCTATTTTCTTTGAATGTCTCTTTCAACTGCTGTATTCTACCATATTGTAAACGATCCTTATATGACTGCTCTTCCTTTGAACCGGTTTGCCAACACTTCAATTTCTGCCTTACCAATCTTTCTGTATCAAAGTGTAGCTGAAGACGTTTTTTAACCCTTCTAATTTTCCCGTGCCTCAGCCTGGAGAAGTGTTTGTAATGCTTAAAAAAAATCAATGAATCAGTCTAAAATGTCACCTGCTGCTTGTCATGTCACCCCCCCCATCTGCGCATATAGACACAGTTGAGTCATTTTATTGATGGACTTTATCAGGAACTAGTTTGTGGACACTCCACACACACACACACACACACACAGTGGCTCCAGCCTACAAGCTGCACAGTGTGAGTCATCATGCTGATGAGGCTGAGCATGTAGGACTGTATCCAAGGGCTTCACTTTGGTCCAGTGCTGCTTTGATTCAACAAACTGTGTACAATCTCATCATGGCATGTGTGACAGAGCTTGTTAATGTTCACTGACTGTTTTGAGCTTAAGTGACCTTAAACTGTGTACTTAGTCCTTTTTCTACCATTAATGTTTTAGAAGTTGCTATGTTGTATGTGTAAACTGTAAATTTATAATGTAGAAAAGACCAAAAAACATTTGACACCAACCTCTTAATGCTGTATGACTTGTATGTCTGGTCTGTAGGCATATGTAACTGTAATAGTGACATGACTTGTAACTTTAGGAAACCTTTCTGCAAGGCTTTTTTGCAAACCCTCTAGGATTGTCCTTGAATTGATTGTATGTGGGAGGAAGTTGAGTTCTCCTCTGTAACTATGCAGTACTTGGTCTTATGCACTGCTTTATGAGTATGTATGGACCAAACAGTTTAGACTTCTGCTGTAGTCTGTTAAGTCATTAAACCTTCCGACAGGTGGAAGCGGTTCGATTTAGGATGAAGTCGATCTGGCACAAAAGATTGGATTTACCAAATTAACTCGGACTAGATTTCCCTACACTTCTTTTGAAATGTCAATGAATATTTATAATAATAATGTGCTGTATGAGTGCACACTAAGTGTACTTGAAGACTTGTACAATTCTTTTATGGGTGTAAATATACTGTATATCCAATCTGACCCACTGTTACTGTAACTTGATTGTTGTAAAATAAACACTGTTTGCAAATATGTGCATAGTATATATTTGTTAACTAAAAGGACTTTGAAATTGTAAATAAAGCTTTCATTGTTTCTCAAGGAATTCTGGCTTCGAATGTGTATTGACAGCAGACCAAGGAATCCTCCCCTAATGTTCACGTGTGTGGCCAAAGGTACATGAGATTTGGCTGCTGGCATCCTTGGTGCTGCAAGTCAGGGATTTTTTTGGATGTGGTCATGAGAGAGTTTAGCAATGTGTCCCGATAAAGGCGCTGTACTTAATGTTTTCAAATGTTTGTGAAAGAAAACTGAAGATGTTTTGAATGAAGCTTGCCACTCCTAAACTGATTTATGTACTGCAGATCTGTGGCAGCTATTTAGCTTTGACATCTCTCCAGTTCTCTGTTTGCAAGCATTTCACATATTTGGGGTTGTATTTATTAGCCCAATATTAAAATATGACTTTTTAGTATTAATAGTCCTTTTTATACCCAGGAAACTGTACCTAGGTTTCAGGGGTTAGGGATGGGTTGTGCTGGGAAAATCTTTGCTCATCGCCTGAGTGTCTCTAAACTCCTGACCCTGGTTAACAGATCTTTAACTTATTAGTAATATTCATAGGTAGGCATATTCAGGTAAAGGTGTATTTACAAAAAGAGTGTATTATTATAGCCTTATACTTTGCATTTGAAATAGACCTATCAGCTACAAATACAATATCTTCACATTCTCCTACAAGTTTCAGAGTTTAATTCCACAGGTCTACACTGTTGGGAAAAATAGGCTACCTGTGCTTTATAGGACCAAGAATATTGATTGGGAGTTTAGTCATTTCTGTTTAAGTGAATGGAAAACTAAAAGCTTTTATTTTGATAACACATGCAGACACAACCTTTTGTAGGCATACCTCAATGTCCACTTACATGCCTTCTAGGCTTTCTACCACATTTCACGGACTTCCTCACTGGATACAAATTGGTCAGCTGCCATGGTGACAGCACGGATTATTTATTTAGTTAGTTAGTTAGTTTTTTTAATTATTAGTTTGTTTTTGTTTGGTTGTACCACCAGTTATTAATTCATTAACAGTTATTTTTGTATGAGAGCCGTGGAGGGGCAAAAACCTGTCTGTACGTCCTGTCCTCGCGCGTTACTTCAACTCGCCTTAATGTTTTTTCTGGCTCCAGTCAGAGCGATATAAAGACAGAAATGACTGCTTGTGTCGAGGCTCTCCTACTCTGTTGTGAGTAGAGTTTTTGTGAGGCAGGAGCCCGACAGTGGGAGGACCCGTGATGAGGACTGCTGTTCAGGAAAAAGAGAGGGAGAAAAAGTTGTGGAGAGTTTCGTGAGTCGGAGGTGCAAGGTCGCCGCGTTCAGACCGACAGTTAGCGGCAGCAGCAGCTCGGACGGAGAAGATGGCGCGGCGCTGCGGCCGTGCCACGTCTCGGTTTGCTGGAGATATACGAATATATCCGAGAAAGTTTTCCACATTTGCTCTTTGGTTGTGTCTTTGTCTTCTTTTCCCTTCTGCCGCGGAGGCTGGACTGTACTCTACTACTGACCAAATCGTCTTGCTAACTCCGGAAAATGTGGAGTCGGTTCTGATAAACTCCACGGCTGCTATAGTTGCGGAGTTTTACGCTTCATGGTGCGGACACTGTGTCAACTTCTCTCCGACGTATAAAAGTCTGGCCAGAGACATCAGAGGTTGGTACGGACCTGCTGCTTATCACGTAGCTGCAGGTGTTTGCAGTGAAAATGAATTTGGGCTATTTATCCTGTATCATCCTTCCTAATTTGCTCAGCTTTGTTTGTAACGGTTGAAGTTGCACCTTTAAGTTTGCCTTATTATAAAAGATAAACCAGCATTTTAGGTCTACAGCTTTAACGTTGCCAAGGTTACATCTCCCTGTAACTTTTATCATCTGCATGGAACAGTGAGAGCACCAAGCTGTTGTTTCATTTTGTTAATTAGAGCATGTGATCTAATGAATGGTGTTTTTATTCTGCTCTCCATCACATCCTCCAGTTGTTACTGTGGCTCATGAGCCAAAAGAGACATCACGCAGCTACGAGATTAAATATGAGTAGGTTGAGAGTGCAGGTCAAAGTTTCTGATGATGGCAGGGGGGCCTGACACAGCCATGGGGTATTTCAATCCTGTGTTTCATCTCTTCCACACAGTCAGCTGTGGCAGCAGACCTCTTTGTGTGCTACAAAGTTTTTTTTGGAGTCAAGAGG
>JAQLOL010000020.1:17734228-17768299 GCA_029783665.1 Naso thynnoides | reverse complement strand
ACCTCTTTGTGTGCTACAAAGTTTTTTTGGGAGTCAAGAGGGTTTACCTGTTGATATTTAAGAGGTATTAAAGAGATCCTTAATTTGTGGATGTCCACCAGCTGCAATACACCTTTATATTACATTAAAATAGAAGAAACTGTCTACACATGCTCATTATTGACGGTACATGTGATGAGTTTGCTGCCTTTCTCACACAAAAATAGTCATATGAGTGGTGGAAATAATAAGGACATCTATTCAACACGTGGGATATTTTTATTTTGATATTGGCACTCTTTCTCTGTGTTGATAAACTGAAGGGCCAATTGGCACACATGGCACAAGGACACCAAAGGAGCCCATCCAGTGTCAGTCGGCCTTACAGGTTGACAGGTAGACAGCACACTAAATATTTACTGTGGCTCTCTCTCCCTTTATTTGATGTCTATTCTTCAGAGTGGAAGCCAGCTGTGGACCTGGCAGCTATAGACTGTGCTGCGGATGTGAACAGGAAGGTGTGCATGGGCTTCACCGTCACAGGCTATCCCACATTAAAGGTATTGTGCAGTATGTGAAGTGCAAACACACATGCACACGTGTTTTTTTTTTCTCCCTTTCTTCATAATATGTGCTGATAACCAGGGAGGTGCGCGATGATGAATGATGAGTGTGATCCAGTTTGTTTACTGTTGCAAAATTTAGAGACTTCTAATGCAAGAAAGTCTTGGCGCAAGACTTAAGCTAATTTTATCCAGTTGAGAAACATCTAAATAACTCTTTAATAATAGTTCATGTAATCAAGATATAGCAGAATTAAAAGATCAGACAGCACCTTAGTTCTGTTTGTGGTGTATAGAAGTATTTGCAAAGCTAAAATAGTGATTAACTGATGCGTCAACAGACAGAATAGTAAGAATTAAGATTATTTTTAAGCAAATATGCCAAAAGTTCACCAGTTCCAGCTTATTGTAGAATAATATTTAGTTTTTTATAGTCCTCTATGCTATTAAACTGAATTCCCTGTAAGTTTTGGACTGTTGTTTGGACAGATCAATCTGATTGTGTTAGCTTGTCAGCTAAAAACCTTAAAGTCTAATTATAGGAAAGTAATCATTAGTTGTAGCCTGAACTTGATGAGATAATGTTTGGCTTTTCCTTAATTAAAAAAGGAAGAAGCAACTAGGTGCTGTTGAAACAAAACTTAAAGGGTCACTGTGTAGGATTTATGGAGATCTTTTTGCAGAACATGGCAGTTTGTATGTTTTCATAAGTATATAATCACTTGAAATAAGAATGTTAATGTTTACATTACTTCAGAATGAGCCCTTTATACCAACAGAGGGAGCAGATCCTCTTCCGCAGAGTACACCATGTTACATGCTTAGAAGGGGAGGCTGAAGGCAGGTCTATTTAGTTGGTCAGAGTTTACACTCTCACAGCAAGATGCCACTAAATCCGACATCCTGTTCCTCCTAAAAAAAAACCTTATTCACCTTTTTGTATCTTGTATTCCAGGACTTGGATAAAAGAAAACATTTGAAGGGCACAAGACTGAATTCTAGTCCCTTCTGTCTGTTTCATACTACATTTTCTCTCTACTGACTATAAATTCAGGAATGTTGACGGTTTTGCTTGAACAGACCTGTGAGATTCCCTTTCACACTCATACTGTATGTTAAGTTTTAATTTGCATGTTACGTGGAGTGTGCATAAGCTTATTTTTGTCACAACAAGCTTATCTGCAGTAACTTTCCAAAAATATTTCATAAACGCGAGTCGATTGAAGAACTACACTGACAAAACGCTTTTGATCCATTCCATGAGTGTGTTTTATTTTTTTGGCGACTTTCTTTTAAGGATTTGAATACTTTTTCTTAGATCTGTTTGTGTAGTTGTTATTCACCATTCTTGTCTCAGTTAAATTTTTAGAATTCAGTGTGATTTTGTGTGTAAGAGCAGCTCTCATAAAGGGGTTTATGTATCATTTTGTAGGTGCTGGATGAGAGTATGACAGATTGAGTTGGATTTTGTAGTAGAAACAATCTTTTTCCAGCTGCTGTGAACTTTTGCCAGATCAGCAGCAACCAAACTCCAGATGCACTCCAGCTTCAAACATCTGCATTTGTATTTGTAGCCTATCTGATTAGTCAGCAGCAGTATGTGTTCAACACTCTGCTCTCAGTCCTTCTCTGTGTCTTCGAGCTAAAGCCAGTGAAACAAAGAGCTCCTTCTGTCTGAACACGCAAAGGCTCTTCAACATCTGCGACTCATTTTAACCAGGAAGGGCTTAAGGGTCAAGGTGGGCACAGGGGAAAGCTGCCCCCAGCCAGCCACCCCCCACCCCTCCACCAGACATTACACAACATCGCTTTGCCGTTCTCATAGCTGCAAGAGAGCCATCTCATCTTGTCTCACTTCCTTCTTTCTCTCTACTTGCTTTGTAACCACAACCTTCTCCTTCTTTCACTTCACAGTTCTTTCGTGCTTATTCCAAGCCTGGTTCTAAAGGACTGTCACTTAAAGGTACTACTGCACACACAGAAGAAATTCAGGTCAATGAAAAGAAAATCTTTCACAGAGAACATGCAGTTTCAACCAGTCATGTCAGAGTAGGAACGTGAATTCTGATCGTAGTGTTATCAGATCACTATGACACTGATAATTAGCCTTTCTGATATTTTATTTTTGGTTTAGGTCTCTGTGCAAACACGTATTTAATACTGCAGTCATCTTCATAGCTGTTTGTATATATTCTCAGGTGGTCACTTGTGTGTTTTAGTAATTAATAATCCTTCAGGAGAACTCACAGCTGTGTCTTCCAGGTTTCCCTCGTGATGTTCGGGGACTCCGTCACATGATCATAGACAAATTGGAAACCCATGAAGAGCCCTGGCCCCCTGCCTGCCCCCCACTGGAGCCAGCCAGGTAAACACATACACAGACACAATTGCCCATTTTCCATATTTCAGGAATTTAGCTATTCAATTTTAAGATTTTTTTTTTTAATTAAGTAGAAGTTTATGGAAGTAATGATTATGCAGTTATGTTGTCTAGAAGGAAATATTCATACGGTAGTTATTTATAAAATACATAGGAAAATATTAATGAGTCCAGCACATGTGGTATCCAGCACATACTGTACCTGTGTCACGTTTTTTTTCCAATATGTGCTTATGTTTTCCTGTATAAATAAAATCCAAAAATTGTGTGATTTGTAGTTTCAGGTCCCCTTTTGCAGGCTTGTACTTTTGCAGCTACAGTAACCCATATTCCCGCCATGTTGCATCATTTCATCTGGCCCGTCTGCACTGTTTTTTCTGTCTGCCACAGAATCATTTGACTAACTACCAGGCAATTGAAATAAGGCAATAATTTCTCAGTTTATCTAAGCCAGCCTGCTCTGCCCAAACTGCCTTATCATGTATTCATACACATACTTTGTCACAGTGGTGATGCATGAAAAGTGAGAAAGTTGAGTTTCTCTATTTAGCCTTAAAGGAAGTGTACCATTGCCTTTTATAGAATCATTAGATTCAGTTCTCCTTCTCCTTTTCCTTCTGTGCTAAAGAAAATAAAGTAGATTTGAACTATCATGCTTTCTTTCTTCATGACTGAAAATCCATATTGCACTTGTTCTGCAACCAAGAGAACGTTTTCTAGTAAAACTATTCTTGAAAGCAGATATCTCACTGGAGTACAAGAATTTTAATGTTTATGATTGAGGGTGTGGGTGCTCTTTAGATAAAAATGGTCTCATGCAGGCATAAAGAATCAAATCCGAAATCAGTAAAAAGCCTATCCAAATCAAATGAAGCCATCTCAATTTAGTTTGAGGACGTCTCCATTTTTCTTTTTAGATTAAGTGTGTAAATTCTGCCCGTCTTTTTTTCTATTTATCTCCACTGGACCAATTCAGTATTTATTTCCAATAGAGTTTCATTAAGGCATAGGAAAACTCTTATATGGAATTCCAGTCTTAACTGTTTTCTTCTGCTCTTCTCTCCAGCCAAGCAGAGATCGACAGCTTCTTTCAGACCAACAATGTTCAGCACCTGGCTCTGATCTTTGAGAATGCAAGATCCTACATCGGCCGAGAGGTAACACATTTCCATCAGCCTGAGCTGCGTACTTCTCTCTCTAGAATTTTCTTTCTTTTTTGGGCAACAGATTGGGCATGCTCTCCAAGATACTGAATATAGTTTTGTTCCAACTATGTGCCAACACATAACTGTCAAACCTCAGCTGTTGTTTATGTCATGCAGGGGAAAATAAGATGACTCATTACTCAATATTTTTATTGAAAAAGACTGGACAACATAGACACTTGTGACATATAATAACTTTTGAAGTAGACCATGCTTAAAATGTTATGTGTACTGTGATCCACAGGTGACTTTGGACCTTTTACAGTTTGAGAATGTTGCAGTACGGAGAGTCCTAAACACTGAGGACGATCTGGTAAACAAACTGGGAGTGACTGAGTTTCCATCCTGCTACCTTTACTATCCAGGGGGCAACTTCACCAAACTCAGAGTGTGAGTATCTGTGCTGTCTGCCCCTGTGTAACACACTGATAATGCCTGGCAGCTTTACTGCTGTTCTATCTAAAAAAAAAAGAAGAAGAAAAAGAAAAAAAAAACATAACATGTCGTATAGTGTTGAGATTCATGATGATTATAATACTAAACCCTTAACCCTTTTTTAAAAAAAACCCTATGACCTTGCAATTGGGGAACCAGAAGAGCAAGAATGGCGACTCATTTCCAGGTCTGGGTCTCATCCTCCTCTACTGACATGTGTCTGACCCTTATGTTGTTTTGTGGCACCTGTTATGGTGCAGTCTCACTGAAACTGTTATCATTTAATTTCCATACGAAGCTCTGAACTTCTCCTGACCGGAGGTCATATTTGAATAAGAGAAAACATCTGTGTGGCTGTGCAGGACTCCGCTGCATCCTGTGAAGCAGTTAACGTAGCAATGGGTTAAACTACGTGCATGTCCAAAATAATATTTGCGAGACAGACCTTGAATTGTTACAGTGGCTGAAGGTTTTCTTTCCACACTAGCTGGTGTGAAAGGCCCTTTAAACTGACAAGCCTACTTTGTAAACACTTAAATAGAACAGGCCAGATTGTTGTTGAATCACACAGTAACAAGCTCCACCTCCTACAGGGTGTAACAATGCATTCAGCGTTAGAATTGCTGATTGTTATCTGTGCTGTGCAGAACAGCGGTACAAAGTGGCAAAACAATGTTGTTATTGTTCTGTGTGTTTTTCCATGCAGCCTGATGTGCAAACACCAGTTAGCATACTATTGTTTGTAATGTAAAATGTAACAGACAGCATTTACAAATTCCACACAAAAGCTTTAATGTATAGACACAAAACATTATTATTGAAGGAGAAGTGCTTTTTTTTATATTAAGCCAAATAATGAGGATATTTACGATCATATATAATGTTCTACAGTATTATTATGACAAATGGTGCAGTCTGAACAATGCGAGCTCATTGCTGATGTCACCACTAATTGAAAACAAAGAGGTGCAGGGGCATTGAAAGTGCTGCGACAGTCTGTCGGGAAATGAACGCTTCTTTTAAAAGAACTGAAACTCAGCAAATGTTTAGTGGAGTCCTCATGTATTGACACTGAATCACAAAATTAAAAAACAGCTTATAACCCGGAAACAGCTGCTTGTTTGTTTCCTGTAGCAGCTGAAAGAGCTTGTGCGCGTTACAAGCAGTTGTTTAACTTTGTGTCTTAGTGTCGGTACATGAGAGGGCACCAGTAAACATTCAGTGAGTTCTTCTTTTTTTAAAACCAGTGTTTATTGTGTTTTCTGAAGTATTGTCAAAGCACTTTCAATGCCCCTGAACCTTTGCTGTTTTCAGCCAGTGGTGATGTCAGCAATGAGCTCGTGCTCTTAAGACTGCATCATTTGTCATAATGATGCTGTAGAACATTGCGTATTATCAGAAATATCCTTATTATAAGGCTTAATGTGCAAAAAAAACCAAACTTCTCCTTTAACTAAAGAACAACATTTGATGTCATTTGAAGAAATAACACTTCTCCACTGTTAGACACATTCAGAGTACAGACAGACATGTAAGAAGCACCCAAAGGGCAGCGGAGCTGTTATACAGTTTGAATCAATATACAGTGGGTGGATGTGGTCGGAAGGTGTGAAGCGAAGATAAGCCATTTTTGTAAACATCTCAATATCCTCTCAAACTTCCAACAGTTATTTTATTTAGCTTGATCTGAAATACACAGACGCAGAGTTTGCTCCCCTTTGGTGCCCATTGTTCCTCACGCAACAACTTTGCTTTCTTCTGAAAACCTTCATTGGGTGCTCATTATCTGAACCCTATTCATGAGAATACTTTTAAACATCTGGCCTCTTAATGGGATCAGAGCATCAAAATCGCTCCCATTATTCACTATCATAAAGCGGCGCTGATCATTCCTCACCCTGCAAATTCATCTGCTGTTTCTGCCGCTTTGTTTGGCTGTTTCAATAACTTGGCATGCAAAGAGGACTCTTTTTAGTTGACAAATGCAAAGAGGAAATGATTTATTGCTGATTTATTTATTCACCCTCCATCTCTCCCCTTCCAACCCCCCTCATCTCCATCACTGTACAGAGGGGAGGTTTTTTAATTTCTTGCATGAAAACAATGCCATTGCTTTTCTAGCTTCACCTGCCAAACAAGCCCCAGCCGCGCACGGCGACAGATGGCATCCCATCATCACTGAATGTCTGATTGATCCTGGGAGAGCAGAGTGCGCCTCTGTTTGTGTGTGTGTGTGTGTGTGTGTGTGCGCTTGTGTGTATGTGACAGAGAGAGAGAGAGCGAGAGAGAAAAAGCGTGCGGGGGCGTCTCACATCCGTCATGCATGTAATGTGTGCTGGTCCCAGGTGAATGCACCCCCCACCCCCAGCCCACCCTGATGCCTGCCTGCCCGCCCGTCGGCCCAGGGGATCGCTGGATGAATGGCTCTCCCTCCACATCTGTACACTCCCACCAGACACGCAGGTGTAATTGAGTCCCGAGCTGGTGTGAGTGAGCGTGGGCCCAGAGTATCCATCCTCCTTATTACCATCCTCTTCCAGTTTTATGATGCTCTCTCTATCTCTCTATCTCTCTTTACCTCTCTCTGTCCCTGACAAGGGGACAAAGCAAATGAGGGGTGGAGGAAGAGAGAGAAAGAGAGAAAACGTTAATGGCTGTGGTTCCAGTTCCAGGGTTATCACAGGGCTTAATGATCAGCAATCTCTCTTTCTCATTTCTGTTCTACTACTCTGGCACCGTCTGCTTACAATTTGAAACGCGTTCCCGTGAGTGTGAAATATATGGCCACAAAAAAACACAGGTCATAAAACATATTTTATGGCGTCGGACTGCTGAAACAAAAGGTTTAAATAAAGAAAACAGTGCACACGTTCAAAGTTCCATGCAGGTTGGAACCATGCCCTGGCTCATGGCTGTAAAACTGGTTACACTGTATGACCAAAAGAGCATGCGTAGTCAAACAGTTCACCAGCATGTGACTGTTGGATGGCTCATTCCAAAACGATGGGCATTAAAACAGTAACATTGTTTCCATGGAGGCATGATACAAGTTTTTTTGATTCTTGATGCTGTAATTTTACTCCCATTCAGTCACAGGAACGTCAGTGTGGCTCTACACTGAAGCTGGGTGAGGAGGTGTGAGGAGTCTGAGTTGCAGTGAGGGGTTACTGTCAAGTTAATTTTTACGGTTGAAGCCACATTGTAATACATAATCAAAAACAACAGTATCAATATGTCCTTTAGCTGGAACTATGGATCCAACACAAACCATGTAAAACAGCAACAGACACTATTTTTGTGCCTATATTTCATGCTGAGTGACCTAAGGGTTGATCTCACCTGTCCTTTTCTCCCTCAGCAAAATTGAGGCTCGTGCTTTCTACTCTTACGCCCTCCGGAGGCTGCCAGGGGTGGTGCGCTCAGGGAAGCCTCCACCGGTCCTTACAAATGTCCTCACCAACAGCTCAGAGGAGCCCTGGAGACCCTTCAACAGGTATGAACAGCACGTACTGTACAAGACTGTCTGATGATTGTCGTGATGTTTATGTGCATGTGTGTCATTGTTTGTACACAGGTCCAGAGTGTACATGGCAGACCTGGAGTCAACCCTGCACTACTCTCTGCGTTTGGAGCTGGCTGCTCATGCTGTTATCAAGGGAGATGCCCTGTTTTCTCTCAAGAAGTACATCTCTGTTCTGGTAGAGGTAAGCCTCTGAGCACTGCATACTCACACACAGTTTACACAAACACACACAGATGTGAAACAAATGATGTGCATGAATTGAGGCTAATATTTTTTGTTTTCATTTTTTATTTATATTTTGATTTTCTGTGTTCCAGTTTGTTACTATAAATATTACGACCCACTGAACTTAGATTTTGTTTTTAAAAATCCAGGTTAAATGTTTGTTTTCAGAATTATATATTGCCGTGCATACACACTGTATGTGATTAATAAAAAGTTGAAAAATAAGCAGCTCATTCACTTTTTACCCACTTCACTTTATAATCGGAAGCATTTTGCTTTCTGTCCCTGTTTCCAGTGGACAGAGTTTTTTTTGTTGTTGTTGTTGTTGAACTATATTAAACTATGGTGATCAGGAAAGACAACACCTTTTGATACACTGGGACGTTGAAAATCTGTTCAAATTGACTTGAAATTCCAAGAGAAAAATGAAGTTAGTAATCAGAAATGTGCACTTACTGCAGGTCACCACTAGATGGAGAGTAAGACAGCAGAATATTTGTTCACACTGAAGATTTGAAGTGTTGTTTTTCAACAATAAGCTAAAGCTTCACTCTTCACATTTTTGTATTCCTTTAGAATCCAATAGATTATTTTGACAATTTAACTAATTGGTTATTCGTCAAATGCAATTTTGTTTTTCATCACCTACACTTACACACTCACACATCACTGAGAGTAGAAGTGGATGCCATTGACTTGAAGGGAAGCACAAATACTCTCTCGGGTATCGTTGACCCTCTTGATGTTGGCTCCCTGAGGAATTGAAGCGTGGCTGCCAACCACTGGCCGCCCACAGGCGGTACACAATCACAGCCTGATTACTAGCAACCCTCCGTGGGATACTTCAACCACTCCTCTTTCTCTACTCAACTATTCATACTTGTGGTTTTACACAATACTTGTGAACATGCCAGTCCTCTGTGGTCCACCAAAACAGTCCCACAACCATCTCAAACTTTCTTTTTTAAATAAGTCCTGCCTCCTTCTATTCACTCTTCACTCTTGCCCTGTCTTCTCTGCTCTCTTCCATATTTCACTTCATATTTTTTTTCCCTGTTTGTTTGAGTAGTGTCTGATACATACACAATTCCTGCTTTCAGCTGCTTTCTTCCAATTTTTTCGTTTGCTCATCACAAACTCCCTTGTTCCATCTTTTCTTCCTTCCTCGCTGAAGTGTGCCAGCCGGGCAAACATGTTGTGATGATGAGGCCTGACCTGCTAGCCCTGTCCCTATTGGCTACACACCAGGCTGTCTCACTGCCCTAGTCTGCCACCAATCTCTCTGATTATATCTCGCTCTCTAGGGAGGCGTTGAAGCAAGCTAGTGTATCTGTTTGTGTGTGTGTGTGTGCGTGTGTGTGGGAGGTTGGGTGGGCACTGTGCCTCCCATTAGCTCCAGTTTGTTTAGTCAATAGCAGCAGGTCCCAGTGGTATTTTTAGTCTGCCCCCCTCCCCTCCTCCACCAGAAGGGCAAGGCTTTGTGTAGCAGAGGGGGCCTTCATTGTTGCAGCTGACCGCGACTTGTGACAGTCCTTTTTATTGTTTGACTGAGTGATCTCACTACAAAGAGGCCGGATCCGTTCAGTCAGTCAGCTTGTTAGAAGTTAATGTACGGCATGCAAGTAGACTGTGACACTAGGACTGAGGGAGATTTGAGATGAGAGTGGCTGATACTTTACACTTTGAAAGGCCAACACACATTTAATGAGCACAAATTTATATTAAGTTTTATATCAGATGATTAAATGTGTTAGGTTAAAAGAATCCTTTACGTCTCCTCTGCTTTTTTCTTCATCTATATTCAAATGCATGTTGACTGATAAAGAAGTGACATCACTGTTACACTGTTCTGTTTTCTTGATTACTGACGCAGTATGTAAAAATCTCACACCTGAACGCCCCGCATGAGTCATGTGATTAGATTAGAGTGAAAGTGACTCACGATGTCCTGACCACAGTGTGAGTGTCATCGCTTCACACTTGTGACACATTTCTTCACTTACGGCACGCTTTTAAATTTTGCCAAACAAAATGATTAGTGGGAAGAGCATTTGCATACATGAGGGTGTGTATTTGCATTGGTGATATGGCTCGGGGTACTTAGTATGCATGTGTATCAGGGGATGCAACTAATTCTATAAATTTTTTTTTAACTTTAATTTATTAACTGATTTGTCATTTTGTCTTTAAGGCATCAGAAACTTGTGAAAAATGCCCATCACAATTTCCTGGAGTCTATAAGGACATCTTCACATTGCTTTTTTGGCTAATTAACAGTTGAAATCCAAAGATATTAAGTTAATTTGGTTGCACACACAAAAAAAAATCTGTTTTGGGAAGCTTGAGCTAACAAATGATTCATAATTTTGCTTTAAAAGTAATATTCTTCCACTCGATTATGCGTCTTGAGGACACACAAAGTCTGTGTGATCAAATATTTATTCCTCTCCTTCATGTTTTAATTTCATGTCAATCTCTGTTCTGTCCAAGAATTGCAATTCCAAAAAATTGTTTTTCTCTTTGTCCACAGTTATCCCATCATTGCATCTCCTCATCCAAACTTGTAAACATGGCGACTGTTTTATTTTTATGTATTTTTTTCCGTACACCCTGTCATAATATTACTAGATTTACTGTCTTGTCGGGCTGAAGCCGGATTTATGAATCCTCTACATGTATATGAGGATTAAAAAAGTGGATCTTGGGAAGCATGAGAGCATTACCGCAAGGTTTTTAGGGATTACACCTCTATCCTGCTTTTCTTGAAAGAAGCCCTTCAGCCTGGAGGGACAGGGGAATAAAACAAAGAATTAAGAAGGGGGCTTTGGTTTAAGGGGACACAGGCTTTGCCCTTCTCACGCCAGGGCTCAGGACATAATGTTCACATGCGCCTGTATTACCAAAGACACTGTGTTATTCCAAAAAACAACCATCCATGTAATTATGGATCATAATGCTGTTATATCAGCATGTCTTAAAAACATCGTTGATTCATTTGGCTGTTTTTAGTTGTAGTTTCTCCTCAGTAACAGTAGAAAACAAGAATGTGTGTGTATGTGTTTAAAAGTGAGGCAGCTGTTTGCCTGTGTGGCTCATGTCCACAACGTCCCCCCGTGCTTACCCGGGTGGATTGAAGTTTATATTGTTACCGAAGGGCTTCACCCATGTGCTCTCCCCCAGGCCATGCCGAGTCCACACTGTTGCAGTCAACAGATGCCTTCCACTCGGAACCCTCACCGCAAGGTTTCTCAAGTGCTGCTGATACTAATCGGATCAGGGATGACATATTGCTGGGGTGAAGGGGATTGTCATGGTCCAACTGGGATGGGTGCAGAAGGGGTGCGGGGCTAGAGGAGAGGAACTGTGTGTGCCCGTGTGTGTCTTCTTAGTATAGAGAGAATCTTTTCCCGTTTATGATCAAAAATCACTTGTATTTGCCAGAACTAAATTTTATATTCGAATCAATTAAAAAGCAATGTCAGCAGACATTTTATTGGACTTGGCAGAGTGTGTTGTTCCCAGTGGGATTTTATTTGTTGTTCTTGTGTAACTGTGATGCTTCTTGTAGATACATCATCTAAACCTTATCATAATAAACCACAACACACCTACACTGTTTTCAAGAGAAAGTATTCACGAGGTAGATGAGATGAGTGTGCTGTAAGTAGAAATAAATAAGTAATATCTGCAAATTTAGATAACAAGCAACAGTGTTTGCGGTTTCAGATTTTTAAACTTCATTGCTGACACGTTTTTTTTAATTCAAACTGTCCGAAGAAAAATCACAATAGTGTAGGAAATGACTTCACCTGTCTTTCCTTCGATGTCTGTCACTGTTTTTGACACAACATTCATTGAGCATACCTGTGAAATGTATTTGACACATTGAATTATAATCTGCTGTCTGTGATCAAGGTGAGAGAGAAAAGTATGCTATAAAAGAAAAAAAGAGAAATCTGTGTTAAAACAAACAAACAATAAAAAGACTAAAAGTGATAAAGCAGAGCAAGAGGACATTAAACAGTGTTGTGTGCACAAAGCTGAACATGTTGAACATGTAGTTTTTAGGTCACCAGACCCAGCGAGCTCATGAATAGTGTTGCTTTGGTGATGCTGAGTTAAGCCCATTAGTAGGAAACACCTGCGTTTTCTCTTCTGTTTAAATTCATATGGCTGTTTAATGAGCTTTTCTGACTGGTTGGCATTCAG
Source organism: Naso thynnoides (assembly GCA_029783665.1). NCBI lineage: Eukaryota > Metazoa > Chordata > Actinopteri > Acanthuriformes > Acanthuridae > Naso > Naso thynnoides. Next base: position 17,755,780 of record JAQLOL010000020.1, on the reverse strand, counting down.
ACCCCGGATCCAGACCTAAACCTATTATATCACTTTCCCAGCAGTGAGCAGCACACATCAGAGGCCTTCGTTTGCCCTTTACATCCCACCTTAGTAATGTGTGTGTGTGTGCAGAGCAAATCTATGTCCAAGAAGGAGATCACGTGCTGTTAAAATATAAAATGTTGCTGTAGTGGGTGATTAGGGATTAGTAGGGATTTATAACATATATATATATATATATATATATGTATATATATATATATGTGTGTGTGTGTGTGTGTGTGTTTTTAGGTTAGGTGACATTCAGCTGGTAACGCACAGCAGTTCAGGTTTAAGCCAATCACTGGGGGGGTCTGGTTAAGTGGTCGGGGTGTAACACACAGATCCTGTTAGAGGGTGAGGGCGCATGTGCTCAAGATTGCTGGTGTTTGCTTGTGTTTCCTTAAACAAATGGTGGAGGCCAACTTATAAAGATGCAGTGATGCAGATCATAAAAGGTCCAGATGTTTCAGATGTTGGACACCGTTATTCTGCTTTCTAAGTTTTTCTTGTGTTTTTTTTTTCTTTCTCTGATTGATTAACCACAGCTTTGTAGAAATGTGTTTTCCACATGCACTTAAACAGTTTATTATGATTTAACAAATAATTGAGAGATTTTTTTTTTTATACTACCACATTCTGACATTAAAGCGCCAAAAAATTAGTAAAATTGAGAAATGAATGTGGAGTCGCAACAGTCAATTACTCCATTATTAACTGTTTTGATCAAATAATGTTTTTTCATTTTCCAAACACCAAACAACAAAATGCCAAACATTTGCCGAATTCAGCTCCAGTGCTTTTCTTTGCGTTACATAAAGATACAGTGAATATTTTGGGGTTTTGGACTTTACATCTGACTTTTGGTCTGGGAAGATGCAACAGGGATTTCCACAATTTCCTGACATTTACCAGATAAAATGATTTAATAACTATTTGAAAAAATAATCTGTACATCAATTAATACAGACAATAATCACTACTGCAGCTGCAAGCCTAAACAAAAGTTGCCATGGAAGCGGACTATTTGCTAGTTGTTGAAGTCTCAGAAAAGCAGGATCCCTTCACAGTATGTTTCTAAGAAACGGGACCATTATCATACTTAGACTGTTCCACAGAGAGGCTTACAGGAAGAATAGGAAGCACATTTCTCTAAAATTTCTAATGTGCTTCCGGCTCTTTTACAGTCTGAAGTTACACTTAAGACATCAGATGTTTCTGTTGTCAGTGTGGTGTGTGTGAGGACGTGTTTGTCGGTGTCTTTTTTCACTCTGTCATCACTAGGCTCAGACACCCATCAGTTGGATTTCCTCTTTCTCTTCACAAACCTCTCTTTGCTAGTTACAGCATCATGTTTCCTCTCAGTTGTGGTTGTTACCATGGTAGTTTGAAAAGATGTAAATACACAGCAGGAGAAAGCTCTGAGTAGAGAGTGGCTAAGTGGTTGTTAGTGGCTTAGGAAATTGATCTTAATGAAGGAAGAGGCTTTAGCTCGGCTGCTCTCACTTTGTGGGTTTGTTTAAAGGTGCTGAGAAGGAAAAACATTCAAACCACAAGTTTTGTGCCGCACAACATGTGCAGCATTGTTGAGGATGAGATGGCAACTAATAATCTAGGCATTACATGCCTTCTAGGTGCATTGTGTGTGTGTGTGTGTGTGTGTGTGTGTGTGTGTGTGTGTGTGTGTGTGGTTGCAGGACAAAAAGTAATGTTAATCTCAGGTGAAGATGCTGACTGAACAGTTCATTTCAGGCAATGAAGTGTGTGGGTTCCAGGGTACGTTTACATGAAAAACAGTACAAACACGACACTTTTATAAATAGAAGATACATTTAATAAAAAACTTTGGCATAGTCTGTAATTTAAAGCTATTATATGGTGGAAACTTTGTTTAATTTTTCTTGTGCGGACTTAAATATGCAACTCAGACAAGAGCAGAGAAGACTTTTTGATAGATTTTGTAAGCTACACTTCATATGTTGCCAATGAATTGAAACTTGTATAAACTAACATAAAGATCATTAGCCATTTCCAAGAAACTGACAATGCACAGGACTTTTTTTTAAGCTATGCTTGCACTTAGAGCCAAAACAATCAGTTGATTATTGATAACCAAAAAATATCTCTTCTAATGTGAATGCATGCTGTGTTTTCTACGTTTTATGGTTGTAAATTGGATGCTCAGACAATTAAGCAGTCAGTGTATGTCTCTGTGGGTCTTGGAAAAATGTTACGGGCATTTCTCACTTTCAAGTTAAATCAAATGAAAAAATAATAATTGCGAGATTCATCGATCATGAAAATAATGGTTGGTTGTACTTAACATCTCATCTGCTCCAGAATCGCCAGTTTTGTGTCTGTTATTGCTTAAAGTTAATATCACCTTCCACTGTGGTCTGTTGTTTTGTATCTGCAGTACTTTCCAGGCCGTCCAGTAGTGATGAACCTTTTAATGTCTGTAAGCTTTTGGCTCGAGAACCAGACTGGTGATGAGATCTCCTATGAGGCACTCAGAGAAATACTGGATAACTCAGCACAGGTGAGTCAAGACAGAGCTGTGTAGACCAATATCAAGTAATTGCTTGAATATCATGAAAAACATGGGACTTCTTGTCTGTTCTTAACATCCCAGTTATATTTAGTCAGTCTTCCATCTTTGGTTTTCACTGGATTCTGTCCGTCGCACACTGCACAGAGGAAGTGCATGAATGCAAATTGAGAAAAAGAACAGATTTTTGTAAGCCTTGCTGCAAAGAAAGGAGCAGAAAGAAGTGGAGAGCAGACAGAGAAGCAGCTGCAGGGAGAACAGAGGGCAGGGCATTTCAGAATGCACCCAGACTGATGTGAGGACGTCTGTCTGCGAGTAGTCTTGTCGCTTCACTGAGACACCAAGGTCACCCGTCAGTCTGACACTTAATCAGTTCAAAACCTTCTCAGAGGCGACAAAATGATGCCTGTTCTGTCAAACAAAAAATGTCAGAATGTGATCTGGAAGATTTCTGTAAAAACACACAGTATGAGTTGTAAAAAAATTTTTTTTTTTATAAATATCCAGATTTTTAAATGTGTACATTGCCCTTGTCTCTGTGCCAGTAAATACAGCCTAGGATCTATGTGCTGTTGTCTTTGGAATGAAGCCTGCATGCCTCCAGTATGCCGCCCCTCGCAAATTGAAAGAGTCACTTACTTACATCATTAGCTTTTAGCAGGCAAATCAATGGATCAATGAATCAGTGGGAAGGTATGAATAGACTTTGCCTCAGAGGAAATGGACTCCATACACCCACACTCGTACATGCACCAAATCTTTACTATTGACATGTGAGTAACCCTGTCAATCACACCAGCAATGGCAGTGCAGAGCGGCGAGAGAAACGACTTTGTGTCAGAGAAAATATGTTATTGGATTCAACTGTGGCTCATGGTCAGAGATCTGGATAGCTTCTGTTCATTAGTGGAGGGCTTCGCCATTAACCTGAGATTGACTTCTTATTGATCAAGAAAACTACGTGGAACAGCTTTCATTAAGTTGAACAGGTTGGGAGATGCTGAAGAGGCTTTACTTTTTAAAGACTTGAAAATTTAGTCCCTTTTAAAGGATGAAGATGGTGTTATTCTACTTTTGTTCTTATTGTGAACAGATCCTGTAAAAAACAAAACTTTACTGTGTGTCACAATACTCTCAAACTTACCGTCTGTCTTTGGCAATTCAGTCCTACTGAGGACGAATAAAAAATGGGTCTATATTCTTTCAGTTTTAAAAATGCAAAAATTTCCTGAAATAACTGGGGATTGTAGTTTTAGGAAAAAGAAAAAAAACACGCAAACAGGAAGCATTAGTGATGCCAAATCAGAGGTACTTGTACCTCAGGGAACTTATGCAAATGTCATGGGGTACATATTAAGGTTGTTGCTGAACTAATTTTAATAAAAATGGAAAATATAACTACATAAAAATGTGTTGTGATATGAGATTGTATAAAAATTGACTAGCAGAGAGGTATAAACACTTAGCTAAAAGTAACGATAAGTGGTTGAAATAATTTACTAAATGTAAGGGGTGAATAGTTAAAACAGCAAGCTAAATGTAATGAATAAAAAATCAAATGGTTAACTAGCTAAAAGAAATAATTAAACAGTTGAAATAGTAAATGATAGATAAGCCAGGATCAGGCTGTAGTTAGATAGACGACATTTGTTTGCAGGATAAGTTCGCTGTTAATTTTGGTCCTTTTGATCTTGTAGATTTTTTGACAATAAGGAAGAACATAGAATATCAGCTTGTTTATCTGTTAACCTTTTTTCCCTCTCTTTTTTTGTCTAACTGTTGTCTGTTTGTCATTCCTCCTCTGTCTCAGACGCCTGACACGGCTTTGCCTGAAGGCGTGAGGTGGGTGGGCTGTCAGGGTTCACAGCCCCACCTGAGAGGTTACCCTTGTGGGGTGTGGACTCTTTTCCATGTTCTCACTGTCCAGGCCGAGAACACTGGAGGCACAGGTACACTCACACACACACACACACACACACACACACACACACAGAGTCTCAGTTTGTAATGCTGTGAATGAAAAGGGCCACTGAGAGTTCAGGCGGACAGGGTGGACTGAGGATGAGGGCTTTGTGAGGCTTTGTAAACAAATTAGCCGAGGAATGTTTGTTTGTCCTCTTTCACAGTGACCTGATTTAACGTCACACAAACAAAAGACTGGACACACTCACACAGAAACGTAAACATATCTCACAATGATGTTTTGACCAGAATTCTTTGAGGTTTTTGTCGGATGTTTTATCATTTTGTCAGAGCTAAAATTGAGCCTAATTGTGACTGTGTGAAAAGGGATTATGTTAGATTAGCGGAATGTGAGTGGTTAATAAAACAGGCAGATGACCAGAGGCTCCACTCCTGGCAGGGACGTTAATCTCCTTCAAACTCACACAGTAACACACACACGCACACATGCGCACACACACACACAGATGTTAATCCCAAGGTTTACTGACCATCATGTTACCTGCAGATGGACTGGCCAAAAGGGGTGTCCATCTGGCCCCCCACAGACCACCAGCTTAATGGGTGAATATACACACATATTGAGTATTGACCATACCATAAAACTCCATTTATTCATATATACACACACTGCATGATTATTAAAGGTGTGAACACATTAGTAAAGAGTTTAAGACAGGCCTGACGCAGACCCATCCTCATTTTCATACACACACACTGTCAGCGCGGGTCATCTGAAGGTCCTGCTAAGCCGAGAACAAAAGCAAACAGCTCTAGGAAAATATGTTTGTGGACTGTTGAAGTCCTGAGACAACAGCCTCGCAGCCATTCACACAGAGGGTTAACTGTATTTAATCTCCAGATTTGGTTATCCCATTCGCGTAGATTATTCATCTCAATATGGGGCGTTAACCCAGCTCTCTGTGACTCCTGGCACACATAACCGTGGGAATCCAAGAAGCTGCGCACCCACACTGTCATTAGTGAGCTCTCAGGCTGCTGTATAGGTTAACTGTACATTATAATGTATAAAGACAAACAGCTTACAAGGTTAAGTGATTGTGCTTTACATAAACACTGATTTCTATTTGTAAAGTGAAGTTAATCTGAGAGATTTAGCTTGACATATACTCTTCCAAACATCCAATTTAAAGAAACAAAATCAGAACCAAGAAGTGGTTTGTGTTTGAGGTGATTTGAATTTTTTTTTTCTTTTCTTTTTTTTTTTTTTGGCATACACATCATTGACTGACCTTGTGTCTTTCCCCTCCAGCTCCCCAGGAGGTGCTGAGTGCGATGAGAAAGTATGTCCGCAGCTTCTTCGGCTGCAGGCCGTGTGCCGAGCACTTTGAGATCATGGCAACAGAGAGTATGCAGAAGGTGAGCACGATGTCGTTAGCCGTCCTGTGGCTCTGGTCCAGACACAACTACGTCAACAACCGACTGGCAGGTAGGAGGCAGCACAGTCATCTATAGCTAGTTTACAGAATCTCTCTCTTAAAACTACTGATAGTTTTCCTTCCTGTTATATCAGTCACAGCTGCAACCTTTTTTTAATAGAAGTGTTCCTAAAATTAAAACAAAGCAGCTTTTATAGCTTGTTTAGCTTCCATAATAAAACCAATTCTGAATAAAACTAACAATGCAGTTAGGGTAAATTAAATTCTTCAGATGTGATTGGATTTGACCGAAGTGGGTGTGGCTTAGTAAATGTGGAGCAATATGGAGCTGTTGGCATTTGTCCACACCTCTCTGACCTGTGTTGTTTGATGAGGAGCAGTAAATTAAAGGATAAATTGGAGCACAGCCGGATTCTCTTGACATTTAAACAAACTCTTTTCCAAGTGACATCCACACACACACACACCACTGACTCATCATATCACTCTGCTAGCTACTATATCCGCACAGTAACAGTTCAGCAACTTTAAATGATCTAGAACCCAAAATACCTAATACCAAAATTGATTGGATGTATTTATTTACATGCCTCAGAAGTCAGATGAGCCATCGGAAATATTTCAGAGGAGATTTGATGTAAAGCAAAGAAATGATTTTTCATGTCATATACCATGACATAACTAAACAATCAATGCATTAGAACTTGTGTCTTTACAGTGGAGACATTATTTTCCATAAGCCCTGTCGCTTTCATCTACAAACAGAATCTGACATTTTATTGTTTTTATTTTGAGGGCCAAAAGAAGGTTAAGACATGTTAACAGACCATTGTAACAACAAACATGCATGCAAATAGGTTAAGAAATATGTAGTTGAAAGTTTTGTTAAACCCTGATAAACCACATAGCAATTAAGCAGAGTTCCTGTGAAATCGGGCCCTTTGGCTGTAAATACAGTGTAGAGGCCCATTTAGGATTCCAGACACCTTGGTATTGTTTGTTTTTCTTGGTTTGATCAACAGAAGATAATACATTTTGATAATTATGTAAATTTTAATTATTCTTCAAACAAAAACTCTAAACTTTCCCTGCTTTTAGATTCTCAAATATGAGGATTTGCTGCTTTTCTGTATTTTATGTCACAAAAAAATCATTATGTGTTGGAGTTTTAATCTGTTGGTCAGACATATTTAAAGATGTTTTTTGGGAAGTTACAAAGTTACAAAGGGCATTTTTTAATTTTCTATGACATTTAATAAAAAACAGACAAAACTGATTAAAAGACAAGATGAATGGCAGATTAACTGATGATGAAAATTACTGTTGGTAACACTCGTATTGCAAAGGCAAAGGGGATGTTCACTTTCTACATTGGACACAGAATTCATGTTACACACCTGAATGTGCTAAGCCTTCTCTGTCCCTCCTACTTTTCCTATTACATTCTTTCCTCGATGTCTCCCCATCTACATCTTAGAATCCCAAGCATTAGCTTAACTTTGGGAGGAATATTTTCGGTTCCGGTTACCTCTAATGGTCCGTTAGTGATAATACGACTTAGAGGGTGAGGGGAGGAGGAAGGACGGATCCTCAGATCAGACACCAGCTGTCACCCTGTCTTAGTCCTCCAAGTATCATCTGCCTCTGCCTCACCCATTTTCTCCTGACCCCCCTCTGCCATCTTCCACTCTTCACACAACCTTACTTTGATTCTGTCCTGCATCCCCCCTCACACACCCCATAGCCTCATCAGTCATCAACCATTTCTTCTTCATAAATCCTCTGAACTTATTTCTAGAAACTATGCCCTTGCAAATTTCTCCCATACATCGGTACTCCAAACTCCATCCATTTAACAAGGAATTTCTATTTAGGTCATTTATCTAAACTCAGTTTAATTACCCCATTATTAATATTTAGTAGGCCTGAGACAGAAAAGAGAATCTTCAGAATGTGTCTTTTCTGCGTTTTTAGTCCCTCCTTTAATCCAGACCTCTCTGTATCTTCTTGCTCTGAATATACATGCACAAAGTTTTCTGTCTTTTGATCGTGCTGCCTGAGCATATTGCACCTCTGCACATCAGTCAGAAAGCATTAAATGGCTCCTAAGCATCTCTCCTCCTCTGTCTGTGTTCATATGATTTTATTAGGCACAGGACTGTCATTAACAGCCCACTTTGTTAAATCACTATCTTTTGTTTGTGTTGACTGCCCCCACTTCTATCTGAGGGACAGCTTGTGTCCTGAACAGCAGGGGCTAGAAGGACACCCGTCCAGGCATGTGTCTGCTCCCCAGACACTTAAACACTGTTCAACCCGCCACCTTCGTCCATCCATCTTCCCTCTCTTCCTCTATTGCTGTGGAGGTCTTTCTCTCTTTCCACTCACCATCCCCGGGGACTCATATCCTCTGCTTGACAAGTAATAGCACAGCATCCTCACAGGATGGGTCCCCCAGGAACCAGCTCTCTTACCCCACACATACACACAAATACACACAATTCCCAAGGTATTGTATGACAGCAGGTGGCAAACACCAAGACACAAGCCACACACGCCCACCCACCCCCCTCTTTTCCTCCCCCCCCCAACACACACACAGCCACTCCAAGCATGGGTCAAGTGTGGCGTGTGGCAGGGGGTGTTCGTCATGGAGGGTGAGTCGGGGTCCACAGGGGATAAGTCGGGTGAATCAGAAGGAGCGAGAGGGAGGAGTGGAGGGTTTGGCTGTGTTTGTAGCAATGACTGGCGGCGTCTCCCTGAGGAAAGCACACGCCATCCCTCCATCTCACTCAACCCCTCCTTTCCCCTTTGCCTAAAGTGGAGCTCTTTAGCAGGCCCTCCCGCCCCTCCTTTCAGGAGCAGCCATGCATGAAAAAGCAGCTATTTGTAAAGCGGCCGAACAATTAATTTAGCTGGCAACAAAGAGGCCCCAGGGCCCTCGGCCTCCTCGCAGCAGCAGAATTAAGACCACTGGCAGCTCAGTCCTGTTGCTGCTTGTCAACAGGCCGAGACTGATTCACATTTCTGCAGACAAAACAACTGGTGCTGCTGCCTGGTTTCCTTCAGGACAGCATGTACACACGCAGCACTACCTCAGGGATGTGTATTTTTCCAGTAACAGTACCTCAGCTTTCAGAACCAAAATGGCTATGTGTTCCTTTATGTTCTGTCTTGCTAGAACTTGATAATTTACCTTAGAAGGAGGGAATATTTTTGGTGGTGTGAGAGGTGCACGCTGTGTTCTTTGCTTTAAATAAAGATGTTGTATGCACCCAGATGTTCAGAGCAAACAGAGCTGCATGTACCAGGAATACTGACAACTGATCATAATTTTAATTTTATCATAATCTGAATATGAACTTTGTTGCTGTTCATAGATTGTCACCTGATGACTGGTATATAAATAGCAAATCACTGCCTTATGACAATTTTTACCCAAATGCAAACAGACACTGAAATAAAATTTTATTTGCCTTTTAAAATATGTTATCACCAAAGAGAAGGTATTCTTCTGACATATGTACTATACATGTATTTATTTATTTTTCATAACTATTATTGATGAATATATATAGGTATTTATTGAATTGTGTTAGTAATAAGTTTAGCCTTAGTTTTGTTAACTTAAAAATGTTCATAGTTTTGAATGATGTATTGTAGTCTAATAAAAATTTTAAGTAGTAAACATTTCTTATCCTGGTTTAGGTTTTGTCTGAATTATTAGAATAAGCATGAGATGTCTGACATCATCTGACTCAGTATGTCATGCTGTATAAATGATCCTCACTTACAGAAATAGTGCTGAGAAAGCTGGTATGATGTGCTGAACAATACATATTTATACTTGATGAATATGTATACGCGGCAGTGATGACACCTCTGTGACATGCCATTGTGGCAATCTCAATATGGCTGGTATGGCTAAAGTCACCCTGGCCTCAAACATGGCAAGCTGATTAGAATAAGGAAAGAGATCATGGCATGTGGGTGTGTGTGTGTGTGTGTGTGTGCATGCGCTCCCACTTGCTGAAATGTGTAAAAGCACCCACACACACCCACAGGCTGCAGCCCATTCAGGACACACTAAAATTGATGTATCCTTTATGTAAAGTACTGTATGCAGAGTACATACACACATGCATATGACTGAGATTAATCTTGAGCGGCGGAGAAAAGAAGGTGGGAGCGGGGACGGAGGTGGTGGAGGATGTAAATTGACAGTGCCGTAAAGTGACAGACCTGCTGTTCTGCTTTTTTTTTCTCTTTTCACACACACACTCACTCACACACAATGGCCTGTTGGTGACAACATGCAATTTATTACTAGATGCTGCTGTGTGTGTGTGTGTGTTTGTGTGTGTATGCGGAGTGTCTGTGTGCCTATGAATTTTTGTGCATATGCTCATTCCTCTGCTGGTCTTTTTGCATGGATGCAGTGCGGTGTGTAGGTGACGGAGGGTGTTAGTGGGCTGCAGTTACATAAAAGATAACATGTTAAAGGAGAAAGTTTCTAATTCATTAGATGGGAGGCTCCCCTCTGAGGTTTCTGTTGCTCTCATGTTCAATTTGGAGATTGGACTCTGCTTTCAAAGGGGTGTGAAGCGACAAGACAGGTGCTCCAGAGCACCGAGAGGTCTGCAGCCTCAAAACAGGGTGTGTGTGTGTGTGTGTGTGTGTGTGTGTGTGTGTGTGTGTGTCTACCTCCATGTGGGGAAGCTGTCCACTTTGGCAGCATCTATTATCTCAACACCCCTCCCACAGGGACATCCCAGAAGCCCATTGATCATTGTTAGACCCTGTCATACACTCACACACACAAGCACATACACATCAATCCTTAGATTGCATGCACACAAACACAGACAGATGATTTACATATACACACTTAAGCACATACGTACACATATGCATATGGGCACTTAGTTTTTACGATCACTGTGACAAGATCAAATGGGTTCAACACAGATTGCATCCAGTCCTCAAAGCACTTTACATCCTCGAGTCAGTGCGCCAACAAGGAGAATAAAAGAAACAATGGATTAGGCAGCTGACTGGGCACTTTATGTTGCGTGATTCCTGTATGTGGCAATGAATCTGGATCCATGGAGAATTTTCTGACCTTGTGTGTCATCCACTATAAGTCAGGTTTGTTGCTGTAAGGATGAATTTAACAAAGCTGTGGTAGTGGAAGAAAAGCGGCCAGTGAAGCTCAAAATGTACTAAACAAAGTATTCGAAGCCATATACTGAAGTATCACAAGTACTTAATATACAGAGAGACTGTTAGAAATTACGGTAACACTTTCTATGAAGCCCGTCTCTATAATCTATTATATCACATTATAAACATATATAACACATTATAATGCATTATGAACACACTTATAATGCATTATATGTGGTTGTGGGTATGGTTATGGGTTAACCTTAACCTTGCACATAACTGAAATTATGCAGCAATATAACACATTATAAGTATGTTCATGATGCATTATTGATGGGAGCTTTGAGTAAAGTGTTACTGAAATTATTTTCAGTTAAAGGTATTTATCACCTGTATCACCATTGTGATACAGGTGTATCACCATTTTAATGTTGCTGAGAATCTGCATGGTGCCATGTGTTCTCAAAACAATATACAATGCATTAAGGCAATGTATTCTAAAGCAATGCCCGAGATTATGTAAGTAAATCATATTTCAAAGTTTTAAAACTTAGCTTAGTAACTATGTCTGTCAAAGTGGAATAGTGGAGTAAAAAGTGCAGCACGTTCCAGGACTCTGTTGCACAGTACATCAGCTCTACTTTTGCTGTAATCTCTCCAGGTGCTCTGACTGAAGACCCCAACTTCCCAAAGATCCAGTGGCCTTCTCCAGAAATGTGTCCGGCCTGCCATACAGTGAAGGAGAACGGGGAGCACTGGTGGAGTAATGACCAGGTTCTCCCCTTCCTCCTGTCCCACTACTCATCCAGCAGCATCCTCACAGGTATATGGTTTATTTACTGATGAGCTCTTGTAAATTTAAGGATTTTAACAAACTACTGAAACGTCATCCTTCTTTCTGCCTGCTTGTGTTAACAGTCTGGAGCTACGGTCTCCTTTATGAAGATATTTTAATCGATCTTCTTGCTTTGCATACAGATTATCATTATTTAGTTGTTGCATGGTTTAGTAGTTCCAATTGCAAAGATGTGTTGTCTCAGCTTGTGTAAACATTAAACAGCAATTCTTCAAAATATCATCCCAACCTGACAAAATTTTATGTTTGTCTTTTATTGTGAAATGTGTAAAATTATTCATTGTCACTTTTTATGAGGCCGTTACCTTCAAGCAATGAGATTTTTAATGTTTTCATTAATGTCCGCTTTTTTAAGTGATACTCATGAGGCAAATCATCAAAAAGCTCAGCTTCTTATGATCTGATGATGCAGACTCTTTTACAGACGGCATCAAGCAAAAGCTTTGTCAGACCAACAACAAACCAAGGGAACATACAAAACAGTCTCAACTTACCAAAATGGAATTGTAATGTAGTATTCCGCAGATAAGTAGCATCTAGACAAAATGGTCCTGTTACACTAATTAATGTCCAGACAGTCAAATCCAGGGAAATGTTTATAATAACGAACATAAACAGCCAAACACTGCTGCAACGACTGCAGCCGGATGGACAGTGTTTCTTCTGCTGCTGCTTTAAAGAGTGAAAAGCAAAGGAAGAGTTTTTGAGCTGAAGTAAGGTTCAGCTTTAATTCAGATCAATTGAGGATAATTAGTAAAGCATCTAATGCTAGACTGGAACTAGTGATTGTAGAAATAATAAACCTGTGTCATTCTTTCCCTCACTCTGTCAGACTATCTGGAAGATGAAAGCCAGGTTCTGGCAAAACAGAGGGAAAAACACGCAAGCCTGCAGCAAGTTATAGCGGCTCAGAGAATTGTAGAGAGGAAAGCCAGGGAGGCCTTGGACTCCATGACTCATCCTCTATCATCGCAACCCACTGCGCAAGAAGAGGAGGAAGAGGAGGAGGAAGAAGAGGGGCTGCAGGATGAAGCTGCGGCAGATGAAGAAGAGGAGGGTGGGGAAGGAGTAGCAGCAGCAGATGAGATTGCAGGTAAGGCGCCTGAGCCAACGCCATGGGCCAAACCTGAGATGCAGGTGGGTCGAGGCCGGCAGCAGGCCCACAGGAGGCCGAGCATCGTGGGGATGAAGATGCGAGAGCTGCAGGAGGACATCGTGGACCTCGACTTGTTTGTCAACCAGCACTACAAAGCCAAGGCACTGCGGGTGGCTGCCTCCGCCCGGGTCAAACACCGCACCCTGCAGAGGAAGGAGGAGCAGGAGCCCGGGCTCGTGTTTGGACTCGGCATGGAGCTGGACGCAGGGCTCGGGATGGTGGGCCTGCAGCCTGTAGAAGACTTTGAGCTGGATGCAGGGCAGCAGAGAAAGCGGCTGCAGAAGCGAGAACTGATAGGCCAGTACTTTGTCGAGGAGGCCGAGTTGAGCCGCAGGGGACGCTGGATGTCTGTGCTGAGCATCGGATTCTCCAATGTGGACATCAGCCTGTGTGTCATCCTTTATTTCCTGTCCTCCATGTGCCTTCTGGCCATGTACCTTTTCTTCAAAAACCGCCTCAGGTTACGGCGAACTAAAGTAGCCCTGCCATGAACCAAAGTGCGTCCAAATTTGATGCGAGTAAGCAATGATTAACATTCATTAGGTTCATGTAAGCTAAGGTTGGGTCGGTGTAAGGGGATGTGTCAAGATTAGTGCCCACTTAGGTCGTCCACTTAACTGTTACCTACAGCCGGAGTAGGCAACAGTGTGTTTTACCCTGAATGTGGTGGATGTGTTTTGTCTAACTGTAAGAAAGGAGAAGGGAAAATTAGCTGATTACCTTCAAAATTTTTGAAAATTAGGTCAGTCATTCAACCTTAGAGTTAATCTGACCTTCATAGCTCTTCAGACAGCACCTTCACTCTGGAAAATATAAATACATATTTCAATAAGAGGATTTCTGTTTGGTGTTTGTGCCTGACTTCAGGATAATCAGTTGTGATTTTGATTCTATTTGACCACTTATAAAGGATTTAATTGAACCCTATATGAGATGAATGAACTTTTTTTTTTTGATTGAATTAAATGCAACTAATCTGTTGTTTTTTCACCAAGTGATTGTTGTTGCTTTACTGACGATGAATGATGATTATTTGTTAATTATTTTTTTATTATCTAATTGTAGGGCAGAGACCTTCATCTCTGTGTACTCTGAAGAAATCGGTTAAATTTCGTTACAAATTTGATAAATTTTTATGTAAAAATATTTAATTCTTTTGAACTATGCAAGTTGTTCTGTTCTTATATTTCCCTCTAATCAGTCGCGGAGGTCTTTGTGTTTATCAGCTCTTACATTTCTGCATTTAATAATCAGATGGTAAAAAAGTCCTTCACACTTTGCTGAAGGACTGACAGATGCATCATATCATTGAATACTGTGACTGGACCAGCAGGTGCACACTAACATTTTCCTGCGCCTTGGAGTTGGCTTACTGTACGTTACACTGAGCGTTATGTCACGTCTTTGAATATTACATCACACTGCTGAGTCCACATAACAGCCACTCTGGTTGTTTATGAAGTGGTGTGGAGTGACACATATGTTCACACTGGACAAGGTTTTAAAATAAGCAGGATTTGTTTTTGGCAGGTGTCCACGATGTAAAGCCTTGACCAATCATCTCAAAAACACTGTTTTTCTGTTTGCTTCTTTGCCTCTGAATCAATAAAATTATTTTTGATAAGGACTCATTGCTTCTTCTTTAATCTAAACCTGAACCACACTTTCTTTTTAACATTTTAACATAAAAGGGATTGACAGAGCAGGCGTTAACATTGATCCATCTTCCAGATGTCATAATATGTTTACAGAACCTCCCAGATGTTTTTCCTTGCATATTTGGCAAAAACAAGTTTCTGTGTTTGTTTTTTTGTTTTGACCAAGACTATCATGGGGCACGAGGGAAGGAGGATGAGGGGTGTTACATGTAGAAATGGGGGGTTAAAGTATCCAAGGTTGAAGGAAAAAGCCTGTTGCCATCTGCTGTGCAGCGCAAGCTAAATCCTAACAATTTCATTGGGATTATAGCAAGTGAGTAATCCAGCTTTCCTTTGGGACTAGAGGGGAGAGATTACCCTCGAGGATTAGCTCCCTGCAGATAATAAACTTTATTAAAATGCAATCGGCTTTCGTGGGGCTTCTTGCCTCACACACTTGGAGGTGTGCTCTGCAGGGGGACGGGCAGCAGCAGACCCCCAGGGAGGGTGCCATCGGTGAGATGGTCGGTAAAGGTGGATAAAAGAAGTAGCCGCGTGTGTGTGAGTGTGCAGGATAAATGGATGGATGGACGGATGGCAGCTGAAGGTTTGATGTCGTCCGGATTACAAGTCCATCTAAAGGACAGCCAATGCTTGATCTTGAGCTTTGTGTTTTCCTGGAACGTTGAGCTTGAATTCCCTTGACTCCTGCCCCTTACCTTCACCCTCAACCTGACTCCCTCCCTTTCTCTCTCTCTCTCTCTCACACACACACACACACACACACACCTACACACTCTGATCTCACTTGAAACCCCTCTCCATCTTCTTTTCCAAACCATGTTTTCAGCATCAGCAGTATGACAGGTTTTGATGGTGAATTAGTTGAGTTAAGGCAGTCGATTCCTCCAACTGCACACACAAGCACACACACACACACGCGCGCGCACACACAATAGGCTGATTAATAGCCCTACATTAAAGCTGAGGAGCATCATGGCTGAGCAGCTGTGGTTCTGTGACTTAATCAAACTCTCCAATACTTTAAATTAGACCCTCAATGACACATTATGATTGCCAGAATGGATTGAGATAAGCACAGTGTGTCACAGGGAAGCTCCTTCATGTTATTTATTCCTTTCAAACATTATCTGATAAATCAAATTTTAATATCGGGGTGGGCTGTTTTTTATTCCTGGGAAACTGTCAAACTAAAGGAGGAATTATGTGTCCTTCTCAAACTTTTCTGTATATTCAGTTGCTAATTGTCATGTTTAAAGCAGCATGGAATTTACTTGCATCCTGCATTTTGTTTACCTGTGCAATGACTAAATTAAACTTAATACAAGGATCTTGAAATAATGAAAATGCATATGAAGAGATGCTTCTACACGTCTTTTAGCTTAGATGCTTTCTCCCGCACATCTGATCTGTTAATCTGTTTAAATGTTTACCTGTGTTTGTTGTAGGATTGGAGCCAGCGATGCTCCGTGCTGCAGAAGCCCTTTATCAGCTGCCTTGAGCCTCACTGAGCTGCAAGTGTGATGTTGGTTCAGACTAATGATGGTTAATGAGGAAGTTGGCAGCAGTGTAGTATCTGTCTGCAGCTCTGCCAGGGCTGAGGTGAGCGGTTCACACTGAGGACAGAGGCTTCAAATGTAAAGCAAATACATTCAGAGCTGTTTGTGCTCTTTGTCTGAGTCAGGAGCAGAATCAGTTTGATCAAGTTCAAATGCAAGAATTGGTGACTTTAAGTTATTTAGAAATGCAATAGTGTCATGGTGCTATTTTAATCCTTCTCTAATTATGTTGTGCTTATGTGGATCAGTGCGATATGGGTAATGTGCAATATATGTTCATGTGTTTTGCACAGGTGTTTACTTCTGTTCACATGTGGATTGTGTTTGTTTCTGTTGCAGAGGCAGAGAAATGTGTGTAGCACTTGGAGTCCAAGACAAATTTCCCAATGGGGACAATAAAGTGTATCGTATGTTGTATAGCACATTAGCCTCAGACAGCTAGCGAAAGGCTAGCTTATAATGATCGTTGAAAATTTTAAAATCACAAATCAGTCATTAAACAGTAATAGTACAAGGAATACCTTAACACATTGCTGTAAGTAAATTTGGAAAGCAGATAAAGGAGGCTGGTGTTTTAAAGGGTTAGTTCGGATTCACCAAAGTCACACAATAAAACTACCAAAATAGAAAGGTTCAATGCACCAACAGACAATCAAGTCCTGTGTTCTGCAAGGTTAAATGACTGTTTTTGTCAATGGAGTCTGGTGGCTTTGGACACAGTAACCTACCTGCTTCAGTTTTACACTGGAACAGGCAAGATGGCAAGATATAGAAGCAGAAACATTCTAAATATAGAGGACACTTAAACTAATATTGATTTTTGGGGGGAGGCCTTTTTAGGCATGCTTTTTTTTTTTTTTTTTGCATCTACAGCATTTCATTGCTTAGCTTGCTACACTGGTATTCCTGCTTCTTCTCCAAACTGGGGGTCTGCCAACAGACATCTAGACAGGCACCGTCGGTAATACAGTGACTATGGATGAGTACCTCATATAACCCCATTAACAAAAAAACAAACCCTGAAGTAATCATTTTGATGGTCAAATATTTACATTTTTGCTCAAATAAAATTTTTAATTGTAATCATTTTATTTGTATTAGAGTATATGCACACTGTTGCTCTTTCAACCCAAAAGTCAGTACTTCAACCAGTGCTGCACAGATGACCTATAAGCATCTGCATTAGTTTCTTCACTCTTTTATTCAACTTTTCTCTTTAAATTGTTGTTCATCTGTGTATAAAAAGGAGATTAAAGGTTTCTGTCTTTGTCATATTTGTCTAGATGTTGCAGCAGCAGTTTCTAGTCTTGCAGCGTGCTTTTATTACACCTTGTGTTTGTCCATGACCAAGAATGAACTTTGGGTAAAAGGGGGTTAAAAAAAAGAAGGAAGAAATAAACATCTAAAGTTTGATGACAACTGGGGAAACAGAGATTGTCAAGTGTTTCATCTCTGCTGCGTGTACAATGTGAGCTATTCACTCAAAAAAGGCAGGATTACATTCTATAAAACTTTTTTTTGGTGTTTACTCATTTCAAAACAAATGTTGTGCACAGAGACACAGTTGTGTTATGGAGGCACAGACTGAAGGGTAAAATCTTCACCTTGATGCCCTGTTGTTGTCTTCCATAAATTAGACAATGTAGGGTTTTATAGTCGCTCCTCTCCTGTATGCTCTCTGCCTCGATGTTTATTACCTCTCTGGTATTGATATTAAAATGCAGGAGGGGCTTGATGCATTTTTCTGTCATCTCTCTTTCTGACTTTAATAATACTATAAAGCTTCCTGCTGTGGACAGAGGGAGAAGGGGGGGGGGTGGTGAATAAATTATGAAAAAGAGGTTAATATACGGTATTGGTATATATCACATCCAAACTAAGCCGGATCTCCTTTCGGTTTTAAACATTCAGCCTTTTAAAGGAAGGAGTCAAGCAGGGTCAGATCCATCTCATTTTACTGCCACAGTCCCTCCCCCTTCCATGTGGACGCTCATTTGCTGATCTCCCAAACATCTTATGTCACTATCAGTGTGTTGAGATGATGTTTGTTTGTGCCAAGGAGAGACAAGAGGAGACAGTCACTTTATTGCACTGTCAGTCATTCCAGGGTTCAACCAAATGGAACGGGCTTATTTTAGATCCAAATCTGTCCCATGCTCAGATTCAGGTGTGTGGTTCTGATTGGCAGAGAAGTTTCTTCCACATTAACAAACTGGAAATCCTTGCAGTTCATCTGTGCACAGCAGAGTGCTACATAACTGTGGACAGGAGGGAGCAGAAGCCATGAGAATCAATAACATCCTACTATTAACTGTATTTAGGCCTTGATAATGTGCTCCACTGCACTGTTTTAATTTCAATGCAAGCCTGATCTTTCCTCCTTCAGCTCTGTTTTGCTTTGAGTCAAATCTTTTATGTTCTGTTGTCAGCCCGCTTCTCCAGAGTTAGCATAACTTACAGGAAATGCAGGTGATGATGAAGCTGCAGAAGCTCCAACACGTGTCACTGAGCCTAAGCGGCTCGTAGCGTTGCAGTTGTGCCATCTTTTGCTTTCAGTGAACAATCTTTAGTTAATGAAAAGCAGTTTAGTGGTTTTGCATATTGTCATTTGTAAGCAGTGTCGAGGAGTAACTAGTTACATGTAAAGAAATTATGTAGTTAAATTACAAAATAAATGTGATTTTAATCAGTTACGGTTACTTAGAATGAAAGTGTAATTAAATTACAGTCACTTTTGAAAATGTTAATGATTACGAAGGGAGTTATATCTGAATACTCCCTGTCAAAAGGCTATATGTTGAATAATATTCATTTTGTTGTTTTGAATATTTTTGATGTACACAATGCCTTCATTTGCCATTTCCAGTCAAGGCTGTTTAGTAAAGTCTGATGCTGTTCTGATGCATTTAGTTGGTTCTCTTGTTTGAATTTGCAACGTCCCACATCTGCCATTAACACTGCCTGGTTTAAACATGGTTAAAACATTTGTTATTAATTTATAAAAGTCATCAAATGTAATAAGTAACATTACTTTGATAAATTAATTGAAATAGTTACATTACTTATTACATTTTGAATAGGGTAACTAGTAATTTGTAACCTATTACATTTCCAAAGTAACCTCCCCAACCCTGTTTGTAAGTAATAAAAGGGGCTTTATGTTATCTGAAGTATATATATTTTATATATAAATGGTAAAATTTACGTGTGGTTATTTTATTTTATTTTGTTTTGAAAGGAGTACATTCACCAATGAATGCCTACTATATTCTGTGCATTATAATATGACCTTATCTGAAGGGTCATTTAATGGCCTGTTGCATTTCTGACAAACATCTTTTGGTATTGGAGCTCATCAGAGTTTTACATCAAAAGTCTGAATTTGAACTGAAGGCTCATCAAAAAAGGAACGAGTCATTATCAAAACTTTGCAGGCAATGTTTTGAATCACAGATTTCATGCATTCATTCATTTCTTTGGCTGAAGGTCACAAGGGTCTGGAATCAATCCCAGCATGCATTGTGCAGCCTATGCAGGCAGAGCCACACCTTGGGCAGGTGCTTGTGTCAACTGGGTTCTGCGGTCTAATGCAACTCACGTAAAATCCAGACAGCATTTCAACGCCTCAGCCAAAAAATGCAGTTTTTCTCAGCTATAAATGACTGTTTGTGATTTAATTAGGCCTTTATAGGCTGATAACAATTTATTATTACATCTGCACACCGCAGTGTTACGAGTGCGGCCTTTATAAGCCTCGCCAGTGCGCTTTGGGAAGAAAAAGGCACCTCTCTCTGGTTATTTTTAAAATCTCAATCAAGTCTTTCACCAGGCAGACTTGGCCGGACTGTTGCATTCGAGTCAAATGAGCCTATTACCGCCTCGTCTAAGCACGACAGGGTCAGGTTCAATCAGGGAATGGGAAAATATCATTTCTGACGGGAATAGATTTCGTTTGTTCAACCAATCTCTTCTACTAATTACCCAAATGGACAGGAGCTGTCAGGAGACAATAACTATTCCCTAATAGAATTTGCCCCCCAAGTGCAATTTAATTTTCTCCTCCGTGCTCCCTCCTGAGGTTTCCCCCTCGCTTTCTGCCTCTCTCCCTCTCTCTGTCCCTCTCCTGCTTTCGGACCAAATGGTTCGGGACGCGGCCGTCGCTTTCTCATGTTGTTTTGTCGTTGGATGCTGGAGAAAGTGTGGACCCACTTTTGCTGTCTCCCTGCGAGCTGCGCCTCATCCTGCTGAGAAAAAACCCACACCAGCTGCATGGAGGAGAAGAGGAGGAGGAGAGGAGGAGGAGGAGGAAGAGGAGACGCTCTGCCTCCACAGCACCGGCCAGCTGCGGTGATGAGGTAGGTCTGCACTGTGAGGCGTGATGCGTTCACGCTGCAGCTCAAGTTGTCTCAAATCTGCATCCTGCCCTGAAGTGGACTCACTTAGATTCAGCCTAATGCATTTTTGTTGTTATTTGTCACCAAAACAAAAAAAAAAACTGTTTTAAAGTCATTTGCACACAAAATGAATGTGACATAAACGACATTTATTTATTGTACTGTTGTGCTAAATTTCTCTTTGCCCATTTGAAATTTGAATTTCGCTTGTGCTGGGCGTGATGGACCTCTGAAAATGAGAAATAACGTTCAAAAGATGAACGCATAAATAACGCGTGTAGGCCTACACATATTAAAAAGAATAAATTCAGTGATGTTTGTGCTCAGGGTGAAGCAGGCCTGCTGTGTGAGCGATATGGGACACGCACACACGGTTTCACACCTGTGTTTTGTTCCATTCAAAGCCCCCTCAGCCTGCATGGATGCATGTGTTTCTGTATTTCCTACCGGCTGCTCGGTGAGACGGATCTGTGAATCGCAGATGTCAATGAACTCATGCACTGAAATATTAGATCTAATTAGAGGTGGCTGGGTCAACAGCGGTGGCAAAGGAGTCGCCCTCCGCTTGAATTATTGCCCCGGAGCTGCTTCCTCTGCAGCCGCTTTTTCCTGCAGAACACCTTCGCACTGGCCAGACAAAGATCAGTCATATTATCTGTCAGAGGGAGGGTTATTGTTATCATTTCTGTTTTTTTTCCCTCATCCCTTTGCCTGTGTGTGTGAGTGCATTGCTTCAGGAAAAAAACATGATTTGGTATTAAGATAAAATATCTTCAGTCTTTAAGCAGGCTGCCTGTTGGACGCCTTTTTTTTTTTTTTTTTTTTTTTTTTT
>JAQLOL010000020.1:17700141-17716935 GCA_029783665.1 Naso thynnoides | reverse complement strand
CTGGTCACCATTCACTTCAATTGTTTGGGAGACGACTGCAACCCCTTTCTCCTGTTAAACTCCAGCAGTGTTTTGTGGACTAAAAAAACCCCACAACCTTCAATCAGCATGAGGGTGAGAAGATCATGACTGAGTTTTCATTTTTGTGTAACCCATCCCTTTAATATAAAACTCTCAAATAACTGGGAACAACATGGGGGACATGAAGTCAGCTGTGGCCCTGACCGTGTGGGTGTGTGTGTGTCTCAGCCTTCGCTACTGTTCTTAATTGCAGTTGCTGCATTGCTAAAACCTCTCAGGTTACAGTGGATTTATTCCCTGTAACTATGCTTTTGGCTAACTATGCATAGAATTATAATGAAATTACAGCACAGCGTACATCTGTAAGAAACTCATTTGTATGCAGCAACGTGCAGCACTTGTCTGAGAGCAGGCCAACCTAACCCAAACTTAAGTGTTATCGATTCCTTTGTGTTTTAGCTATTCCTGTAACATTATAAAAACAAAAAGCAGAGTGTCAGCCTGGTCGGAGTTTGCACGTTTGCATAAAATGTCACAAATTGAGCTGATTTTTATTTAAGCATTGATTGGCTTTGCTATAGGCAATAATGGATAGGCTCTAATAGTACTGTCTTACAAAGATAAAAAGCCACACAGACAGTTAGGATAATTTACACGCCACTTACAGCACTAGTATACAAATAAATCTGTGGAAACTCCACCACTGTTGCTTTTGTGAAGATGACAAACACAAGCACAAATGCCATTATCATTGATCGCGAGGCTTTTATTACAAACTTCCTGAAGGAAACAGTTTTTTTTTCCCTCCTCTGAAGCAAAAGGGAATAAATTAACATGCAAAATAGATAGAATTTGTTTTGGCTTGAGAGTCAATCTTGCAGCATCAAGACAGGACATTTTTCTCTCCAAACGACTCCAATCCGGCCCTGCAGTGAACAATGATCCGCAGCATGACTGAGTGAGTCTTAAAAAGGGTCTGGAGTCAAACAGAGGCCTTTCAATGACACCCTCAAGGTTGTGAGCTCAATGCTGTTTTAATGTGAAACTGGGCCTTTTCCACTCAATAATTATCCCGCTGCGCATATCGAATGGATGACAGGTAACAAAAGGAGGAGGGTTCATGACCCCCAAGGCAAACAAGACAAATACAGTTGGGATGATAATATATTTGCTGTATTGAAGGACTTGGTCTCTAGTGCTCTTGTCTAATGGTTTTCATCTGTGTGTGTGAGTGCAAAGCAGACTCTTAACTCTCTGTTGGCTTATCGTGAGTCTGGAAGCTCAGGTCTTCGGTGTTGGTAGATGGAAGAAACGCTTGTTCATCACCATAAACTACACATAAAGCTTTGGAACTGAGCCTTGGAGTTACTCACACACATACACACACGGTCCTGGACACCAGTGAATGAGCCTCTGATACTAGTGTTTCAGCAGCAGCAGAGGGATTTCTGCTTACTGTTGTACTGCAGCGCAAAGAGAAGATGAGGGGAAGGGTGGGGGCATGTGTGTGTTGGGGGGTAAAGGGTTGCATTAAGAGCTGGCCGAGGCAACGACATGGTATTGCTTTTACAGGAGAGAGAAAGGAGCCTGGAGGTAAACGAAGAGAGAGCAAGTGTGCACAAGGATGGTGAGAGAAAGATGAAAAGGGGGAGAGATGAGAGAGGTAGGGAGGAGAGATGGAGGAGCCCTCT
This sequence comes from Naso thynnoides, assembly GCA_029783665.1. Taxonomy (NCBI): domain Eukaryota; kingdom Metazoa; phylum Chordata; class Actinopteri; order Acanthuriformes; family Acanthuridae; genus Naso; species Naso thynnoides. The sequence goes on along the minus strand of JAQLOL010000020.1, from coordinate 17,715,223 downwards.
AGAGGAATTGTTTAAGCGGCACACACACACACACACACACACACACACACACATACACACACAAACATGAATATATCACAGGTGCCCAACAAGAAACAAGGCCATCTAAAACAGGAGATGAAACTCTCACTGTGGTGTCTGAATGATTATATTCACACTAATATTAGTAACCAAGTTTTGAGTCTTATTCCAGTTTTGATTACGTTCAACATAATTTTTTGTGATATCACACTGTGGTTAGTTTTGTTCATTTTTGTGTGAAACATGGTGTACTGACACTTCCTCGTCTCTTGAAATGCTGCTGTGTTCTGCAATATGGCGACACTATAAAGAATTGTAGGGGAATAAATAGCCTCACTGAGTTTCCTCCCAAAATATTGTCCAGTAAAAGCATAAAGTTCCACAAAGTGGAAGCACTCAAACAAAGTTCAAGTGCCTCAAAACTGTACTTAAGTTTACTACTTAAGTAAATGTAGTTTATTACTTTTCACCTCTGGAAAATGCATAAATATTCAGAACAACTTAACAATATTGGGGCCTGGGGGTGTGTGTTTGAGTCTGCGGTTTGCAGAGGGATGGAGCTGCAGTGTCAACAGTGAAAAGCTCAGAGGAAAATTGAAGCCCCATAATGGAAGCATAATGGGCTTAGTGTCAGAGTCTCGCAGACGAGCCGGGGGGGAGGCACGACTGCCGTCACCCTCTCTTACCTCAAGCCAGCGTAACGGGGTTTAGGAAGCAACGAGGAGACAACACCGGGCCCCAAACAGGCTTTAGAGATACACCGACAGCCTAATGGCTGGATGTGGATGGAATTCATAACAATAAGATGGTCACTGGTTGTCTCTTTGTGGGATTGTAGCCCATCATGTCTCAGACTCAGGTTGAATACTCAAAAGGTTTCCTCTGAACTCGTGTAGGCTTCCTCCTCAAAATTCATGAAGGGAGACACAGAAAATGTCATTGAAGAAGGCTCTATGGCTGGAGTCTACAAAAGGGATTGATGATTAAAAAAAAAACAAAAAACTCCAGGCCCTCTTCTCTCATGTGATTTGTGCAGGAGGGAAGGACAGGACATGGATGCAGATATAAACATTATGTGGGGACATTTTAATTCACCTCGTGAGAAGCTCTGCTCACTTGCATCTCAATTCACTCCAGCAACTGTACAACAGCTGTCAAGACAAAAATTGAATTTGAAGCGGTGTCCCTGGTGATGACTACCAATGCTGGGTAGAGCATCCATTGCTGTCATGGATCTGTGAGTGACTGACAGGCCGCAAGCAGACATGTTGAGATGGTTATCTAACGCCTTGTGTCAAGCCAGATTTAAGTGAAACACTGGGGGATGGCAGGGCAGGCGTGGAGCATGGGAGCGTGTGACAGAGTAAAGGATTAAGCTTTGTCCTCACTGTTGTTGTGTACAAAATGTGCATTTGCATCTTCATGAAGCGGTAGTTAAGATCCTAGATCCAGATTTAGTGTATTCTCATCTGGCGGTGTGTTTGTGCGTTTTCTGATCAGAGGGGCCTGAGGACGAGTAAAGCAGATTTGGACTCAGGCCATGTGTTTGTTATTTTTGGAGAACTTACAGATATTTCCTATATAATTCAATACTACAGTATGTTGTGGGGACAGTGAAGACAGCCAGTTCAGTTAGGTGTGGATTAAAGCTCTGGATTAAAACAATAGCGTACTGGGTGTGAAAACTGCAAAACATATTTTCTCATTTATAGACAACATACCAAAGGTTTATATTAGAGAAATGTGTGTATTCATGTATGCATGGACATACGTGAAGTGCACAGTATTTACCAGTGCTTTTATGCATTAACTGTATGTACAAATGTGCACATATGGTACTCATGTTTTAATGTGTTGCATTAAGTGGCAGAAGAATTTCAAGCCATGTGTGATTATCAGTTTGATAGCTGGGTATTACAGAGAGGCCAACTAAACGGGGTCTCAGTGGACTTGTATTTGTACTCATTTGTATTGCAGCATAGCTCTTGTTTTGACTGAGCATGTTGTTGGTTTAGAGATCATTTTTTATTCTCAGTTTACCTCTCTGGTCTGCTTTTAATCTTTTGCTGATCCTCCCAAGTTTCATTAAATTTTCTTTCATTGGATGAACTTTTATGTTTAATTGTTGATTAGTTGTGGGGGATGTTTTTTGCGTAACTTACTAATCTGTTTGGAAAACAGTTAAACTCTAACACAAAAGATTCTAATATGATGTATTAAAAAGTTTTTGAGCTTCCAAACTGTATTTTCTATAGGTACTAATAAAGTTTCATCCTTTCATCATTACCCTTTGCGGGGTCATAGGGAGGCTGGAGCCAATCCCAGCTGACATTGAGCACCCTAGACAAGTCACAGGGCTGACAAACAGCCATTCATGATCACATTCACACTTACTGACAATTTAGGGTCACTAATTATCTTAACCCGCATGTCTTTAGTCTATGGGACTAAAGTGGGAGTACCTGGAGAGAACCCACACAGACACGAGAACATACTGTGTATCTGTGTGGAGTTTTATCTGTGTGGAGTTTTCCACACAGGAAAGTCCTAACCCAGCCAGGTATCAAACCCAGCACCTTCTTGCCATGAGGCAAGAGTGCTAACCACTAAGCCACTGTGCTGCCCTAATAAAAGCTTGGCCAGGTTATTTCTTATTTCTATGTATAACGTATGGTTTAGGTTAAATGTGGCGATAACAAAGAGGCTGAGTTTAGGATTTTTTACTAGTACAAGGTACACAACTGCAGCAATATACACACTACATAATTACAGTGTGTGTGATTGTACTGTAAAGGTACCCTTTTATCTGATACTGAGTTTAAGTTATCAAAGAAAAAGTCAAAGGGAACAGATTTTGTTGAATACTTTAATGCAATAAATGACAAATGTTTAAAGCATTCCTTGAATGTAACACAACTGAGTCATGAACAAATGATCAGAGAAGTCCCACCCAGACTAAAAGGCCTGGCTGGTCGACAGACCCGGACAGTAGGAGTGGGTGACATGTATAAAATCTTCTGTTACAGCATGTAATTTGATATCACATTAACAATAAATATACTGTGATATAACTTTTAATTTTTTTTTAAGAAAGTTTGAACTGTTTATGGATAAATGTGGTTGGGAAAGTCTCTTCTTTTTTCCTCTAGTGAGTCAAATACCTGAAAAACCCAGATGTTTCATCACATTGATGCACATATCCTGTCATCCCAATGTTGCCAATAAACAGTCGTGTACAGTGGAGATATTTAAGGTACAACTACCTCAGCAAAAACACAACCAGTTCACAAATTTCTGCCATCCTACAGCAACTGTCATATCACCCAACCCTACTGGGCATATACAGTCAATATAGAGTATTTAGATGAATGAAAATACATGCGGTGGGCTTCATTTCGTGTCTTATCACATTGGAGGGATCATGTTTACACCCTGTTGATCCAAAGAGCCAAGCCAACGAAATCAAACTCACCTCAAGTAGTGGAAATGAAAATAAAGTCAAATAAAATCTTTGCAATCCTGTAAGGAATGAATCGAATGAGACAAGGACAGGAGCGGGAGGGGGTGGCTGGGTGATCTAGCCTTTGGGAGCAGTGTACTGACGCAGGAGAGAGGAAATGGCACTGGATTCAGTGACCTCCTCGGGGAGAGAGCCCTCCATGTCTTTGATGGACGGGTCAGCTCCAGAGTTCAGCAGGAGCTCCACGATGTCAGCAAACTCGCACGCCGATGCTACAAAAGGAAGAGAGAAATATAAGAGAGGTGTTAAAAGGAAAGGAGGAATAAAAAAGTTTGAGAGTAAAATAAAACATTTGGGCCAACTTTCTGCAGGGCAGGCTCAAACTGGTAGCAGCATGGCTACATGGACAACTATAGATGGATTATCATGAAATTTTGCACAGATTTTGATGGTAAAGCATGAATCCTCACGATTTTGGCGACTTTGCCATGATGGTGATAAGCAGGTCAAAGTTTGCACCCATCCTGTGAAATATCTCAATACCTAATTGATGCACTGGCACCAAAACTGACATGTTCACATATCGAAGACAATGAATCCCAACTACTTACTTCAGTGATTTACTGACTGTTTCTTTGGCGTTGCCATTAGTTTCGCATGTCTAGGCTTGACTAAAAGTCTGAAACACAGAGGATTACCACAAATTCTGATACAGACATTCACCATCTTCTTAGCGTGAATTATAATAACTGCCGTTCCTTCAACCAATCTGACAACATCATCATGTCAAGATTTCATTGAGTCCTTCACTATGGCTGATAACCAAATTCCTGTAAAACTTTTACGATTCCTATCAGCCTCAGCTATATGCTTAGTGCTAATTAGCAAATACCAGAAAGCTACCAAGCTACACTGAGACACTGACCATAGTGAACATTACCATACTAACATTGCCATTGCATAGTTAGCACACAGCTTCAAGGTCAGCTGAGTCAAAGCAAAACCTCACAGAGCTGCTAGCATGGCTGTAAACTTGTGTATTTGAAAGAATGAGGTTGAAATCAGCAGAGGACAGTTGTTAAACTCTTTTTATCTATTTTCACCCTGATAAATGCAATAACTGCATTTGTGGAAAGACTATAGCTGTTATGATGGTGTGCAACAGAATTCATGAAACTTGCCTCTTCTGCGTACTGTAGTTAAATAAAGTGTACACAGTCCTGCAGTTAATGAAAAACCCATCTGCAGGACCAGCTCTGACACCGGCCTGGACCTGTGGTTCTCTCAAACACTTCATTTCTGCCCCATTGGCAATTTGTGCCTTACTAAAAGGCTCTTTTCTCTCTCTCTCTCTCTCTCTCTCTCTGTGTAAGCAGGAGGAAGGGGGGCTTGCACTTTCTTAACCCAGTTAGCAGGTCCCTGCTTTCCCGATGCACCTCTCGCCCCTCTGGCACCTTGCCCCCTCCTCATCTCCTCTCTCTTCCTCTCTTGTTCTGAGTGCTCTTCTCTGTCGGTGTCAATCGCTCACTCCTTTTAAAGAGCCGACTCTGTGCTGCGCCATGAGCGCTGATGTCAGCAGCTGCAGTGATTGACAGCCAGGCCTTTTAACCTCCAGCCCAGAGGTGGCTGGCGGGCTGGCTGGCAGGAGTGTGTGCGTGCGCACGAGATGTGATGATACATCAGAATGCACGTGAGTGTGTAAGCAAGTGTGTGTGCATGCTCGGGTTGTGTATGAATAGTGGGTGTGTGAGTGTCAAACACTATAAGAAACCACTTATGTTGCAGCCAAATCAGACTAACAAAGCTTGGCTTATTTTTCCAGCCACGCTTGCAGTCCTCCTCTTGTTGCTCTAAACAGTATTTTATTTAGCCTGTGTGTGTGTGTGTGTGTGTGTGTGTGTGTGTGTGTGTGTGTGTGTGTGTGTGTGTATGCGTGGAGGGTGTCTCGCCTGGGCCTTGAGCTGTAAAAAGTGGCTCGCCCTCAGGGGAGCCGTAGAGGAGGAGAACAATTTATGGTGAGCAGTAAACCCTCAATTAATCACTTGCCAGCCACTGTGGCCCTGTGCAAAGAGAGGTGGGAATGAATTTTCATTCTCTGCTATTTGTCTCTTGGAGTTCATCGCTTATGTTTATTAGTCATCTTTTTATGCCCCATCCTTGGGCTTTCCTCTGTTGTGTGCATGTTTGTGTGTGTGTGTGCAGATCGCTGGATGGTGGTGGGTGATGCAACATGCCCACTCCAACGCCGCCAACAGATGGTACACACGCACACACCCAGAGGCTCAGAGGACGAGGGAACCGCCCCTCAGGGACATGTGTGTTGGGGCATGAGAGGGTCAGGGGAGTCTAAGGACCAGTGCTGATTTCCTCTGGGAGGCCTGGCAATTATTACCCCCCCCACACACACAGACACACCACACACACAGAACAAAACCAGACAGGCATCCTCACATGCACACATACATACCAAAGGACTCCCTCACACACACACACGCACCCATAGGATACAATATGAGAGAGAGGAATGAAAGAAACTGGGTGAAAACCACTGTAGAAAATAAAGATGAGGAATGGAGGAGAGGGAGCTGGAGGAAGAGACGGCAAAGATGACAAATCTGAGACAAATGTGGGCAAAGAGCAGGTGTGTACAGAAAACAAGCTGCTGTGTATAAAGAGACTGCACACAGACAACATAATGATGTCAGCGCACAGTAAATGTAAAGAGATGTGTTCCAAAATGAAATATTCACTGTTTTAAAAATAGACACATACACTTACAAAAAGCTTTATAGCGGAAAAAGAAAATAAATTGTGGTGTTTTTCAAAGTGATTACACAACATGTTGGATTGTGGACATTAATAAGAGACCTACTTACCATAATGTAGCGCTGTCTGTCCTTCATTATCCTGTAAGACAAAAACAAGTCTTTACATCAACAGACCTGTGACCAGGAAAGAGAAAAATAACTCACAGGGTGCAAATGGAAAGAATAATATCAGGAATAACAAAAAATATATCGCCAGGAAAATGGAAATTACTTTGCACAAAGTTCCCGAGAGTCAACAGAAAAACTCTCAGCTACTAGAATACTAATTACCTCGGCTATGGTAACGGTTGTGGCCACAGGCCGCCATGTCCTCCTTTTATCAAATGGGACACTGAGAAATTGACTTTAAAAGACATGTGACCTGCAAATCAAGTCTTAACTTGCAGGTATCATCTAGGCTTGATCAAACTAACGACAAGGCCACTAAAACCCAACAAGGTGAGGAGGAGCCTCCAGCATCATGTACGACACCAGATCAGTGTTAACCCAAGAGATGAAACATGGGACAAGGCTGCTGTGATTCAAAGTTTGTGTTATCGTCAACAAATGTCGTTGCCTGGGTTTGGACCTTTGAATCCACCCTCTCCGCCAAGTTCAGTTGATGCTTTATGACAAAACAAAGGCCTTACGCTGTCCTTGGAAGGGGTTCATGTTACATTCAAAAAGACTAATTGTGCTTAGCTTTTAGTTTGTTAACAAGCACTCATTAAATTATTGTTCATTTTGGACCATGCACACAATCCTTAGTCTTGTGCGTCACTGTAACCATGTTTAGCAGCTATTTGTTCACATTTCTGTAGCTCTCTACACCGATGGGTCGTAGTTGACAGAAATCTCGGATATCTCTGACTCAGATTTGCACTTGATTGCAATAAAGTGAGTGATTTTTCCCACTTGTTGGCTCACAACAATGATCTGAACATACGACATGAGTGTAACATTAGTCCATGTTTTTGACTTCCTTTTCCTGTTTGTTGTTCATAACTCTCAGACCTTTCGTTCCTTTAGCCTTTAGAAACCTCAGTTATAATCCCAGATACAGGGCTCAGTGATTTCCAAAATGAAAGAGTAATTCCTCTCTTTGTATTCATTTGTGCAGTTATGGTTACAGTCACTGTCTCAATCCCCCTGCGCTCATAATTTGAGGGCTTTTCACTTGCCAAAAAAAGACCATACAAAAAACACACAAGGCTGAAATTTTTTTTTGACTAATTGTGTTAATTAAAAAAACAAAACAAAAAAAAGAACAAACAAACAAAAATCAATAGATATCACAATAAAATCATTATCGTGAATTCTTTAGGCCACAACCATGAAGGGAAAATCAGTTTTGAAAACAGCCCTGCAGCACAACATGAAGAATAGAGAATATTTACAGCCCTGTCTTTGAATGAATTAAGCATGGGAGCTATTTGACCCTGACACGCACAGCTCAGGGACAATGGAGAGAAGACCGAGTGTCATGGGTGAGCAGAAAATCAAGTATTGGACTCTTGCGTGCACATGTGTGTGAGTGTGTGTACAAGTGGATGTGTTGCTGTCTGTCTTTTGAACAGTAAAAATGATACTTGGGGTTGGGAGGTCAATGGTGGAGATGTAATTCCTGTTAGAACTGTGGATTGGGGACAGTGATGGGAGTGTGTGCGTGTGTGTGTGTAGGTACAATGAGACAAAATATATGACAGGCATCATCAGCAGGAGATTCAGTTCTTAATCACCGTTCCAGCCTGCCTTTGCACCTCATAATGATGATAAATGGTCAAACTGTTGCCTCCAGTGTCAAAACAAGAGCAGTCATTGAGGGAAGAACAAAGGTTTCACACTCAGGGGCAGATTAAAAGCCAGTGGCCGCAGTGACATTTCCTTCTATGCCGAAAAATGTCACTGCAGCGGAAATACTTCCTAATTACTCCAACTGTTAGGGTGAAATTATTCATTATTCTTTCCACCTTTGCCCTTCTAACAGCAGATCCTCTTGTGCTCCTTTCTGTTTTGGTTACTTCAACATCATTCCTTTACTGTCTTCCGATCCTTACTCCTCATCTTCCGCTGACCTCTTTCCTCCAAACCACACCTCCCTCATCTCTTTTCTGTCATTACCTCATCCACTGTCACACCTTTTTTTCCTCCTGACTCTCCTCTTGTTACCACATCTATTTTTCTCTCCCTTTTTATTCAGTTTCCTTTTCAATCTTGCCTTCCTTTTCCTTTTTCCTTCTTCATCCTTTTCCACTCTTCCCTCTCTAGGTTGGCCCAGTGCAGAGTGATCCTATTGTTGTCTCTCTCTCTTCCTCCCTCTCTTTCAGGGGCAGCACTTCAGGGACCTGCTGATTGGATTAGAGCTTTCTATTCCCTCTGGGTGGATCACAGAGCACAGATGCAAATCGCCACCAGCGTGGAAAGCGTGCCATAGTTAACTGAGGACAACAATGCTGTCTGTCTGCGAGTCAAATCGCAACTTGTGATGTATTGTGGACATTGTGTGTGTCGATCAAAATGATACTGATTCTTAAGAGGGAGAGAGGAAGACAGAGAGAGAGAGAGAGAGAGAGAGAGAGAGAATTTTATCAATACGGCAATTTTATCAATTCGGCATGCTCTGCCATATTTAGAAACCACCAAAGAAGACACACTAAATTAATTTCTTTTTAAAAGCATAGCACACAAAAATACACACACACACACACACACATGTTTGTATTGCTATACTTGTGAGGACACATTAACCCTGCATTTGCTAGCCCCTTGCCCTACCCTAAACCTAACTGTAACCCTGACCCTTAAACCAAGTCTAAACCCTCAAAAAGCCTGAGGACTGGTCAAAATGTCCTCACTCCGTGGTTAAAAACTCACGCTGGTCCTCACTGAGGTGCAAGTGCAAGAACACACACAGAGACACATACACCCACATGCACACACCAACACAATAGGACAGTGACAGATGTTTACAGCCGAGGCCAAGTGAAGGACCTTGATGCACATAAATACATACAGTTATAATTAAAGTGTAAGGGGTTTAAGCCCTAATCTGCGGCGGACGCTAATCTGCTGTTCGTTGTTCAACAGGCATGCACGCACGCACGCACACACACGCACATACACGCACACACACACACACAAAAGTAAGAATGGGTGGTTGTTGATTCACATGCAAAAAAAATGAAACCTTATCAAACTTTCAAAATATTTAAAGCACTGTGAGATTGTAAGCAAAGAAAAACTATAGAAATGTGTATGTTTGTGAAAAAAAAGTCAGTGTTTGTGCGCAGCGTACACGCTTCCTGCATGTTAAAGTGAGGGGTCAGCGGCCTGTCCTCTCAGCCTTCCCTAATGCCCCAGCATCCAGGACGGAGGCTTGATGGAATCACAGGAAATTGGATTGTCTTCCATTTGCTTTGGAAGCAGCCTTGAAGAGACACTTCCTACCCTCCCACCCCCATCCTGCCACTCTCAACCCCAATACCTGCAGGTAGCCACCCCACCCTCCTCCTCCTCCTCCTCCCCCTCCTCCTCTGGTGCACCCCCCTTCCCATCCCATTATGGGGGCATGTTGCAATAGACCCCTGCTTTCACATGTCATCCAAAGTTTTTCCTTGCGGTGCAGAAACGCTGGACTGGATGTCAGCAGAGTGCTCAATAAAGCAGCAGCTTGCACAATACCAGCAGCCGAGATCCAGCACTGTGTAGTGTATCACCCTAATGGGGTGGAGCAATATGCTTAGGAGCAGCAGGGATAGGGATTGATCTATTAGTACAATTGGAGTTTTGCTGAATTCAAGTTGCACCAATCTATCATTATTACCACACAAACGATGTGAAGCAAGATGGATGGAAGAGAAAAACGGCAAATCAAGAATGTGGAAAGACATCAGCACATGGTTCGTTAATGCCAGTACTCTTCCAAACTAGAACAGAGATTGAGAGGATTGTGTGACTGACTTTTCTCTGTTAGATGATTCTAAAAGAGGTGCAAGAGGGACAAAAGTAATTCTGAGTCAGATTGTCAAAAAAAAAAAAAGAAAAAAGAAAAAAAAAAAAAAAAAAGGTAACTCTGCTTAGGTGCAGAAAACCCACAAAGGGACTGTCACAGATGTTGAGTTCACTTCTGGAAAGTGGTTTAACTTGTTTGTCTCCATCAGTCTGCCTTCACAACAGGACAAGAACACTCCAAACATTTAACCTTTAAGCTGTTTACACCAGCATTGAGCGCGAGGATCAAGGGCATTTCAGAGGCGGAAACTTAACTCAGTCAGGGGGTACAAATAGGACACAGAGGTCCCTTGAGTCTATCGCGGCTCGAAAGTAGGTTTCAGACAGTCTGTTTGTGTTTCATTCTGTTTGTCTGTGTCCAGCAGGAGAGAGATTGTGGCAGGAGGTTAAAAGTCTGTCCAGTCCCCGCCAGCTGTGGAGACTGCTGCAGCATATGAGACAGGAGAAAGCACAGTGTATGTGTATGTGTGTGTGTGTGTGTGTGTGTGTGTGTGTGGTTTCCCAGTGAGCCGTTAAAGCTTTCATGTTTTCATACTAACTGCCAAAGGCCCTTATGGTGGGGGCAAATATTTTTCCATTTTCTTTTTCCTCCTTTCTTTAAGAAAAAAGGGAAAAATGTGTTTTTTGTGTCGCCATGTTTATGTTTTCCAGCTTTTTTAAACATCTATTAACAAAAATTGTGTAATTCTCAACAGTAACTGTAACCTACAAGATATTAAACCTTTCCTGAACATTGTTGGCATGCAGCGGCTTCATTAGTCTTTCACTAACAAATGTTTCGTCTAGAAATAAAAAATACAACTTAAAGGTGCTGGAATTTAACATCAATAAATCATGGCTACAGGCCTTTTGAGACATTAGTGTAATTACTGTACAAACAAGACCTAAGCCAAGATGATTGGCAGTCATCTTGGCTACTCACAAAACACTTGCAACATGTTTCTTAAAAGGGGCAAACAGGACTGCTGAATGTAAAAGCTGGTGTACTTCTTCTGATGACCACTAGCTGACTGAATGGAGTGAGCGTCAACATCTCTCTTGTTCTGCAGACACATTCTTTAAAAAAAGGCAAAACATTTTTTTTATTTGAACTGAAACTCAACCAGATCGCTTTCTCTCGCATCTTCTCTCTCCAGCTACTCCCTCCTATTTCACCTTCAGCTTTTTTTTTAAACTTCCATTTCCTCTTTCCATGTCTCAGCAAAGTTTCTTCTTTCCCCGCCTCCCCCTTTTCTTCCCCATACTGTCCCTGACAGCAACATTAAACAAGTGGGGAAAAATGGACAAGCAATTATGATTTACGATCGATGCATGCAGCAGCTGCTGACTTTTATAATGACAGTGGTTGGGGGATGGAGTGTGAGTGTGTGTGGATCAGTCTCCAGGGTGTGTGTGGGGAAGATGAGGGGTGAATCGATAGGAGACTGGGATCATTGGCATGCAGATTCAAGCAGATAGCATTATGATGAGCAGGTGCCATTAATCAGAAATCAGAACACAGATCTGAGTGAGATGGAGGAGAGGAAGACCTCCTTCATCAGGTCTAATCTGTGACCAGAGCAGCCACCAGCACCAGCATCAAGGATCAGATAGAACCAACTTATAGCAACATACTGGCGGTCATTCACATTTCAAAAGATTTGGTACAACTGCCAGATTCCAAACCATACAGCACAAGGAAGCTTGGGAGTTTTGGTTTTGTAGCATGAAGTCATGCAGGCGTCAGAATGGTGAGAAAATCATCCTGTAGCAGTATTCTATAACAGTTTGAAAGTCCAGTTCTATACAGTTTGAACATCACCTAAAATGTTGATGCTTTTAGGGAAAAACTCCAACATGTAAGACTTTAGAGTCAGCTACAGAATGTTAGAAAAAAACCCTACAAATTCATAGTATTTATTTTACTGTAAAAGTGGTTCTTAATAACACACAGTAGCTGACGCTAAACTCATTACATGCACGAACAAGGGAGCATTTTGCATAGGTCTACTAAATTCTGCATCACACCATAATTTGACGAAAGCAGAAAAAGCGTCTTTTACGATGGATCCTAAGACATGATCACCTATCTTGAAGGTAGGAGATTGAGCTAAAAAGGTGTCTTTGTAAGCTTTAAGAAATTCCTGCCATTAACGTAAATTAGACAGGATTCATAGTGAATGTACATGTACAGTCATCATTATAAATCTTAAAGGCAATTAGAAATCCACACATTCAAATATATGTACTGTGTTACCTGTGCGTGAGTTTGCTCTGTGTTTGCTGCACACGGTTCTGTGTGTGTGCGTGTTGGGAAGGCCCTCTGTGTTAAAAGGATCTGCAGCCCGGGGCCAGCCCTAATTAAATCTGGGTCTCCTCTCTGAGCAGGGAGAGGTAACCTTGCCGTTCAGCGTGTGAGCACTGCCACCCATGGTCAAATTAGCCTGACGCCAAAACTCCGTGCCCTTCACATCGCTGGGGAGTGTCCTTCAGGTGCCCCAGTGCTCCGTCTTTCCCCTCTCACACCCATAGCTGCCATCAGCAACCTCACAGTTTGGGGGGCAATTCTGAATGATTCACAGATCCAGAGCTGACAGAGAGTGCCGTGAATCATTAGATTTATTTTGTGTAGGGCCTGACTGAAATGAGATTTTTGGGCTGATGCCGATACTGATATTAGAGAGCAAGAAAATTCTGATACTTATATATCCACTGCTATCATATAGACGTGATATCGTCTTAATGTGGTAATCAAATACCTGTGACAAAGATATGATATAGAGGCAGGATATCTTACATTTTAACAAATTTTATTCCGAACATCATTGCACTGAACAGTAAACACTTTACTTATTAATTATTAAATAGCTAATTGTCCTCTGCTGAACAAACTAAGTAATTATACTGGTTTAAATCGCAGCATTTTTTTCAGACCTTAAAAAACAGTTTATATATGGGCGCAGATCAAAGAACATGTCGATACTGATATATCTGTGACAGGCCAATATCAGCAAACTGATATATTGTTTGGGCTCTTATTGTGTCAGTGTTGGCAAAAGGCCGGAAAGTTTCATACACCTGACGTCATCGAAGGTAATCAAAACTGAAACAACTGCGGAGCAAAGGGGAGAGAGGAGCATCTAAAGCCATGCTCAAATTCAGAGTAAAAGTTCCTTTACCCACAATACTCTAATTTTCCTGTCGTTCTCCACCAAAGCTGACAACAGAAGCCTCCCTTTTTGTCCAAATCTCCAAGCCTTTTCTTTTCACGCACATCTTCCTCCCCGCCGCACTTCCCACCCCTCCCCACGTCGCCGAGCTCGCTTGTTCCCGTGGGACACCTTAGCCTCCATTAAAGCCATCAGAGAGGAGGATAAGGTTGAGACTGAGAATTAACATCACCAGAGGCCCCCCGTCTGTCCTCCTGCGGCTCATCGATGATGTTTAAAAAGAAATATATGAAATAAATAAATACATAAAAGAGTGTAATATGAAAATCAATGGCCAGGCGGCGTGGGCTGCAGCTGAGGCATTTGGAGTGAGGGACTCATAAAGCTGAGTACTGCGGGAGAGTGATGGAAGGCAAAACACTTACTTTGTTTATTCTCTCTCCTCACCCCCGCCCCCTCCCCTCACTGTCTGTATCCAGCTCTCACTCTCTCACTCCTCGTCCCCCGCCTCACCCGCCTCCTGTCTGAAACGGTCGAGGACAGCTTTAATGCTCCTGACAATTTATGTGGATGGTTAAGAACGATGGAAATCAAATAGTTGAGTGTAGGCAAGGCCCAGTGAGTGGCCAATAAGAAAGAAACAACAGCTGATGATGGCAAAGAGGACTGTTACCTGCTGGAATGGCCCTTTAGGCTGCACTATTACTGTCAAGTCGCCGGCGCTTTTCTGAGTGCTCATATTATGGATTCATAACTGTATCTATGTCCGATAGGCCCTTTTAACACAGCGCGGCAACAGCTTTCATTTCATCGAGTCGAGCTAATGTGCAGCAAGTACTAAATATGAATCCTATAAGAGCACCTCACAGTGCGACTTGTAAAATGTCAAGCAGTGTGTATGTGTGTGTGTGTGTGTGTGGTGGCTCTGGTAACTTCTATGTGTGCATTACACCTCACCAAGGTGTGCCCTGCTTCCTTTCTGCTTAAAAGTGAAGAACTTTTAAAAGATTCCTCTGAAAAGATTCTCCTTTGTCCATTTAACAAGATTTAATCTTTCAAAATAAGACAAATAAACATCACGGGAATAGTAGAAAGAAACACTGCCCTCTTTATCACTTTATCAGACGTGTGCATAGGCAGGCAGACACAAACTCAAAGATATTTGTAAATGCAGAAGCAATAAATTACGCTTGAGCTGTCACTGGATCTATTATAAAGATGAAGCCAGGAACAGCTTTCTCTGTCAATGTCTCTGCACTTGCACTAAGCTGCGGGAGTGTTTAGAGTCTTGCATTATTCTGTTGCAGAGACATGAGAGTGTTTAAAGCAGCTCAGTGTAACTGAGACACTGTCTGCAGCTACGAGGGTCGCATGCTCATGCAAATAAACATGCATGTACACATTCATGTGGTCATAACTGCACCTTCTTGCTTCTTCTCTGCTACTACAGGGTTGAGCTGCGGGGATAAAATTCTCTATCACATATTGTTTGATATCGTGGCATCAGTTTATATCCTGACATTATTTTGTATCAGGTTTCTGATAAAATCTGTGGAGAAACTGTGGAAAAGGAAAAAAAAAGATTAGAAATGTCTATTTTTGGCCTGTTCACTAAATTAAAGCGGACACTTTTT
>JAQLOL010000020.1:17689421-17699705 GCA_029783665.1 Naso thynnoides | reverse complement strand
TGTGATATATATATATATATATATATATATATATATATATATATATATATATACACACATACACACACACACACCTTACTAGTGTCCACCTCATATATTTGTTTAGCTTTTATTCTCCATTTTTAGTCTTTAAATCTGCGATAAATTCCATCCTGTTACTTTCCCACCTGGCTGTCTTCTCTTTCTTAAAGACCCTATATATTCTGGGGCATAGGTTGCACAATTATAACACACAAACACACACACGCATACACGGCCACACAGACACACACACACAATTATGACGAATCTTGCTGGATATTTGTTATGACTGGCCTGACTGAGCCATTAGTTATAGGAGGCAGTGCTGGGAAAGGGGAGGGATACAAACGTGTAATAATGCCTCCGCCGTAGAATTTCAATCAACCACCATGGTGTGTGTGTGTGCGCGCGCGCGTGTGTGTATTTACCACTTTGATCACACAAGTAGTCGACACCGCAGTAGAGGACACAGACGAGGGGTTCACTGTTCTTTGTTTGCTACACTAGCAGGCAGAGCTGGAATTCAAAAAGCTTTCAGATACATCAGAAACTGTTCTTAAATTTCTTTTTTTTTTTGCACACTGAGACTTTTATGTGAAATGCATCTAATTTTGATACATGTTCATAATGCTTTAATGAAAAATGTCCATGAACAGATGATAATGCTTACGATATTTTCAATTTGATTAAAATGAAATTTTTTCTCTGACATGCGTCCTGATTTGTGAGCCACAGATTTGGCACAAGCCAGTTTATTTTATTTAGGAAGCCGTCCTTTAAGGAAAAAAGGGCAGGCTCATGCTATTTGGTAATTGCAGTAGTCCATATTTATACAGCAGTCTCAGCAGTCTCAAGTTTTATATTGTTTCTTTTCATTCAACGTGCAGCATATCTGCACTGTTTCGTAGCAACACAAGTTTATTTAGCAAGGTATGAGAGTTTTTCTCACATCGTAGTGATTTTATAAACATTTCAAAAGCCAGTCAACACTGGTGAGAGAGCTGAAATGTTTAATATACGAGCAAAAGATTTGAAACTGGCCCACAGAAGAATTTTGACCATGTCTGTGCTTTATGGGAAGCTTTTCATCTCAGAACAAGCTGTGTTTTTTAAACACTGGTTCTAAATGACAGTATCTTTATACAAATTTTACAAATATTTCTGCCATACGTTATCATGTTATGTGAGTAAAATTGTGGTCTCACACACAGTAATGAAATCACTGTACTCTGCTACATGGATAGACCAACAGTGCAAATCCACCCACAGCCCTCACATCAATATTAAATCGATAGATCCATACGTTAAAAGAGACTTTGTCATTGCAAATCAGCCGTCAGACATCTATGCTCAGAGCTCCCTCTCTCTACATCACACACAAGCAGAAAAACACGCACAGTGAGCAAAGATAATTTGTGACATTTTCTTCAATCGGACTCACATAATAAAATGGTATATTTTAATTCAAAAGAACGTGTAAATTTAATAAGATAAACCAGAGTAACACACAAAAAGCAACACACTGCTCAGATATCCCTGCAGGTTCTTCATGCAGACTGTGCGTGTAAGACTTGTTGTGTGCTCTCTAGCCACCAATTGTAGGCCGCACAGTCAGATATTTATTACTATTGATCTAGTTGGTCCTGGCTGGAGACTTTTGTTCTGCCGGCTCGAGGCTCTGACCTCAATTAAGTTATGAATTTCTATCTGATAGACTGGGAGCGCTTGGGGCCTGCCGTGGCTGTGCTACCACGCTGGATTAATTAGAATTAGCGGTGCTGCGAGTCGCCCTCCCCGCCTCATGGATCATGTTGTTTTAATACAAAGTAGAGGCGGAGGCAAGAGAGGGATGGAGCGGGGGAACGGGCACTTGGGGGGGAGGGGAGAGTGATGAGGAGAGGGGAAAAAGAGGCAGATGCAAAGGCAAAAAAAAAAAAAAAAGAAAGCAAGCATGATTCAAGTAAAAGCATGTGAGATGTGGCCATGTGCCTAAAACCTGCGCTGCCTTTTCTTCCAATCACCTACTTTCACTTTAAGCCTTAACATTGTTTCCATCCTTGCATTGTGCTTGTGTTGCGTTAACCTGCATCTCACCTGTCCTCCCTCTTTGTCCGCCTAATCCCACCTCTGTCACTTAACCTGTCAGCAAGCACTCTGAGTCAGACATTGAATGAATCTACTCTGGGCCGTTCCTGTCTTTTGTTGCAGTCTGCAGCACCTCCAAACCAAAGCCATGCCTTTTCATCTCCAGTTCTCATGAATGAGCATGTCCTTTCTATAAATGCATATATCCATGGCAACCATACAGCTTGTCCGCAGGGATAGAGGACAGTTTTGAATTTCCTCCTAGCAAAAAGTTTTGCGTGTGTATGGTGGACGAGGCTTAGCTGTGGGTGTGGGATTACATGTCTGGACAGAGAATGACCACAGGGAGAGCAGACGTCTTACTCCTCAACTTTCAGTCATAAAACGAGAAACATTTTTATTTTAAATCAACAAAATACACAATAGATTCCCCCAATGTGGATGAGCCAATTTCATTTTTGGCACAAAGACTGGAAACAGGTAGAAACAAAGTAGCCTGCCTCTGCCTTCCAGCACCTTTAAAGTTCAATCATTAACACATTTATGTATATAAATATGTCTTCTTTTTGTTAATCTGTACAAAAAAAATATATACAAAATAAAAACAACAATACTATTTCTTGACCATGAGTCAAAACTTTGTGGAATCTTCTCTGGTAGCTTGAACCCTTGAGAAGTAGTCTGACATATGACCCCTCCTAAAACTAGGGCTGTGTGTTAAAAAAAATCGATACAGCAATGTATCGCAACATTTATTTTTCGTGATACCTGTATAGTATCGTATAGTATCCTATTGTATTGTGACCCAAATATTGTGATGTGTATCATATTGTGAAGTCCTTGCCAAAGCTCAGCCCTAATGTCCAGTGACACAAAGGAACACTTATGCTCTTTATTTTCATGCTTTCAACTTCAGTGTGTCCAGTTAAAGTGCAATCGACCACTAAACCATCAATATAATGTGATGTAACATATTAAGACTACCCAGTTCGTACACAGCAACTTGTTTCTCAGCACAGTTTTTATATTTTCAGTGACTTATATGGAATATCGCAATATGCATCGTGTATCGCATCATGTATCGTGATGCATATTGTATTGTGAAGTCCATGCCAGTACTCAGTCCTACCTAAAACAGCGAATTGCAATGAATTTGTCAATGAATTTATTAACGATAGGAAAGCTGACAGGAAGCGAGACATTGATCTGGCTGAGAGATTACACTCACCCAGGAAGGATTAGCTCACACTCTCATGTCTATCACAACACATAGGGAGAGGCACGAGGTTATGAGTTTGTTAGTGTTAAGTGTTAGGATAAAGCATGAGCTCAGGTTAGCATAGAAATGTAGCACATTATTACATTCTGGCTTGGGTACGTGTTCAGAATGAATCTCTCTCTATCTCTCTTTTTTTTTTTTAAAGCAGGTTTTTGTGAAGAGTGGAGAAGCTCTGCAGGTGTATGGCTATAATTGTTTCTGTTATAGTTAGCTGCAGTCAAACATGCTAAATGTTAAAACACAGCAGCAGTTTTGTAAGTTTACTGATTGTGAATAAATTTATCTAAAAGATCAACAAATGGGGTGATTTTTTTAAGCTGTTTTTAAGCCATCTTTTTTTGTTTTTTTTTAAAAATAAAAGTTAACTAAACCCTAACTGTTAATGAATTTGTACTGTGGGATTTGGGATTTCATTGCTGTTCTGATATGAAGGAATGTCCTCAACTTAAGCTAAAGCTTCATTAATGCTCTTAAATACATTTTACCACACAGGATGCAAGTCCTGTGTTTAAGCCTTAATTTCCATTATAACATTAAGTGCGGTTTCACTCTCATCTTTCCCACAGTTTGCTGTGTGCCCCACTTTCCCTGGCTGTATTAGCTGAGGGGGCA
The DNA here is from genome assembly GCA_029783665.1 of Naso thynnoides. Classification (NCBI taxonomy): domain Eukaryota; kingdom Metazoa; phylum Chordata; class Actinopteri; order Acanthuriformes; family Acanthuridae; genus Naso; species Naso thynnoides. Next base: position 17,695,708 of record JAQLOL010000020.1, on the reverse strand, counting down.
GTGACACGGGATGGTGGGGGAGTTGGAGGTGGGGTGTTAATGTAAAGTACCAACACCAGGCCCAGATCTACAATTGGCAGGTGGCAGAGCTCTGATCTGCGTATTCAAACACACACACACAGCTACCTATTGTAGTCCCTCCCTGCCTTGATCCAGGATTAACTATTAAACGAGCCTTTAATGCAGGTTACCAGGGTTTGGGAACAATTCACTACAACAATCAGTTGATTAATTTCAAACGATTTTCCTCCTCTGCCAAGCAAATAATAATACTTTTTGTTTGAACTCTGAAGTCCCCCTCCCCTTTTTTAATCAACAAATTAAGCATAAATCGTGTTTGATCTTTATTTACTGGTTGCTCGGCAGTTGGTGGAGGTCAAGAGAGATTACTGGTCGCTCTAATAGCTTGCAAACAACCCAAACATTCCTTTATTCCTCTCAATAATAAACGCACGACCTCCCATTCTCTTGGTTTCGTGCGACAGGGACTTTTGGGCAAAAAGGACAGAAGCATAAAGCTGCTCATCAAAATTTCATCTGGTTCTAATGTAACATAAATGCTTCTTTCCTAAGTTTCCTCCTTGATTCCCTTCCTTGTTGACTTAACCTCAAGAAAGAAAACAACAGCAAAAGAAAGGGCTGTTCGAGCAGGTTCTAATGAGAAGCATATCGTTCTGTAAGCTTTACATAGTGAGATAATTTGGCATTGCGACAGAGTGGTATGATTTAGCTGACTGTATTTTTCTCTCCACCTCCTCTTTGCCACCTCATAAATCTGCTCCCAGTAACTCTGCTGCAGAGGTCCAGTGTCTCTAATATTCAGGCATCTCTCTGGCCGGCTAACGCAAACACCTGAGAGACGGGCGAGTGAAAAGGGCTGCTGACCTGAATGTACGAACCCTCCTCTTGAATCATTACTGTAGGTTTAAATTTATCTGCATGCACACATTTGCTCAAAAAGGCAAAAGGGGGGGATTTAAATGATTAAAAACACACCACCGCCATCATCCATTTGCTGAATTATGAGTGACTCAGGATAAAAGTTTCCCTCTGCGTGTTTAGATATGAAAAGCAGTGAAATCAGACAGAAGAAAAAGGGAAATGAATTAAAAATCTACTCAAGTTCAGTCATCCATCATCACCACCTGGCCAAAGATTTATGCGTCCATCTCTGACTGCTCAAAAATCTTGGCACATGCAGATATCAATTCATATTTTAATGATAGACACATGACTGTAAATACTATACATCTTACAAAAGGACCAAAGCCTCCATCCCCACATCAATCCTCCTCTGCTGTCATTATCTTGATATGGCTCTAAATCATTAGTGAAGTGTTTCATAGTTATCCCACTGTTAAGTCTTTTATGAACCATTCGCCACAAATCCACCCCCTCCCTGCGAGCATTCCAAACAAAAAGGGGCCACGCATGACCACAAAAGAGAAAGTCATTTGTGAAATGTCCTGATTATGTGGGTTGTGCAACGTAAAACAATTTGCCTGATTACTTCCAATTGATTCGGCCTTACAGTTAAAGCCTCAGTGTGCAGCCTGGTGAAGTGCGCCGTGTCGTGCTGCTGGGCAGGGAAGGGGAGTAATTTCTCCGATGTGCAGCTGAGCCAGCTTACCGCCAAAGCTAAAGCCTCCTGGATGCTGCTAAAGCTCAGGGAGGCTAAACACCAGGCTAGCTACCAGCTAACTCTGTCTGCTAAAGCTCTGGGGGATTTGTCTGTGGCACAAAGTGAATTAAAGGTGACCTTCTGGAAGGGATGGAGAGGATGAAGAGCGAAGAGAGAAATGGGGAGGCAGGAGATGTCACAGTTTAAGTTAGCTTTACATGTGAACTGGCTTGTAAAATGAAAAACAGACATTAGATTTGTGGTCGAGTGAGGGAAAATGTTGAACTTCAAGGGAACAAACCAATAGATTGAAGTTCTCCGGTGGAATTAATAAGTGTTATCGAAAGAACTTTGTTTATACTCCCATCTACTGGGAAAAAGTTCCTGCCTTCAGCTCTCAAATGCGATTACAGAGGTGGAATCTATTAATGTAAGAGAGATCTGAAGTCCTGCTCCACTTCTAGACAAGTCGCTGCTCCACAGTGTATTTTCCCAAAGAGGGTTTCCTTCATCGATCTTTTTGAAAAGCTGAAGCATAATATTGGTGTTTTCAGTCCATATTGCATAGAAGAAAAACTCAGGGGAGCTGTGGTTGTAGACTGCAACAAAACAACTGTTGCTATGCCTTTGTTGAAAAGAAAAAAATGAAAACAAGACACAAAATAGAAAGCAAAACAGCCTGACGTCGACGTGTGACCTCGGCTCTCCAATTCAAATAATGCAAATGAGAGTCATCATAGAATTTCAGTCAAGAAAGGTACATTTTCATCAGCAGTCACTGGACTAAAATTCGCCTCAGATGCAAAAATACGCCTCAGAAAGAGAGACAAACGCTGCTCACCTGACTGTTGATGTCAGCTTTATGTTGCAGTAGTACAGACACCAGCTCCTTGTGTCCTCTATCACAGGCCCAGTGCAGGAGAGCTCGGCCCTGCAGACACAAGCACACCAGAGGGTTACTAACGGCTGGCACATTTTAAATAAAGTTTGAAAAGTACTTTGAAAGTAGGGTTAAAGCATTTAACAGCAAAGATTTGTTTAAATTAGCTGAACTGCACTGAAAACACACAGAGGCATCGTTTGTCTCCTCCTCTACCTCACGGTCCTCAAAGTTAACTTGGGCCTCGATCTGTTTCTTCCTTTCAGGCAAAATAAATTATGCACTACCATTCAGAACTCAGAGGCTGACCTGCGGACAGAGTGATGAGATATGGAGCCCGCTGTGTGTGGTGAAGAATAGTAAGGTAGTTCAAGCACAGACCGAGGGCTCGAGCGCAAATTACAGTAACCTGCGCACAGTCTGCAAAGCTTGATTGATGGGACACTGTACACAAAACAAGAGCAGCCCCCTGATCGGCAACCCCCTACTCTACCCAACACAGAAACACACACACACACAAACACACTCCCACACACACACACACACACACAATCCGCTCTTCAGGTCCCAGATTCTCGTTCTAATAAAACCACGCAAGCTCATTTTTCAGTGAGGCCAATTAGGTAAAGCAAACTCTCCAAGTCCAATTCTGTTGCTTAAATCATATTGATCACCATGGCTGCATGTTAAAATGGATACTTATGAGCCGGGCCAGAATACCAATAAGTTAGTCTCTCTCTTTCTCCCTCACTCACTCTCTTTTTCCTGCTCTCCTCCAGGTGTGCTGCTGCTGACTGCTGGCCACATTTTCACTGAACACTCAGAGCTTTCTACCTCCAACTGAAGACCGCACACACCGGTACTAAATGGGCTTTTGGAAGGATTGCAGAAATGAACAGAACACTGCAAAAATCGAAGTTGAGACCGTTTCAACACTGTCTCCTTTTGCATTTCAAGCTAAAGACACTTATCTTTTCTATGCAGCAGTGAGCATAAATTGGTCTTCCTCGTCAAATTAAGACAATGGAGGCTTTTATTTGTCTACCTACTGAAGCAGAGTTTTACCTTCCCAGATATTTCAGTCCTCAGACAACACATAGTCAAAATACACTCACTGGCCACTTTATTAGATACACCTGTAAAGGGTAATGCAAACCATTACAGCAGCGCTGCTATGAATTCTATTGTAACAAAGCTCACTACTTTTCAAATGTCGTTGACACTGTCAGAAAGCTGATCATTCTTCTTTATGTTTATTACTGAGGTGGTGGTGGTTGTTGGTGTTGGTGTGGAGTGCATTATACTGAGAAGTGTCTCTAACATTTTGTCAACTCCATTTACATAGATGAGAAGGACAAAATATTAAAGTGGCCAGTGAGTGTATATGTATGCAAATGAATGTACAGTCTCCTCTTCTGACTCTTCTAACTCCCAATCCTCTCTCCCTGGCTCTGCCCCAATATACACTTGAGGTTTTGCATATTTGAGTTGGTATAAAACAGGAAGTATGCAGTGGAGGCAAGTATGAAAAAGGTATGTATGCATGGGTGTTGCACATCCTACAGATGGCAACACTGAATGGCAAACCACACTGTGACTGCAGTGAAATAAAGACGAGATAAAATGTGACAATCTAATAAACATTCGCAAGTGTCATCAAAACTTAAATACCAAACAGACAAAGACGAGATCGAGATGAATCTCAGGGGGCTTTCTGTGCTATGAAAGAGAATTAGAGTTAGAAAACTTCTGATTAGTAATAAACAGAGGGTTGCCTCTTTAGATTCCTTTATGATAACTAAGACATGATGCACACCTCTCCTCGTCCTGCTTTGTAGTGTTTTCCATAGTGTCACTGCATCTTTCAACCCAAGATCTTTTACTCTGTCAGCTCAGTTTGTGAGGCAGTAATGCACCTTCAGGTTGGTTTGTTGCAACAATGAACAAATTCAAAGTTACAAGTTCTCTATTACTGGCTGCTAGACACAGCAACGGAGCTACCTGTTAGAAATACTCTATCAGCAGCTAATTCAGGGTCAAACTGACAACTTAAATCAAGTTAATAGCTTTTTTCATGTTTAAAAAAAAGAACCGTATTCATATAAAAAGTGCAATAATAATGAGATGAAAATGGCTGTAAAGTGCAGGCTTTAGAATGACTGAGGAAGTGCAACAATTATTAAAGTAATCAAAAAACAAGAAGGCAACTGAAGAAATGTGATAAAACTTTAAATGACATTCATCCTGCATTATGGTTGTTTAATAAAGAATTTTATGTGAGGTCAACGCTTTTGGTAATGATTAAAAAAACGTCATGTATATGACACAATGTACAGAGTTTGATCCGTTATGACTTAAATTAAAAACTGCAACTGTTTTGGACTCATTTAAAATCAAGTATTTACAAAAAACAACATAATCTGCCTTTTTTTTTAATCATAAACGCCTTTCCAAAACTGTTTTACCACACCGGTTATACCATTTAATGATGCTGGTATCTTTTATATGACGATAATCCTAAAAAACTTAATGTAACAAATCATACAAACCATTTTGGTTACCTGGATTTTTTGGTTTTCTCGGTTTTTGGTTTTTGTTGGTAGTTGAATATAAATTTGATGCTAGATGTCTTTGTTGTTAATGACAGAAAAAGAAAGTTTACAAACAGCAACAAAAAGAAATGTCAGATTTTGCATGAATGACAGGTGACGTGATCTGAAATCCTCCACACACTTGCAGTCTGAACTAATGTTTGGCTGTTTGAGTGACCAAAATAAATACGTAACACAGGTGAATATTTAATCTCTCACCCAAAGTGTGAGTACTGGGACAGAGCCTTGCTGTCTCTCTCTCTGAGAGATCAGACCTCTTGCCGATGTGAAACTTCACCACTGCCCTCTGCTGTTGAGAAAGTCGCACTGCAGGTGAGCAGACGATAACAATGGCAGTGGGCAGACAAAGCTTTCTCTGCTGAGGACCCTCAGCCATCTGGCCTTTGGCCGGGAACTCGCCAGCCGACTGCCTGCTTATCTGAAGAGCGGCTGTGATGAAAGAGGAGCGAGCCATTTGGCCAGGCTGATAATGGATCGACAGCAGATGAATGGCTTTCGGGGTCAATCCAGAAAACCCCTCGCGATGGGATGGCCGTTCACACAATTTACGCATCCCATGTGTTTGCAGCTTCAGATCATCGAAACAGTGATGTAACGACGGCAGGACGGGCTGCGTGAATCATCCCCCAGTGACCTGTATTTTCTGCAATACTCCACTGATCGGTTTCACCTGCCCTCCTGCACAAGAGGTCAGAGCACATGACTCTGCCTTGCTAAAAGACACTTAAGGTGAATCCATCCTGACACGGGACTAAACACAGATCCTCTGGATAAAAAAAACAGCTAATTTCCCTTCTCTCTCTCTGCCTCCTGTTGCCTTCCATCCATAATACATGATTGTTCTTGCATTAACAACTTCACTGCACTTTGTTCTGTAGTTACCTCTTCGTCTTTAATATTCACATCCACCGTCTGGGAGCTGATGGCCTTGCTGATGTGCTCGATGTTATTTTCTCTGCAGTAGTCAAAGATGTTCTTATCCTCTTCCCTGAGAGACAGACAGAAAGAGAGAAAGGAGAGGAGTCAGTCAACTTCATTTTTAGACCATCATTTATGTTAAGAAGCAGATTTTGAGATGTCAGATTTCAGGAGCTCTGAACCAACACATTAAAAGCGAATGGATTTAATCAAGAAAAGGCAACATGTTTTTACACATTTAGTGGCCTGGTTGCTC
>JAQLOL010000020.1:17624522-17647767 GCA_029783665.1 Naso thynnoides | reverse complement strand
AAAATGCAGGAACTGTGTAAATGTTCAGGAGAGAAAAGGAAATGTATAAGGGCCTGACCGATATATATCAGTTTGCTGATACAATTGGCTGATATCGGCCTATTGCATATTGGTATCAGCGCATATGCTCTCAGATAAGTGCCAATGTTAAAAACTGTTTTTAAGGTCAGAAAAATGCGTTGACTTTTAATTTAATTGGCAATAAGTGAAGTGCTTACTGTTCAGTGCACTGATGTTTGGAATACGGTTTGTTAGATATCCTGCCTCCATTGCATATCTTTGTCTCATGTATTTGATAACAACATTCATAATATTATATGAAGAATATCGGCCGATATATTGGATATCACAAGTTCCTTTCCTCCTAATATTAGCATCGACATCAGCCCCAAAAATCCCATATTGATTGGGCCCTAAAATGTATAAGAATTGGATCCATACAGTGAATTATGGTGATGTATGTGTGTGTGAGTGTGTGTATACTCTTAGAAACAGATGTTGCTTGTTTAGATGAAATGGAGTGGGGAATGTACATCAGAGATGATTGTTCTCGACAGGGAGCGATGCTGCAGCTAAAGCCAATACCACCTGCGGAGCTCTGCCACTGCAGCAGTGATGTTTTTAAAGAGAGTGCATGCTTTCATTTCAGAGTACGGATGTGGCTTTTTTTTTTACTCAGCAGCTTTTTACATACTGGTCTGATGATAATATTCATTTTTGTGTGCTATTGCCCTGGTGAGAACATGTGTATCGTCTTCGAGAGCCCTGGACAAAACAGGTGTCATTGACACTCTTGGGTGGTCCCTGATTTCCAAATACAGAGGGAATACAGGAATAAGAAAAGCACATTGTATGCAGTTAAATTCTATTTTATAGCTCCTTTTATCACACAACAAAACACACAAACGTTGTGTGAAAATACGGTTCTACTCAGGGATATAGGATGATTGAGTGGGACCACGTTTGTTGGTGTATGTGTGTTTGTATGCACATTTCTAGATGCTTGGTTGAAAGGGCCCTTTTGAACTTTGGGGCAGCGCTGGTCTTTTGTTGTCTGTCAGTCGCCCACAATCTCTGCACCCCCTCTCACTCACCCAGCATCCACCCATCCTCCCAACCTCTCCCTCCTCGTCTCCCATCCTCCAACCGCAGCTACGGGCGCTTTCATCTATCCTCTGTTGGATGAGGAAAGAAAGATGTGTGTGTGTCTTTTTGTGTCTGTTCTTCTGTGTGTGTTTGTGCACTAGTGCATGTAGGTCCCCACCAAAGGTGTACAACAGCACAAATACGAACATTTCATCAGTAGCAATTTGACCTTTCACCTTGTATGCTGTTGCCATTCGTTGTGTGAATGGCCCATCTTGTTCACATTAGCAGTCTGAACACTGAAGATGGCTGCTGCTGTTGCTTATAAATGGGAGACGCTCATGTGAACACACACACACACAAAGACACACAGCATGACATGCTTTGTAGCAGAATGAGATCAATTTTGTCCCTCGTGTCCTCTGAACTGGAATTAGAATTACATTAGAATACTAACAGCCACCATATTAGCCGCAGAGGTGCCAGTTAATAAAGGTCAGTATAGACAGGGAACTGAAGAAGCTAATGGTGTCTCTTGGAACTTTGTAATTGCAAAGTGAAGAAAGCAAAAGTTGAGACAGAATTTTCATTGCCCATCAATTGGTTAGTTAATCAAAGGAAAAACTGAAAGATTATTTATCAGGCTAAAATACTAGAAATTGGTTGGTTCTACCTTTTTAAATGTGAGTATTTGCTGCTTTCTTCTGTTTGATTTCAGTGAAAATTAAATACAAGCTAGTTTTTGAACTTTTGGACAAAATGAGCAATTTAAAGACGTTGCCTTGGACTATGCATTTACTTATGATGGGCTTTTTTTCTAATATTTACTGATATTACAAAAAATTATTTATGAGGAAAAAATCCCCAGTCCTACAGTGTTTGATTGTTCCTGTTTTTTCCAAGGCTGCACATTCATTTCTTCATTCAAGGACTGGGCTCTTTTATTATCTTCCAGTCCTGTGTGTAATTAGACGTGAAATTGGTGTAAGGATTTTCTTGTTCAGGATTTTCTAGAGGGACAAACAGGATAAAATAGAATTCTCTGCATTGACATCCACCTGTATCCACGGCAATACAATGCAGCACCTATTACCAGTCCACTGCTTTCAGTAACGTACACACACCAAAGCATACTCAAAACACACGAGCCTCATTAGGAACTGCAAAGGAGGGGCTGAAGCTGCGCTGTACAGAGGTAAATTGAGAAGAGAGGTGTGTGAAAACAGATGGAGATCATGTCACTTCAAAAACAAAGTGCATGGGTGATTTGCTCTGATGGCACATAAAAGAGATACTTCTAGTGTTGAAGACGTGTGAAAAGAGTTTTTGTAGATGTTTATTCTTTGATTTCAGGATGTCAGCTTCATTTAAGGTTGAAACATCCCTACATCTACCCTTTTAGCTGGTTGATAAATCGACCTGAATCTCCAGCCGTGTTCTCTCTTTCTCAGCATTGTTGTTGTCCTTCTCTCAGCAGATGCCTTGTTTGTCACTTGCTCTGTTTTCTGGCCTCTATCCATCTTCTGCCAGCCCAGAGGCCAAAGTCCACTCAGCTGTAATCACTTCTCCTTAGCCTGCCTGCCCACTCAGGACCTTTGCACTGTCACTGCTACTGTTGATACTGAGGACAGACTGCAGCAGTTTGACTCCTTGCTGGATGGTTCATAGAAAGACTAGACCAGCAGCTTGGGGAAGTGTTATGTAGGAACTGTCTGGTAGGCAGACTAATATAATTCAGACCGAACTTGCCCTTAGATAAAGTTACAAGTGCTTATTGCCTGAAGTCGGTGTAGCCTGAAGCACCACACAGGCAAAGACTTTTAGATCCAGCACAAAATCATATTTGTCATATTGGGTTGCTGGCAGAGTTTTCACAGAATACCTGTTTTAAATCCAGTCAGGAGCTCAGAGCTGCAGTTAAAGTGCAGCAAACAGGCTCTGATATACACAACATATTGCACAATCACACACATCCGATGAGTGGCTAAAAGCAGCAGTGGCTCTGTGAGAGCACTGCTGCTTTTCTCTGTGAAATATTAACAGACGCTTGCCCTAAAGCGGACTACTGATCTTCCGTGTAGTGTACAAAGAGAAAGAACTTCAAACTAAAGAGCACGCCGCCTGCCTCAGTGCGCCACTCAGTGTGAATTCAACTATAAAAGCAAATTTTAAATAAGGTTATTTGAATGTGTTGTTGGTATTTGCCAAAAGATTGTCATTTATTTTGTATAGTTTGGCTCATGTCTGTTAATCAGTGGTCAAAAAAGATCTCTCCAAATCCTAACAATCACATTACATAAATGAAATAAGTTTTTTCTTCAGTGTGCAAGTTATTGTTGAATATTTGTGAAGAAAAAGAGAGCTACACAGAATAAAATCAATTTGATGATGCTGATTTCACATGTCCCCCTATCATCAGGACTGATAGAAATACACAGATAAAGGTTATAATAAATGTACAAAAATGTAAAACATAAATTAAATTGCTTCACAGTACAGGGCAGGCAGTATTTTATGCATTCACTGTATGCTTCAGTGGCATCTGTTGTTATTTTTCTTTATTGAGATAGTAAAATGTTGCTTGTAACATTAGACAGTTGTAACAGTATCGCGGGAAGAATAATGGCACCAATAATGACAAAGTACAGATACTGTGGGAAGCTATGCATGAACGGTGTAATTAATTATGAGTAATTACTTTTGTCACCAGCTAAAAGGCTCAATTTACAAAGGTCAGATTCTGCAGAGCCAGCAGCAGGGTCCATACCTGTAGATCCTGCAGGGCCTCCGCTGCCACATCCATCACATTAAGCGTGTTTGCGTTGAGCACAGCTCTGTGGCATTTTAGGGTCCTTAAAGGACAGTTGAAGCCGCTGTAATGAATAAGCCATCAGCTCTGCTGGGCTTCCCAGCCGCCATGAGGGCCCTCCCTGTCACATCCATCATCTGCTGGAAGGCCGCTCGGCACAAAGGGAAGGCCGCTTTGCTAAAGGAGGGGGGTACAGGTGTGTGTCCACAAAGCTGGATGGGTTGTTTGAAGGTCTCACACCCTGCTAGAAGGGTCTGTGGGTTTTGACTTCTTTTTTTGCTACTTCTTAAGTGAAAATATAGGAACAACAGCGAGAGATGAAGGGAGGGGGGAGAGATGAGGGAAATATGGGAACAGGGTTGTCAGTAGATGGTGGGGTGGGTTTGAGAGAGGGTGAGGTTGTTCTGGTCCATGGGGATTTGAGAGACACAAAGAGCTGCAACTCCCAGAGGACCCCTTCTCCATCAGCCCACCCTGCTTTTATTACTGGCCTGATTAAACTCCCCCTCAAGCCAGTAATGTAGCTATAATATATGATCTCTCTCTCTCTCTCCCTCTCTCTCTTACACACACACACACACACACAAACATCTCCCAGGTATTCTTAGATGCACAGGGACACACCCCTGTGATTTGTCACATGACTAGCTCCTGTGGTAACAAAGACTGATTAGCATACTTGATAAATACTGAATATTTGTCATAATCTTCATACCTACATCAAACAAATATACAGAACATTTATTTACTTAACCTTTTAATCAGTGACACTGAAAAAGAGAATCAGTCTCACCACTAATACAGACTAAACTCTCACAGTATTGGATGGTTCAGTCAATGTTTGTAAACAATTTATTCCAAAAACAGAAACTGTCAAAAGTCTTAAGAAGACATTTTGTGAGATTACTGAATTGATAAGGTGTTTCTTCTTCCTTTAACATACTAATTAGATTTATTATACCTGCAAAGCTTTTGCAGTGTTTTATCAGCTGGTACAAATATAATCTAAGGTGGTTTTATACACACACACACACTCCCAGCAGGACTTTCAGTATAAAAGGTTTTTCATGTTACTGTGCCATTAAGTGCCCGGAGTGTCAGTGGTGAGGGTCAATGTCAGCCTAAAGGTTAAAATATTACGAAATCTGTTGTATGTCTGTGGTAGTCTAGACAGTGGAAGCGAGTCCCCTCGTCTGCTTCTGAGGTGCTTCTGAGCCAAGATTTTCATTCCTCCAACTTTGCAATGGGTATACTGCAGATTACGTATCACATTTAAGACATATCATAAATGCTGAGTGCTGCTTATCCTGGAAAGAAAACAGCTGTGCTGCACAAAGAGCAACTCTGCATCGGCTGACTTTTCTTGATAGATGTTGGTTTTTGAGCTGGAAGTAAACATAACATCCTCTCTACATCTAAAATGCTCTCATGCCTTTTAGCAACATGCGTACAGCTTAATTTGAGTTCTGGGAAACTAGGCCTGATATATTGTTTCATTTGGCCATCTATCATGGACTGGTGCCTTTCCAGTCTCATTTCACAGTCAGTTGGCATGTACTGCTCTTTTCCTCTGCTCAGTGAGATGTGCAGCCCGGCCTAATCAGAGATCACAGTATTGATTTTCAGGCACACAGAAAAAAAGCTGTTGCTTGCCGTGCAATACAAAGGTACTGAGTAGGCCTAATCAACACCTATTGATTATTTTATGCTTACCGCTTCCTTTGGTGTGCAGTCCTCTGTTCGGCATGTCTGGTATGAGATGTATGTGTGTGTGCGTGTGTGTCTGTGCAGACAAAATGCTTTCCTGGAACATTTTTCTTAATATGGAAACAAATTGGGAGCAAATGAGCGTCAGTGAGTCTGCATTTTATTAAATAATCAACACAGACACCCTCAGTCATGTTGCTATCATGGAGCCATATTAAGACATGAGTGTGTACACACACATACAAGCGAAAAAGAACACCTGCTCATTCGCATGCATGCACACAGTCACACAGTGATGCGAAAGCAATTGCCTGCAGCCGAGAAGAGGCCAACTCCCGTAGTTGGTTGCTAATGGCTACAGGATCCAGGGGAGCTGGGAGGGATGTCGATAATGACAATGTCACTCCCAGCCAACCAGCACTCAAAAAATGGGACAGGACACACACACTTACTGAAACACATGCAAGTCTATTGGGGCATTTCCAGTATACACACATACACACACACCTAGGTGCTGAAATGGAAGAGCAATTTTCTTCCAACCAGGTGGCTTTGTGTTATTATAGCTGTCAGAAAGCGTCCGTGTTCCAGAGGGCCAATTTGGCTTCAGGTTCAATGTTTGAATAAAGGATTTTCTTTTCTGTTTCACTGCAGGTACTATAATCAACATATGATTCTCTTAAGATTGATTGAAATTCACAGTCAAGCAAGAACTTTTCTCATTAACTACTAAATTGTCTCTTTTTTCAGTTACTGCTTTTGTCTGTAGATTTTGTTTAAACTGCCTCCTCCTTCTAATGCTTTTTTCTGCCCTTTACATGAAGCCTGCATTGGTCCTCTAGTGTCTCATTGGATGCGTTAATTTTGAGACAGCTCATATTAGGTTTGCAATACATCAGTATCAAAAAAGATGTTACGTTATCTAAGGGCTTTTATTTTAACAAGAATATGCATGCAGAGGTGCCATGGTGGCAGAGGCAACCTCTGTTGCTATTTGACAAGATGGAGAGGTTATCACTGGTTAACTGGCTTGATGTAGGCATGCATGCAGCACTTTAATACACCGATATGGAGGACTTAATTTCAAAGACGAATGGCAGCCGGCCAATTTTGCAATATTTCAGATTTAAAGCAGGAGGAAATGGCAAATCAAAGGATTCGAATGAAGCAATATGTCATCTTTGTTACCCCCCCCCACACACACACACACACACACACACCACAACCACCACCTACCTGCATGATGATATCGCCTATCGCAATATTTGAGCGCGACAACATGGTGAGATTAAATTTTGGATATCACCCAAGCCTAGTTCATTTCCTTATTCCATCCATCAGCAATGACAGCATTTCCAAAGTCATTAACAAACCATGAGGCAGCAAGCTTGGGTCCCGTGTTTGTTACAACAATCCAATCACAGTTTTAGTGTTATTACAGTCTTATTTCATAGCGTTTTATCGTTCAGATTGACCAGAGTACTCCTCTGTCTTACGACATGCTGTGTGTTTCCAATGTAACTGCAGGCCAATGGGGCACGCCAAGATCACAGTGGAGCTGATGAAGATGATGTAAGATCATGCAAATCCTACAGAACAGCTTCTCTGCTCTGTCGTCGGAATTTGGTGGTTGTTAACACTGGCTCTAATTTTGAGTGGCAACTGTCATCAAGTGAAGTGCCCATAAATAGAGAAATTACATGAGACAAGTCTTTTGTTATTAACATATCATATATGTTGAAAAATTTTACATTTATACTGTAAAATAAATGCAACGTTGCTGTGTCATCTGGTTTGGTTTTGGTTCTGAAAGAAACATTCTGAATGTAAGACAATCTTATTTTTACAACTCCTCCTTCTGACAATACAATATTGCTACATGAAGAGCGATGCAGCTGCAGACAGGGCTCTGATGACTTCCTCTGTGGCCTCACAGCACAGACATGGCCCTGACATTTTCCGTATGAATGCAGCGAGTCGAGGATGTCGCTTTTATTTCTTCCACTTGGTTGCGTATCTATCAACTGAACAAGCTCAGTGAAGAAGAAGGAGAGCGAGAGAGGTGAGAGAGGAAGTAAACATACATTCCCCCAAAAGAGCTGAGGAAGAAGTGATGAAGAGACCAAGGTGGCAAAATGAGAAATATTGTGAGAGCAAGAGCTCAGAGGGTCCTGTCCTGCCTCGCTCTGCAGCAGAGCAGTAAAATGAGACATCAGCAGAACAGGCAAGCATGATGGCCTCTTCTCTCCACAGACTGTGATGATTAATATCAATCATGTTTGCTTAACGCCGTGAGCAGAACGTAGACCTTATTGTTATCTTAATGAGCCATGACCATGTAAACCAGCCCTGACTAATGGGGTTAGGCCGTTAGTTGACAATCCTGAGAAGGGATGGGAGACTCCGTACAGTATCTACTCATGGGGATCACACTATGGAATTCATTTAGTTTTGTCTTGTTTGATCCTTTTCTGGAGATACTGCGGACAATAAAAGCCATGAAGCAAAACAAAATTAGGGAGGCGATTGCTATGCAGTACTTAGAAAGCTGTAGATTTTCCAGTCACCCCAGCAAACCTCATATTGCTCTATTTTGGTTCCTTAGCCTATATTTATAATGTACCATTAGCATATTCATGTCTATTTGATGGTCATTTCTTCGTAGATAAGTTCTTTTTATTCAAGATTAAATTAAACAATAATGGGAATTAAGTAGTTTACAAGGTAAAACTATATATTAAGGTAGAAAATACATGCATACAGAAACTCCCGCACACAAACACACACACACACAGTCACACAAATAGACAAATTCCCCTCGGGCGCTGAGGATATATGCTGTGAATTCACACTATGCAAATAAGACCCAGGGCCCTCCACCTCTCTCTCAAGCACCAGCCTCCCTCCTGTCTCCCTTGTTCTTCCTGCTCTCCTTTTTCTGGCACTTCTCCTTCCTGCTCCCTCCTTCCTCTAGCACATTTCCCCTTAATTTTTTCATTAAGTTTTGCTTCATATAACCTTCGTTTTTCCAGCTCAGTGAAGCAATGAATAATTTTTCAAGTGCACCCTGAGGTCTCTGCTGCCATGTTGTCCAGTTGCCGTCACAGCAGGCTCATACACATGCAACTGTGTGTGTACAGTTATTGCTGTACACCCTAGGTATTCCAACAAATAGACTTCTAATAATAAAGAACCTACAAAAACTTACGATACTTCTCTGAACTGTCCAGAGGTTTAAAGAAAAGTTTTTGATAGTACTTTCTATGAGGCATGTATCTATAATACATAATTATACGTAATGAACTTATATACCACATTATAACACATTATGAACACACTGATAATACGTTGTAGGTGGTTATGGTCATGTTAGGGATATGGTTAGGGTTAGGGTTAACCTAACCCTGCTTACAACTATGATCGTACAGCACTGTAGGCGCATTATAACACATTCTACAGTAAGTATGTTCATAATGTATTATAGATGCATGCTTTAGGTGTTACCACATTTTCAATGTTACAGCTGAAGTATTTAATGTGCAAGCAACCTTTGTAGCCAACAATGCTTGATCAATGCTTACCATGCAAACAGATTTGCATTAGCTAGATATTGACACAGATGTTTCAGTTATCCCAAGTATTATGGGGATCACAAACTGAAAGATAATAATGTCGCTCTGCAGAAAAACCAGAACAAAATAACTCCATATTTGTATATCATCAGTTACTTTTTAACTCACCTAGTCCACACACACACACACACATTTTGAGGTAAAATATTAGGGTGGAAACTGCCACAATGGCCAACAAGTGCCTGCTGTGTTAATGTGTTTCTGTGTCATCCCGTTCTCTCTGTCAGACATTCGAATGTCAGTCTGTGTTTAGTGTTATCGTTCATGTCTAGTATAGATTCTGCCATGGCTGTGTGTTCTGTATTGAGTACCAGTTTATTCAGATTAGTGCTGCATTTTACCTTTCGTGCTGACATGACAGCAAGGACTACAATCTTGCAGATATTTGATAAAATAATTTAACCTGAAAAATCAAAAATTATTGGCTGCTTTTGGCGTGTTTAATGTAATGTGCTTTTTTGAAACAGAATGGGAAATAATAGTGCCCACAAAACTGTGTTATATATTAGATTATTAAATATATTGCACACTAGCCTTAATTTTTAGTTAAAATATGTTCTGTCCTTGAGAGTCTCATCAGATTCACCTCACACTCACCTTACAGGCTCCATAGTGGCTGTCAGACCTCATCTCTTACGATTAGATTTGCTTCAATTAATGTTTTATAAAGGATCTGTGCAGAGCGTGAGTTTGCATACTGAGACACTGATACTCATCCACATTTTTTATTGGACTGCTGCCTCAGAAAAAAACTCTGCATTATCCGAGCCTTGGCAGGCTGTTTATAGAAACGTGATACTGGCAATAAATATCACATTAAAAAGCTGGTACTGAAATGTCAGGATTGAGAAATATAACAGGATAATCAAAACAAAGTTTGTTCAGATTAGATCAAGTGCTTCATTCTACCTCATAATATCCTCATAGCAGACTTCACTGACAGACTAATTTTGTTTTTTTAAATTTTCTGGATTCTCAAAGGGCTTAAGATGTTTGAGAGATGTGATTGAAGCTGAAAAGTCCAGACGGACATTTGACCCCATGAGACGAATGAGACAGCTTTTAATTCACGCTGTTATCAGTTTGCCTTTTCCTTCAGCCTCTATCTACTGTACCTATAGAGAGACGCAGGGAGTCCCTGAGACTCTGAGAAACTATCCTGATCTTCAAGGCTGTGTGGTGCTGAGAGAGGAGACAGATACCGGAGCCAAACTTTCCCTCGCTCTGACTGTCAGAGATAACACTTCACAGCTGCAGCTTAGTAAAATAAGAAGAGGCTGGAAAGAAGAAGGGAGAAGTACTCCCCTCTGAGGAATACAGAGCAGTAGTAATTAACTTTCCCTTCAGCCCCCTGGTCAATAATACTGCTTTCTGTGGACTTCCTGTTTGTCCAAATGGAAGAATCAGTGGCCTATTTCTCCTCTCTGTCCAATTCCACCTCATCTAACTTCTTCCCTCGTCTCCCTTTTTCCCATTTAACCTCCTCTGTGCTTTCGCCCATGCCCATTTAGCTCTCCACTGAACTACAAATGAGTCAACATGTGTTTTTTCTGCGATGTGACTCCCCAAATG
The DNA here is from genome assembly GCA_029783665.1 of Naso thynnoides. Lineage (NCBI taxonomy): Eukaryota > Metazoa > Chordata > Actinopteri > Acanthuriformes > Acanthuridae > Naso > Naso thynnoides. The sequence continues at coordinate 17,636,961 of JAQLOL010000020.1, read as the reverse complement.
TGTGTGTCTCAGTCATGTGGTCAACTGGGGTGTGTACATGTTAACATAAGTGGGATCTACCAGCGCTTAGTACAAACATGCTGAGAAAAGGCAAGGGTAACTGACATGGCACAGTCCTTACATGCTGCACATCCAAAGTGGCTTACTAGGCATGCATACACCCACAAACAGACGCTCTGCTTCTTCTCCTGTTTTAAAGGAAATACTATGGACAAACCATTATGATATGTAACAACAACATGACCCACTTCATGTTCTTCACAGAAACTTAGAAACTTTGCCTGTTAGTGCACTTTCATCAGCCTTCTATCCCAACATCTATGTCATGTTTAAGGACTCACTAAGGTAATTGCTACACAGTGAAAAGTTTTTCTCTTTTATACCTACTTAATCACAGTTTTCTTTTTATTTACTGTAGGTAAAAGTAATTTTCTGGTTTTCTTGACTAAACTGAAACCATTTTTCTATATGCATGTACATATACACACATGTAGGGCTGGGAGATGTGAATCAAAGTCCATATCTCTGTATTAACAGGCTCAATGGTAATGCATGATATAGTGCTTGGTTATTTGTTATGAATTGGACTAAGTATTCAGTTGTAATTCAAAGCCACATTTCAGGTGTCACTTTTGTTAAAATGCTGAGATGAAATAAAATGCAATGCCAGGATTTCCCTCCCTGTTTAAAAAGTTACATGTAAATTATAGAAAATACCATAAATCATGAATAAATGAAGGGATAGGCAATCTGGACTAAATAAAGGATCATAGTATATTTCTGTCCAAATACCTCCATCGAAAGTGGACAATATTGGAGGGACTGCTTTCACAAAATTAACAGCCAGACTTTTAATAAATAAACATCAGTAAAGTAAATTTAATGACTAAATGTGTAAAGGCAAAAATTAAAACGGCTACAACAGTCTGGTAAAAACAGGAAATTACATCACTTTACTGCAATGTGCCCTTTGAAACCAGAAAGAAAACAATTATACCTCACAACATTATCCAAAATCTGAGAGCATTATAGTCTTACACCAGAAAATCGTTAAAAATTGATGCATGGAAATCCAATTTATCTTTCTTGGTTCCACTTTGTACATTAATTGTCAACACCAGATATTTTTCAAGGCATTGTAAGAACAGTGCAGGTGTTAATAACATTAATAATAGCTCTGTTCTCTCAAGTGTCCAAGTGAACTGTGACAGTAAGCCAGCATGTACAATACCAAGACCCTGAAACAAACTGAAAATAAATCCAGCAATTGTTACTCACTTTGTTATTTACACCTGTGTTTTCCTACTGCGACATGGCAAAATGTCCTCTGTGAAAAGAAAGAGTTGCAACTCAATTGTTGTGTGATTTCAGAACCTTGGACAGATCCCCCGTATTAAAAGCACCACAACAGCAGTTTGCATTACTGAATTTAGAAAACATGCTGCAGTCTTTACCATTACTGGGAATAATCCAATTCTTCATTTCCTTTGAAAAATCACGTCACTAATACAACATCACAACTTGATATGTAACAGGAAGCATCTTCTCCTCTGTCATTGTTCTCTGTGGACATTCATGTACATTCATTCCAATTCAGACATGGATATACATAACATTGCAGCAACTCAGTCTGTCAGTAATTTCACTACAGTCGCATCTATCTTAGTAGCATTTGGGCTGTATTCTTTACACGATATTAACTTTTAAAGTGATGTAAAATTACTAAACCTACACATGGAGAATATTTTCCTGCTTTGTGAATTTCTCCGTCTTTCAGTCTCGCTTTTTCCGTTTCACCATCGTTGTGACTCCCCAGTGTGTTCGGTTGTTGTGTGTTTTCTGTCTGGTCCCCAGGATCATCTCACACTCCATCTGGCCTCTTGCTTTGACTCTTTCCCTCTCACCCAGCTCTGACTTGGCGGCTGGTAATATAACCATCACATGTGCCTCACACTCTCTCTCTCTCACTCAGTCTCTCGCTCTTTCTTCCCATCACACATACAGGCAGGACAGAGATATTAACACTTCTCTGAATGTGTTGAATATGTGATTATCTCAATCATATCATTTTTCTGACTCCTCCCTGGTGTGGTATATGTTTTGGAGCTGCTGAGCTTGCAGTCTGGCAGTATAAATAGTACACAATGGATTGGGAGCTACTGTAGCTCCGCATCCTGCCTCCGGTCCTCCCAGGCTGGCAGTCTAGCCCAGTGAGTTTGCATTCTTAATGCTCCCCTGGCCTCGATGAGAAAGATGATTGGTAGAATTAATTGTGGCTGGAGGGCCGAACGGGAATAAAAAGGCAAGATGGGGGGTGGGGTGGGGTATCTGGCTGGTTTTAGTGTTGTGTTTCTTTCCTCTAAGCCTGGCATGAGAGGATGTTGAAGTTGTTTTTATGCACTCACTCTTTTTGTCTGTCTAGATTATTATTATCCCCCAGTTAACGCATCCTATTTTCTTTTATAGCCCAGTTTGTCCTTTTGTTGGTCTCTGATTTACACCTGTGCGCTTGGAGGGAAGAGATAAGCGAACAATCATAATATAATGGCCTTCTCAGCCCCACCGACAGTAATGCTATCAGAACATAGCTGAGATCCCACAGTGAGGTGTTTATTAAATGAGATGTACAGACCTTAAAATAGGAACATATGATTTGTGTGTGTATATTTCTCTAAATGTGGGAAATTATTTTTAATAGAATAGCTAAATGCTGTGTCCTCTTTGCTCTCTCCAGGCTCAAGCATAATGACAGATGATATCTGAGCTCCTAATACAGAGGAAGCCATTGCTCTTCTTCTTCTTCCTCTTCTTTTCAGTGCCCCTTCGCCATTCTTCTTTCTTTTAACTCAGTGGCAGTAGATTTTCAGCATGAAAAAAGCACTTAAAAGCTGTAAAGAGTGGGATGCACAGTGAAATGTGTGTGTTTATGTCAGTTGTTGTTCTCACTCACTGTCGGTAGATTGGAGGGTCTCCATGAAGGATTTATGTGTTGGTTTTATGGTGTCTTGTCATAGAATGCCTGTATGGGAATATAAGAAGTTGGGGGTGGGGTGTGCGTGAAGGGTTTCGGGGGGTTAGAGTAGTAGCATTCTGGGGAAGCTCGCTCATCATTTATTTATACAATCTACAGAAGAAGGGGTTAACGGAGAGAGGGGGGCTGCCTTCTACGAGCCACCCTGGGGATACTGTAGGTCAAGAGTTGTTTTTCTAGCTAGCAGCACAATTCTTTGTCTGAAAAAGTAAAGCCAATGAATTGACACACTATACTGCACCACTCTACTCTCCTCATAGCACATTGTGCCCAAATATCTCTCGTTATCTTGAATACAAAACCCCCTTGGTTCCCCTGATACACGGCTGCAAAGGCCATGCATCTCATGCTTGTTTAGACAGTCGAGTGATTTAATGTGGAGACAAATGCTTGGGTTTAATGGCTCGGCTGTTTTTAATGGCTAAAATGACACAAAACTAATCAGCAACAAATCATTTATTGTGTGAAAATGGCCAACATTCGCTGGGTTTAAGAACAGTTCATTTAACATTATTGTAAATTGAAAACATGCTTGGTGTTTTACTATTTTTTATTTTCATTTTTTAGATCCAGTTGATAATAATATCAAGACACCACTTTGGACTCTGGAAACTTGCACTAGATTATTATATTAAAGGTAAAGGTAATTATACAATGAATTGTACAGCGAAATTGTGTGGTTAGAGTGGAGGGTTAGTCCTAAGTTGATAACTGGATTGTATTAACTAATACTGTATGTAATCTAGTCTTTAAGAGGTCTTAATTAAAGTCAAAAACCAACAGTCAGGTCAAATTTGTGTTGGGTGATGAACAGCCGCCAAACCTGAAGTGCTGAATTTACATGTGAATTTAAAAAATATTATGTCATAATGCCAAAATGAACAAACTCACAAAATTCTTAAATTTGTCTTTAAGCTATGACCTGCAAATTTTTGGTATTAAATGATTGATGAAATAATTGATTCTTTTTAAATATGTAGGGCTGAGAAAACAAAATTTAGGCCTCATTGCTGCAGGCACCTACTTTATGGTGTATGGTTGTGATTTACAGGTGTTAAATGTTTCCATATCTAATCAAACCACATATTGATTTTTCTGTAGTTTAGATAAATTATATTATACATCTACATAGGTCTGTACAAATGTCTATTTAGTCCTCTGAGAGTGATTTGATGCAGCAGTGGATGTTTTTGAATTGGATTTTTTACATTTGCACATGTACTCTAAAGGCTGATCTTGTCTTTAGATTTAAATTGTTAAAATTTGTCTTTCTCTTTTCTGTCCTGTCCCTCTGTGAAAGCTCATTCACGTGAAGTCAAAACTTTTATCTATCTTGAAATACCTTTGGTGAACACTGTTGGACTCCAGGAAGCCTTCTCTATTACACCCACCCAGACTTGTGATAATGAGAACACATACTGTGCAGCTGAACGACAGGCTGTCAGATTTACGTGAGCATTGGCACCATAGATTAGATTAACGATACAGTAAATGCATTTGCATTAATTCTGAATGGTTTTATGATTAGGTTTCATTGCATTTACATGGTAGTGCAGTCATCGGAGGAGGCAGATGAAGAGTTGAGACAATGTAATTATGATGTGTTAATATGATGCTGATGCTGGTTGTAGGTGAAAGAGACAGTCGATTCAGCAGTTGCGGAGATGTTAGCTGTTGGTAAAGTTTCGGTAAAACACAGCTGTGAGGATGAAATGACTCTCACTGCCGCCTTTGTTCTTACACATCATACGCTTCCTGCACCTAAATGTGTGAACAGAGAGATGTGTGCATGTGTTGATATGTGGAAATACACAAACTGACCTCCACTGATGTGTACAGTAGAGCATAAGGTCAGCTGGAAACAAAGAGACGGGGGTGCACGGTCATTTCATAACCCCCTGTGTACCTGCAAAGCGCCCTCACATCCACACTTTCATCCACTGACACACTCACGCATGGTAGTCAGAAAGTAAGTAAGAAAAACTTGACCGTCCATAATGACTTTAGAAAATCATTAAAAAAGCAGAAATGTCAGATCTATCTGATGTACTGTAATTTGCTCTTATGAATTGCAGCTAATGTTGACATTTCCCTGATTTTTTACTTGGCAATCAAAAAACAAATTTTAAATTCTTTTTCCTCATTAGGTGACATCCGATGGTTCAGTTAAGCCTTGTTTCCACTGAGTGGTACAGTTCGGTTTGGTACAGTACGATACTCTTCAGAATGGTACCCCTAGATCTGGCTTTCCCACTGCTGACCGTACCCTCACTTGGTGGGTTGTACTGCAGGAACGCACCTTAAGGACACTCTGCCACTTTTTTCTCCAGGTGAAAAAAAAATCATCCACATGAAACCAATTTCAGTCCGACAACTCACGTTTGTAATGGTTTGAAATGTTTATTGCAGCAGCAGAAGATAGTTTAAGTTTGGCGTCCAGACTTCGACCTCATCACTCCCTGCAGATAAGTTAACATAGATATAGAGGAGTGATGAGCAAAACATACTGAACCCACAGTCGGAGCCTGCAGGCGGATGCTGGGGTGGGGATCGGACTGAAAGAACATGCAATTGTACTGACGCAGGGCAGCAGAAGCAATGACAGGAAGAGGGGGACTCATCTGCCTGAACTAGCTCGCGGGCGTCACTCCATAAAAATTCATGTGCATTTTATGAAGTGTTTGACGATTTGTCACCAAAGCGTGTGTCATCATGCAAGAACTGCAAAAGCAAATGAATTACAGTGTTCAGACTTTTCATCACCTTACGTGTTCGATATGTATGTGTGACAAATAAATTCTCATAAAACCTCTTCAAGGTGTCATATTGGCATTTAAGGTGGACTGATTCATTTATGGTGTAAGTAATGCATTGAACAATATGTAAGAAAACATTCCAGCTTGAAAGATACATGTGAATGAAATGATCATTTTTTCACCAGTATGTTTAACTTATGGGCAACGAATCAACGTGAGAAGGCAGCAAAGCATCCTTTCATTTTTGTATCGTGTTTTAAATGCTACAGAAACGTTACGGCCAGCGTTTAATCTCTCCACAAATCATCAGCTCATCAGTTAATTTTCAACCCAGGTTGACAGTTTAAGGAGCCGAGGGGGCTGCAGTCTGCAGACCGGCAGGTCTCATCTGTGAGCTGTGGCCCCTCGCAAGCCTGAAAACTTTGTGACAGATACGCAAACAAGCATTATTTAGATAAAACGACTACATATTTGAAACTGTATGGTATCATTCTCGCAAAAATACATAAATAAAATCAAATATATATGAAACTTGCTGAAGTAAAATATTTACAGTTCTATGTCAAGACTTAAAAACTTTTTACCTGCAGTCAACGGACAGCAGTGTCTGTAGCTCCACCCTCTTGGGACCCTTTCCGGACCACTTGGTGCCCAAACCAAAGGGTGACCAAAATAGGTATGGTGTGGTACAGTTATTTGGTACCCTTTTGATGTTAGAAACATGAATAGTTGTGTGCCGTACCAAACCGAACTGTACCACTCAGTGGAAACAGTGCTTTAGTTTCATCAGTTTAAATGGTAAACCAGAATTTAAAAAGCTGCCCATTGGAGAAAAATCCCCAAAAGTCCTCAGTTGTCCAATAAGTGTTAAGATCAGATAGAATTCATGATTTGAAATTTATCGCATGGTTGACAATTATTTCAAAATTTGAAGTGTTTTCAGGAGGAATGTGCGATAGATGTTCAGTGATTCACGGTTTGCTAACCACTCCAAGTGCTGTTTCATTCAAAGTGTTCATTAGCTGTGCAACCTTTTACTTTGAATTACAGTCCAGCTGCGTTTGCTGTTTGCCTGCAGCTCTGACTAAAGGATAACGTTGAGCGATTGCTCATTCTGTCATGGTACACTGACTCGCCAGGTTCTAAGTCATTCCAGTAAAATGCTAGCCAGCTGATGGGTCAGCAAATGCAACGTGCATCCCTCAGTCGAGACAGTCATCCACCCATCTGCAGCAGCCAGCCAGCCAGCCGACCTGTCAGCTGCGTGGTGGCACAGCTCAGGGAGGTGTGACTGCAGCTAAACTGTGCAATTGTGTGGAAGTACAAGGCAGAGTGGAGACCATCTGTTTCCTTTTCTGTCTCTCTCTCCTTTATTGTCTGTCTTCACTCATGTCCTTCTCTCTTTCCCTCTTTACTTGGTGAGTTTATTGGGAGCTCTGAGCTGCGAGTGACCTATTAAACCAGGTAGAGCAAAATCTATGTAGTACACACATCATTTTAAATTTTTCCTCCCGTAAGTTCTTGTCCTTCTTAAACTCTTCCTTACCACTGAGCCGTATCACCATCAGTGTACTACAAGACCCCTTGTTGTTTCCTGTTGATGCTGAGCGGTTTGTTCTTGTTTACAAACTATTGCTGTAATGCTGTCCCATTTTTCCATTGTTGTTTTAGCTGTAATGATCTCGTTTTGGACGTTTAATGAGCGCTACTTTGATATACTCATTGTATTTGAGTAAACACAGACTGAAGTTTTTCTCTCTTATGCCTCTTAGCATTTTGTCCTTCTACATCATACTGAGGGTCTAAAGTTTAGGCTGGACTGTGTTTTCACCTGCAGAAGGTGCTTTAATCAACTTACAATCGATTACCTCAGAAGAAGGCAGTTTCTCATTTGTTTTTCTTGTAAAGCTGAGCATTTTTTCACCTTTTTGTCACAAGCTCATTCACTCCTGCTGCATATGTATGTGTGAGTGAGCACTGAGATTGACCAGCTGCCGCCTCGGGCATCTTCTGCTTATTGCTGCATTGAAAAGAAAGCCTCTCCATCCACCAAGTGCAGCCAAGGTTCCCTTTATGTAGTAGTAAATGTTCACAGTGTGTTATCACGATTGGATCTGACATTCTATCGACTTTATCCAGCAAAACCCACATCTGTTTTTATTCTCCTGAGAATAAACATCTTCATTTGTCATTTAGAAACTGGTGACACATCAGGTCTGAGTGTTTGCAAAGTCCACTGTTCTTGGAAAGAATATGTGAGGCATACACAGATGAATATAGTTTGATATATGATAAATATATGTGATCTTGTAGAAAACTTTTCAACATGGTTGTCATGTTGTTGTTATTGTTGGTTTGGCATACAAGTTAAAGGTGTGTGTGTGTGTGTGTGTGTGTTAGTGTGTTAGTGTGGTATTTTACCTGCTGTGAATGACACCAGAGGTGTATTTCAGGTAGAGCACTGATGCTGGTTGAATTGGCTGTTCCTGTAAAAGAGATGCAGGGTTTTTCATTCAGAGGAGAGAGACAGAAGGAAGCTGATGCTCTAATTGTGGCGCTGAATGGATGCCAGTTTGGCTCAGTCAAGAGGAACATGCAAAAACACGCCGACAGAATTATCATTATGGAAGGTTGACTGAATTGGTAAGGATACCTATTAGGTCATGAAAACACAGGCATAAAAAAGTTTGTTTGTTTACTCCAGTGTTTGCCTCCACTGTGTTAACTCATAGATTGGAACATTATGAGATTTATTTTTGGTAGTAAAATGTCAGCTGTCTAACTCTCAAAAGATTTCACTCACTATTAAAAAGGCTGACTTAACTCTACAGTAAGCTACAAGAAATCCACTCAGATTCATGTTTCTTTGACAGGAAACCCTCATTCTAAGAAGTCTTGCAGCCAAAACTGTAAGAAGTAGTAGGTGAACAGAAACAAAAACTTACACTTACACTACTTACTTACACTACAAAAAAAAAAAATTAAAGAAGGAAAATCTGCAGCTGCTTTTTGTTGCTCAAAGTACTTTTCATTTAGCTATGTAGCCTCTCCCCTCTGTCATGTTTTCTTGACCTTTATCACTCAACATGTAAACATAAATCTACATGTGGGTGATTTTGGTGTCAATAACTTCATCACTACTTTATATTTACTTGATAACATCTTTTTGAGAAAGTTGGCACAGCTTCATCTCTTAGTGCTCCCACAACAGTGTAAACTGAATCAGCTCAGAGAGCAAAATAAAACAAAGCCCGTCCTCAGTTAACATGTTTAAGTGCAACAATACTTTAAGTACGTAAATGCTGGTGTCCTTTGTAATGTCGCTAATAACTGTTTTTGTTTTTTTTTTGTCTTCTTCCTCCAGTCACAGATGAAGACACTGTGAAGAGATACTACGCCAAGTTTGAGGAGAGGTTTTTCCAGACCTGTGAGAAGGAACTCCTGAAAATCAACACATTCTATTCAGGTATTTATTTGTTTCAGTCACATTTCAGCTAACGTTCGCTGACAGTCAAAGTGAAATAAGCAAAGCTGTTTTAGGTAGTTGTGTGATTAAAGGGCTGGTAGTCAAATGAATTTACTGTTAATGTTGTATAAAGCAAAATCACCATAATTTACTTTATGATAATAGACTTAATTATTTATTATGGTCTGCAATAATGTCTCCTCCCTGACAATAATGTAATGTGTTATTGCCTTAACAATTTGCCTTAACATAAAAATTGCCATATGTATCAGCTATCACCATCTATCATCATTTTATTTTACATAATAAAGTTTATTAACTCTGCGCTAAGCTGCCCCTTTCAGAGCAAAATGACACTGCACCTGAACTTGTTCATTTGATTGAAGCAGCCAGTGGATGTCATGTGCAGGCGTGCAGGCCTGCCGGTGTGTATTTCAGGGAGTGAGGAGGAGTATGTGTGTGCCTTGTAACATGAGATTGAAGCCATAATATATTGTGGTATTCTGGTACCACAAGGTTGCCTTCTGGTTTTGAACTTGAGTTCAGGGGGAAGTGAGAGGGATCCAAAAGTGGACAGTGCTTCCTCTAGAGGCTGTTTGTGAAACTGCAGGTCAGCTGACGGCCAAGGTTGACTGGCAAGATTGTTCAAGCTCATGATGATGGGAAATAAGTGGCAGATGGATGACTCGAGCAGCGGACCGAAGGGACATAAATTACAGAGCTTGTTAGCTGAAGGTGCATTTGTTGAGGCACTGAAGAAACTTTGGACCTCTTTGAGTTTTTTCCTCCGTACAAACAATGTTTGTCTTGATTACTGACTAATCCCAAATACTTATTGTTTGCTGCTGTAGAGGCCATGTCATATAAACTCATGTTTTATTATCCTGATTTGTTTTCTGTGGCAGATAAAGACAAAAAAGTTCCTTTTTTTGGGAAAGAGCAGTACTGGGGTAACACAGTCCCTGATTTCCCCAACATGTAGCAGCATATAAACATTTAACAAATGAGTTACAATTAATATGAAAATACTGTCACCTATTACCAGTGAATCTGGTACCTATGGAATGTTTAATGTTTCAAACAGAGTTTTGTTGTTGTGGTTGTTGTTGTTGTTGTTGTTGTTTAGCATTCCACAACTTTACCCGTCTGCCAACTTGTTTTAAATGTGTTGCTGGCATCAAATGAAGAATAAGCATATATTTATAAAAATCACTTAAGTTTATGATGGAAAACATTTAATATATTGTCTTTAGGCTGTTGTCAGTTGAATATATGTCAAAAAGGATTAGCAAATTATCAAAACCAGTTTTATTTTACATCCTGTTTGGGGTTGTAGTTATGGGTAGGTGAGGGTGAGAGTTGTAAGACTTTGAATTTATTTATTTATTTATTTATTTATTTAGGTCCTTGGTCTATTTTATATGTTGTTGTCTGTTGATATGAATAAAAACAGAAAAAGTAACGGGACAAAACAAAGATTTGTTGTCATCTCTGATGTTTTCCGTGCTATGTGAGACATATGTACGTCTGTTTGCTGCACAGTGGCATCACATCAGTATTACAGTGAGTGAGTCACTGCCTTCTCAGCAGACCTGAGGTGTGAAGTTAGTTAAATGTTGTGTATGAAAACATCAGTGTCTCTGTCCCGCTCTCTCAGGTGTCTGCCTTGTTTATCTGTCACACACAGCCGGGTGAAGAAAGAAATTGCCAGGTTGCATCCATCAGACAGTGTTATCTCATGCCACTTTGTATCTGTAGTGTGTAGTAAAAACTGTTTTGGTTTTTAGTGAGAGAGAATGTTGGATAGGTGGAGATAAATCGTGTGCTGACTTTACACAAGACACCTGCCTCCACACAGCTCTCTGTATCCCCTCTGAAAGGGGTCCCTGACCTCTCAAAGCCGTTCTGCTGCACTGCGCTGAAACCGAGCCAGTGGGCAACACTTTCATCATGGTGGGTTAAAGACATTTTTGCAGACCGCTGTTAAAATAGAATATCCTTTTACCCTGTTTCCTTCTGAAAGCTGGGGACGAAGAACGTGCTCTGCTAAACCGATACCGGTTGAAATCTAAACCGCTGACGCCTGTCTGTTATAGGGTTCACTAGCCTCATTCAGATGAACTGTTCACATGTGTCCTGTGTTGTGAAATGCCACCACTGTCCTCAGATTTATTGCAAACCTACTTGTGGCATTCAGTCAGAGTCCTTACTTTCTTACACTTCCTGTTGTTGTCATGTGTTCATCCGGGCATTGTTATGAGAGACCGAGCGAGCCGAGTCGAAGGAATAATGTCAGTTTAGATGAACGGTGAGGGAAGAGCAGTGTCATTCCTGTGCGGAAGTGTGAAAGTCACCACAGCTGTCTCAGTTGAGGACAAAGGAACAGCTGCTGGAGCTTCAGTATGCTTCGAAGCAGATCTGAGTTGTTCTGTTGCTGCTGTTACAAACACACTGTTCTTATTGTGACTCCAGGTCCGGTCATATCATGGTTTCCACAACAGCTGGAAGAGCTCACAAGTCACAGCAGGAGTAGACGTGACTTTCTGTCACGTCAGATGTCTTAAAACTAAAAGTAAACACCTCGGCTGAAAATGATTAGATATGTAAATTAGGTGCATTTTTGAATAATGTTTTGCCTCACTTTAAACAACTTGTTATGAATCACCCTGGTTGTTCATTATTGTACCGTGGTTTTTTGTTGTTTTTGTTAAATTTGCACTCCATACCACAGTGTCGTGGTCAGGAGTGAAATAAATAAATCTGAATCTGAACCTGAATTTAACCTTGAGAAATACTTTTCGATCAACAAATCATTACATTTTTTTAAATTTTGTTCTAGCTGTTAGCATCGAGTACCATACATCATTTGATTCAGGGGAATTGTGCAAATCAATGTGAGAGCAGTGCTATTCACAAAATATTTACAATATATTAAAAAGTCACCAAGACGTTCAGTTTGTAATACTGCTAAAAAGCTGAGAGACTCTGATTTTCATGACTTTTCAAAGCCTGTGGATTACATTAGCTGTTTAAAAGTTATTAAGCAAAAGGATATTTTAGCAGCTCTGTGTCAGGGTGGTGAAAGAGGATGTGTAAAAATCTAACCAGCATAAACACTGACCACATTTATCCGACAAATTCACTATGTTGATTGTATAAAAGTCACAAAGTTGGTTTAATTAGAAA
>JAQLOL010000020.1:17600395-17615875 GCA_029783665.1 Naso thynnoides | reverse complement strand
GGAACACACACAGACAGACAGACGGACAGACAGACAGACGGCCCTCTTTTTGCTCCACAGCTCGGTAGGAAAGGCGTCCATTAAACCATATCCTCCTTCCTCCTCTGGTCTGAAGCCTGTAGACTAATGGCCTCTCTTCATGTCTTATTCTGTGTGAAGCTGTCTTTCATCCCGCATGATAATGGAGACCGAGACCGATCGCTGGTCACGGGAAGGAGCAGGGTGGGAAGACTGACAATTACAAAACGTACACACATAAATGGTGAATGAAAGGTTGAGGAAATTGCCTGTTGTGGATGTAAGAGCTATATCCTCTGCAGAAATTCGAAACAAATAAGGAGATCAAAGGCAAAATCCTGCATCCAAATATGGAAATGATTAAACAGCCTTCACAGCACTAATGGCAAAAATCTTAGATATGGATTAAAGCCTTTAGCCCAGATGCTTTCTGTAGTCTCAGTGTTGACAGGACAGATGATGCCTGCATTACCCAGCATCTGCCTGAGAGACTGCGGTGTCGTGTTCACACTGCTGGGTCCAGCTGTAAAAACTGACTGGAATGTCAGTCGGTATCTGGCGGAGCTCCCAGCATCCGTGGATGTGTCACCTTCATTGCTAACCTGCTCTCACAGATGATTTCTGTGTGACCTCACCACCTCACTCATGCCTGGAACTGCCCACAGTTCCAGGAAAGTACGTAAACCATAAATACACTCCACAATCACACACTCCTCCATAAAGTACTGACAGCGTCCAGTTCTTTCATTTGCAAATCTAAATCTGGAATATTAGGAGGTTCAGTTTCCTCTCTGGTGTATGTGTTGTAAGCAGTGATGCAGTTTTTAAAAAAGGAAAGTTCCATGCCTCTTTCTGGCTGCATTGCGTCAACGTGGGATTTGAGGGTTGAATCCTGTTTGATGTGGTGCTGAAAATGGAGCAAATTTCTGCCCTCAGAGAAACGTTCAGATCAGCGCTGTGAAGACCTGATTGGGCACTGTCACGAAACTGTAATCTTAGCAGATGCTCAGAGGCCTGTAACCAGAGAGATGATGGAAGATTTCCTGGTTTGGACAGAATTTCCAAACCCTGCAAGATGCAGTGTGATGCCTCACAATAAAGCAGATTACTTTACTCAGGATCAATACAGGCTCAGCTTTATGTACAGTGGCTTGAGACTCATTGCTGCTTTAGATGCAGGGGAGTTACAGGCCTAATGCTAATTTAAACCCTTGGGATTTATCTTAGCCTGGAGAACAGGATGTTGCATGGGAGGCAGGATCAAGTAAAGTTATTTGGAATAGGAAATAAAACTAAATACACAGGTTAGATTAAAAACTGTGGCAAGATAAATCAGAAAAATGTGTTGAAGCTTATGTCGAGTGCTTTCATAGATGTTTAAAAGACATCCCTCTGTCTGTTACATTGACATCAAAACCTCCTGAAACCAGCTAAACTAACCATGACCAAACAGGAACATTAGTCCCGCTGGTCTCTGTGAGAGGCAGACGGTGCTTGTGAGAGGTGGAAACAAATTGAGTCAAGCTGCAGCAAAGGATCAGTAAATTTGGAGCTGATAGAGCACCAAGGGGAAGGTAAAAATGAAAGGTTAGATGGAGACAGGAAAGAAGTAAGAGAGTGCACCAGAGGAAGGCGAGAAAAGTGACATAAAAGAGATGGTGAGTCACAGTCACAGATTTAATAGATATCAAAATATGAATAACGTTTCAAAATGGATGATGGGAGAGAAGAAGAGTGGATGGGAGAAGAAGAGAGGAGGAGAGGAGAGGAGGTGTAATTACCCGCCCGCGGCTGAACACACATCTGCTGGACTCTGCTGGAATAGAGATGAGCCCAGAGCTGACAGCTTTTATGACTTCATTTCATGTACTGACCCCTCGTTCGTTATGAAGAGAGGAATTGCTGCACACACAGACACACCCTCGCTCAAACACGCACATTAACCAATGAAGATAAAAGAGGCGACTCTGCCTCTCTGCCTGCCTGAACTCTAACTCACCCCTGCTCCTCCTCCTGCTACAGCTGATATATTTACATCTGGATGAATTAACCGTCGTCTGAAGGTGTGTCATGTATGCTGTGAATGCTTAGCCTCATAAGAGAATTTTTTTGAATCCTGCACAAAGAAAAATAGCTCGTGTCAGCAATAAAATTAATATAATGCGTTCAATAAGGTTTGTTGTTCGTATACAAGATTCTTAATTAGCCTTGTTAAGGGCTTGGGTTGCCATAGCAACAGATGAACAACCACTCTTAATAGCAGGGGCTGATTTTTCTGGTTTTGTACCTCTCTCCATCAGTGTGTCGTGAGCATGTTGTATGAAATGACTCTACTGAAGTGCTCTGTGTTAAATAATGTTAAACCTCTTTGGTTTGCTGTGGACAACAAACGAAACTGTACATGGGGGTCGTGATTGGGGGGGGGGGGGGGCTCCAATGACTGAGCCTACCTTCAGGAACACATTATCGACAGTTGACTAGTTAACTGATGATGGGGCCGATGCTGGTGGAGATAAAAGCCATGTCTCCAGCTGCAAAAAAAACAAAACAAAAAAAAAAACAGAATCTGCAATTTTTGGGCCAGGGGTTAGTGACCCGAGTGTGTGTGTTTTTGTGTGTGACTACTACCAATTGAGTGAGTGTGACAGGAGCCACTGACCACAGTTAGTTCCTACTAAGCATCCAATCAATGTCTATCTCACTGGGCTTAACCTTTAACGGCCTAGTGGCTAACCAGCCTGGTGGAAGAGATCCTCAGCCCAGACAGAAACAGAGGGGTTAAATACTTCAGCACTTTACAAGCTGAAGAAATCACATCAGTAGATATTTTCCGGTGAAAAGAGTCTATTGCCAGGACTACATTTAATTTATGGCTGGGAAATCTCAGTGTGGCCGCGGGGACTACTTCCATCGCATCCCTCAGCTGAAGAAGCCAGCAGCACAATGGATCCAGTCGTTAACAGAGCTGCACAGCAGTAATTCTCTGGTCGAAATGTCCCCCCCGCTCTGCTCCCCGGCGTCTCGTTGGCTGGTCGCAGGAAGAAGCAGTGACTATGACAAATGGAAGCGGGGCCGCTCACTGTCTGGTGGCTGCTGTCTGTGTCTGTGTGAGTCACTGTGTTGGGCCAATGGGTGCTGATTTATATATCGGCGCCCACTGAGGAACAAGCAAATCACATCCGCAGTGATCCTGCAGAGACACACAGAAGCTGCTGAGCACGACTCTGACGTTGCACAGCACATCAAACAACTGTGAACGACTTAGCGCTTTTTAAATACCCATCAGCTGCGTGCAGGTTGATAAATTTTAAGTATTACTATCACTACAGCTAAAGCGCACTAAGCACAGTCTCCTGCTGTAGCCATGTAGATGCATATAGGTGCTTGCCCTTTGGGGATGCATAAACATTTACTCAGCAAGCAGAGGCTTTGTTTGGATAGTAGAAATAGGACACGCTGTTCTACTCTACATGCTTTCACAACCCTGGAACACTAAAGCAAAACAAACCTTCAGTGTGTTACACAGTACATTCACATAGGTTATATCATTATCAATTAAAAAGTATATTGGTGCTCATGTAAATGCTACAGCTTTTTACACCTGTCACTCCTTTACTAATGGTTGTCAAGTTAGGATACATAAACAGTATAGGTTAAGTACATGTGCATGCACAGTGTAATAGATGCATTGTTGAAATGGGCCAGCAATATTAGCATGAAGTCGAATGCTGTAAATTTGGTTTTGTTAACTGCTGAGGTCATCATCAAAACATTCTGCTAAGATTTAACACATTATTTCAGTTATTATATGTAACTGTAAGTTTACAAATGTAGTAGAAGTTTTTGCAGAAAAAAAAAAAGTTTTATGACTCTCCAGTTCACAGCTCTTACTTTTTAGCTACTTGAAAACTGTTTAGTCATCTTTCTTTTTCTTTTTTCTTTTTCTTTTTTTTTTAAAGATATTTTTGGGGCTTTTTTTGCCTTTATTTCTTTGATAGGATAGCTGAAGAGTAGACTGGAAACAAGGGAGAGAGAGAGAGAGAGAGAGAGGGAGAGGGAATGACATGCAGCAAAGGGCCACAGGTGGAATCGTGGCCGTGGTTGCTGCGGCGAGGACACAACCTCTGTATATGAGGCACCTGCTCTACCAACTGAGCCACCGGGTGCCCCGTCATCTGTCATTCTGTAGAAAAATGTTATAAGTGGAAATTGAGCTGTTAACTTCAGTCAAAGGGATGGCTAATGATCACTGCCAGGGTATTTATAACAAGTGGGCTCCCTCTAGTGGTCAAAGTGTTGTTGAGCAGATTTTGAGAAGATCTCTGAAACTCAGTTAAATGAGGTCACTAAATTGTTACCAGTAATCAGCTGCGTTTGCATGTTTTGTTTTTTTTTTTTTTCCAGAGCAAGGACATACGGACGCTGACATGTTCTTCTACCTGCTCATCGTGTTCTCCACCATCAGCTCGCTGTACACACTGATCTGGGATCTGCGCATGGACTGGGGCCTGTTTGACCGTGGAGCTGGAGAAAACACCTTCCTCAGAGAAGAAATTGTTTATCCACACAAGGTAGAGTCAGGAATCCCATGCACATCGCGCGCACACACACACACACACAAACCCTCTGTTACCCTAATCCCGTCTACTCTGCTTCCAGGCCTACTATTACTGTGCCATTTTAGAAGATGTGATCCTGCGCTTTGCCTGGACGATCCAGATCTCTCTGACCACAGTGACTAAGATCCACTCTATAGGCGACATCGTAGCCACTGTGCTGGCTCCCCTCGAGGTCTTTAGGTGGGTCTCAATTTTAAACATACCTTACCAAACCATACGTTTCCGATGCAGTACGTGTCTGGATATTATAAAAGCTGACAAAAGCCCCCTCTTTGATTTCTCACTAATTTTCACTATTTGCGTCACGTTCATCCTTCTCACCTTCCCTCTGCAGGCGCTTTGTGTGGAACTTCTTCCGTCTGGAGAACGAGCACCTGAATAACTGTGGTGAGTTTCGTGCTGTGAGGGACATCTCCGTAGCGCCACTTAATGCCGATGACCAGACGCTGCTGGAGCAGATGATGGACCAGGAGGACGGCGTCCGGAACCGCTCGGGCAAGAAGACTTGGAAGAGGTCCCACAGCCTGTCGCTCCGACGCCCCCTACTGTCCTCCTCACAGTAAGACGTTACTCTGGACATTTGACAATCAGGCTCAGGCCCTTTTAGTTTAATTTATAAACACTGAGGAGGTAACAAAAAAGAAAGTACAAATTATTGTTGACAGTAAATCTCTCTAAAGAAGTTCGAATATCAATAAAAGATCTTGAAGAGGTTTTATATGTTTCATCTTGTTGTCATCGTGTCCTTGAGAAAAACATTCAAATAGCAACTTCTTTGGGAACTTTAGATACAGGGTGTTAAAAACAGAGCGTCAAAATTATATTATGCAATTATTGTATATTTAAAAAATACAATACATTAAACTTTGCTAAGGATAGGATCCGAAAGACTTGACATCTTTGCATTGTTCTCGTAGGCTTTTTCACATTCAACCACCCATTTATCAAGACTGAGACAGACACGGAATGTCTGAGTTTTATTAGTAGACAAAGACTCACAAAGAGAGAATTTAACAACGTGAACAAAAAATCAAAGCACTATATGCATTTTTATTTACACTTGTGCCATGGCTCCAGCAATGAGGTAAAAGTTATCATAGACACCAAATAAAATCACAACAAAAAAGACCACAGTCATAGACAAGTTGCAACTGTCAATGTATAAAATGTATTAATACATAAAAACCTTAACATTTCTGTTGAAATGTTCATGTGAAATGCCCAATGATGTCATTTTTTTCTCTTTCCTAGATCGAAAAAGGACACAAAGGTGCTAATTGAAGACACGGATGATGAAGCTTTCAGCTGAGTCCATGATGTCAGCACGTACACACACAGACACACACACGTAGACATACTATACTTACAATGACCTCATTCACTAACACCTAACCTCAACCTCTTACCCTCTTAGTTGGCAATGTAGTGACCTTTACCCTCAGTCGATACCTTTAAAGCAGTGAGGACTGCCCTCACTTTGGACACTTTACCTCATCTTTACATTCATGTGAGTATATCTGGTCTTTATAAGTATAGAAATACACACCGTAGACACACTGAAGAGCAGACACATGTAAAGATAAACCTGCTGAAGCACAACCATAAGTTTAATACTACAGTAGATGAGAGAGATACAGTCAAATGCCACACAGTCAGATGGACAGATGCCAAGGGAAAACTTCTGCACACAGCTGGAAACACAGACCACACTGCCCTGGGATTGTCTTCTTGTTTTGTAAAAGGACTTTTTTAAGTACTTTGTGATATGTTGTTTACTTTGAGACAGTCAGGTTTCATTTAGTTTTTTTTCTTTCATTTTTCTGGATTTGTTCTGGAGAAGCTGCATAGATAGCCCACCAATGAGTGTTTACACGCCTTTTTTTAAACGACACTAGGATCAACAGGGAGAAGACAAGCCAATCAAGAGACTACATATGATCCAATAGAAACCTGTGGAAGGACTCGACACACATCCCAGCATATCAAAACAAATCAACTGACTTTAACCTGTTGAATCTTTTTATACTCTGCCTTTCTTTCTTTTCCTTTCCTTTTTCTCAACTTTTAGTAATACCAATCACAGCCCTGGAGGCACTTGCAGGAAAAGTGCATTTAATACACAAATATGGGGAAAAAAAACAACTTTACACAAAAAGGGATGTTTTGATTCAAACATTTCTAGTCTGCGATGTTGCTTTGTAATATATTTCATATATTTTGATGTGCTTTATTACTCTACTGTAGTTGTTAAGTACTTCTACATGTGTTGTTTATACTAGTTAGACTAGTTTGAGCATCCACACAATGATTGTTAATGTATTTTATAATGTTTGGAATGTTTTTCTCGGTTGTGCCATGTTTTTTAATAAGCTCATTTTAAGACCTTGATTAACCCCCCAACCTCAGATTAGTGCAAAACTGACTTGTAAATTTTTGTGTCATGTGAGTTAAAAGTGCCCATTGAGCTACAGCATATGTATGTGCATTATTATTCTTTGCATTAACTACCAAAGCTTTATTTTTATGAATGTGTCCGTGGCAACAGTAGCTCAGTGTATCCAACCTGCACAAAGCCTATTTACAAAAGTAGATGTTTTATTGGGCTGCTTTGGCAGGTATGTTATGAGTAGAGTTATGTCAAGAATAAGTCATGTGATGCACCGTGTCAGATGTTCGGTTAAATTTTTAGTCATTTAAGTAAGTGTACAAACCAGTCGTTCTCAAACTGGAAGTGGGACCTGAATGCATCAGTTTACTGAAGGCAACTGTAACAACATGTCAAGTACAAAATGGACAGATTGGTCAACACATTGGTTAAAACAACAATAAAAAAGCCTTATGTAATATAGAAGGAAAGACTTGTGTCCAAAAACTCGTGTGAAACATGAGCAGATAGTAAAAAACAGACCACGTTCAAGAAAATGTTATTGCAATGAAATCCAAAATGGCTCATTTTGTGGCAGTTTTCCCCCCAAAAAACAGATTTCTTTTCTTTTTTTTTTTTGAGCATTAAAAAGAAAGAAGTTTGAGAACCACTTGGTATAGTGCACAACACTTCATATGGTCAGCAGACACAAGTGCTGCTAGAAATTCTGACAAAAGCTGAGCGTTGCCAGATTGGGCATTTTGCACCTGATTAGTCACTTAATTGAATTGTGCAAACAAAAAAAATATTTTGGAAGCAGTTTGTGATAATGAGGTTTATTTTTTGTACCATTTGGTAGGTTTCCTCCAAGCTCCAGGCCCAAATTAAGCTACTTGGTAGCAGTTCAATATCTGGCAACACAGCACAAGTTTATTCAAGGATTTCTAACAGTAAATATCAATAACCTGTGATGTTTCACAGTTTTGCCTCATGTTTCTCCATATTCAGTGTTCCTGTCATCACATATGTCGTCTCTTTCTAATGTTTAATTTTGCTTCGTTCATTTTAGCACTTTTAAAAAAAATGATTACAAGCATTGTGACTTATTAGATCAAATGAAATTTACTAATCTTAGGAAAGTTCCTAACAAACAGGAAAAATGTGCTGCATCTGACATCCACTTTCTGCTTCCTCAGCTTTTTAGCAAACCAGTAGCTCACGCTTAAAACAGCTGTTATGTTAGTTGGTTATACTTTGAAAGTGTGTCAACCCCTGGCTGTCAGGGAAAGGATTGCAAACTTAAATGCTGGTGTGTGTGTGTGTTTCACTTGCTCTTCCCATGCGACCCCCTCACTCTGCTCTGTTCCTCCCTGTGGCTACACTGCGTCACCACCAGCCAGTCATGAGACGAAGCCTAGAGAGCTAAAACACAAACGCGTTACAGAAAGTTTCTCCTACTTCTGTTTTTCCCGTAGTGGCTAAAAGACTTAAAAGCATCTGTGTGCAATGAAGTTAATGTGAACTGGAAATCTAGCTCGTAAAAATGTGTTGCACCTGTTAAAATGTATGAGATGGGTAGCTTCCCCATTCATTTAAATACACTGGACACATGCCGTAAGTGCACATAGGCATAAAACAACACAGCCCACATTGTCTCTCTCTCTCTCTCTCTCATGTGTCAGACAGCACAACACTACAGCAAATAGTTTTGTAAAAAGGCTCCCTTGTCTTGCCTGCATGCTGCTTTTGTTCTACATTGTACATAGATCTTAATTTATTTGACATGATGTGTATATTAGCAATCATTGTAGCCAGTGTGACAATGATTGGATCTCATTTGTTGCCATTTTTGCTCCAAGACAAGCAGTATTTTTTAAGTTAAGAGGAGCTTTTTCTGCGATTGGTTACGATCCTGCACTCTTTTTCATTTGTAAATCTGTTGACAATGTGTTTGTATAAAAATAGGGGAAAAAAATCCATAGAAAAGGAGAATGTGATCGGTCGTATCTTGTAGGTGATTCCGTCTTATTTCGAGGTTTGCGTCCAGGGCTCGTGGAGGATGTGGGGGAGGAGGACATAAAGAGGGCAGATTTCTGTGTCCTGAAGCTGTAATACTGTTTGTACATTTGTGAATGTGCATGAAAATATTGTGGACGTTACATCTGTTGTTGTAAACCGCCCTGCTGACAGAAGCACTTTGACATACTGTTGGGCACAGGAACAGCGAGAACACACAACAAGAAGGTACTGTTGAACTGAACCCAGATCTGCCTGAGCCTCTCTTTAGCTTCTCAAGCAGATCCAGGATCTCTTATTTGCTCTCTGGAAGCATTTTTTAAGATGCCACTCTGTAAGAAGAACATACTTTAGTGACCAGTGTCTGTTCACAGATGTCCAGTATGTGAAACCTGCTGACAAAAACAAAAACAGGGTTTTTTTGTACAGTTTGTTTGATGAGATGATGATGATGATGCTGACAAGCCCTGACATCCCATTTTCCTCATGGGTGAAAATTAGTTTTGTTATCACTGCTTGCTGAGACCCCCATGATGTTAAAGTGCTCGATATGTGTGCATCCCTCTCCCTCCCTCCCTCTTGATGTTGTTCGTACCCCTTCTCTAATCTAGCTGAACGTGATAGTACCTGTAGTTTGGTAGATCGATGTTCTACTTTGATAAGATACACAAAAAAAGAGAAAAGAATTAAAGCATTGTGGCTAAATGTGATTTTAAGAGTCATAAAGAAAGGAAAATGTCTTACAGTCTGAACCATCCTGCCCTGAGTCCCTTTTACAGAGTAGTTTGTACATGTCGAGTGTATAACACTGTTCTATGATGGTTTTCCTGATGGTATTTGTATTTCTGTATACACTTTGGTGATCCTGTCATATCTGGGTTTTATAAACCACGATTATTTTTAAAACTCGCTCTGACTCTCGGCTCCTTTTTTTTCTCTCTACTGTTTAAGTTTGAGCTGCAGTAAAACATTTTAACAGCATCACAGATTTAATTTTAGGCCTTGTGGAGGACTCTTACCTTCACGGTGGACAAGAAGCTTTGCTGAGTGAGTATCTTTGATGCAGAGTATGAGTACATGCACATTAAGCAGTTTATTTTTGGTGTCATATTGCTAAAATCTCCATAATAATCTTTCAGCATGTTGTAATTCAGGTGGTCTGAAAGAATTCAAGACTTCTGCACCTCTCCTAGGCTCTGTATTCGGGCTTTAGAAAATGAAGACTGTGACTGGCACGATTCAGCCAATCACAATTCTTCACGTTACAATTCTTAGTGATAGGTGATGTCACTATGAGCTGATTGGCTGTTGAAGCAAGTGATGTGCCTAAAACTGACCTCGTGTGACAAGCTGAGTTGCAAGTGGCACTGTCAGCCATCTCGTCAAGCTGAGGCGGACCAGTTCGCTCTGCCGCAACTTTTCCCTGAACTGTTTCCTCTCATTGTGAATCTTTGGTATAAACTGAACTTAACAGAGAGAGCAACAACAATAAATAAAACGAGAGCAAGGGCGAAAACAGAGAGGGGAGGGTGCGGCAGAATTGCCTCCTTAGGAGTCTCATGCTCCAGCTAGATTGATTTCTAGACATTGCCTACCTCAGCTTTAATATACATGGCATACTCCTTCTTCTCACGGTAATTTGCTGTGGTTG
Source organism: Naso thynnoides (assembly GCA_029783665.1). Classification (NCBI taxonomy): domain Eukaryota; kingdom Metazoa; phylum Chordata; class Actinopteri; order Acanthuriformes; family Acanthuridae; genus Naso; species Naso thynnoides. Next base: position 17,605,206 of record JAQLOL010000020.1, on the reverse strand, counting down.
ATGAGATATTTCTGTCTCCTCTTCCTAATTGTGCTTTTATTAATTTTGTTAGTTATCTTCTTTTGGATTTTGTGATTTATTTTTTGCGGTTTCTTGTAAAGTAGATTATGACCATGTATATCTCTAGAGATAAGCATTGAGTCATTCATTGCCGTCACCCATATTTACATGTGGTGGTGAAGAGCACTATAGGGTCCTGACAATATTTAGGTTTGACAAATCTGTCCAAAATAAGCTGCAGGAAATCATCCAAAACACTGGCAGAGATCGGGGATTTAAATTTTTTTTTTTCTCTTTGTTCCCAGAGGGTAAACAGAGTGTGACACCGTAATATTCAATGTGCCAGTAGGGAATGAATCATCCTGAAAAGCCTGAAAATCTTGTTTCTTGGCAGAGAGAAAGCGCCCACGAAATCAAAAAACACAGTTAACAAATCACCAGCAAGAGAAACACTCAAAATCCAACATTAAATCACATTTTTTCCCACTTAAAATAAAAACAAGTGTGTCAGCTGAGACTGAAAGGGAATTCTTGACCTTGGAGCAGCAGCTAACAAAACTTGCAGCAAGGTCATTGGTAGTTGTTCTGGGACTGATTTCATCAAACAATCCTCATCAACAGATAATTTAATCTAAATATTATCTGATCTAAATCTTGACATGTAACCCAAATGGACAAGTAGTCCTTGAAGCGCTCTGAAAAAGTGAAAATAAGAGTTCCAAAAACAGCAACTAATGAACTTGGTCGATCTTTCTGTCAATGTAAATTAAATAAAAGGAAACAGGATCTTGTACAGTGCAATGCAATTCAACCCAAAAGCCCTGCAGCAAATACTGCTCATTTTTGTTATCAATCAATGCAACAATTTTTTTTTCTGATTAATTACTGGTTTTGTTTGTAAAGTACCTGAAAGATGTCTGTCTCTGGTGAAAACTTAAAATTTTAATTCAAAACCAAAAGATCTTCCGGTTACAGTGATAACAAATTAGAGAAAAATAATATTTAGAGAGTTAAACTTAGGGACCATCAAAATTCCACACATTTATTCTTAAAAAATGAAGTTCGCCACCTATCCAGGAATCAATTAATCATCAAGTCTAATTCAGTTTTTGTTGATGTTGTGTCACGTTTCGGCTCTACAGTCATTTTAAATGTCCTACTTTCACATGCAACCACTTCATTGAGTGATGAACAATAAACTTCCTTCAAGTGAGCAAAAAAAAACAACCTGCCAGTCAACATCTAAGAAGGTCACAACTAGGTTGTTTATTTTGTGATAACTGATACAGGATAAATGTTATACATTCTATTTTAACACTGATATTTTGCTTTTATTTTCAATGTCAGTATGCAAAAAAAAGACAATACAAAGTAAACATTTAGTATCATGAATATGATACATAATTTGACTGCTTCATTCATATTAAACCAATTAAATTTAAGGACTCCTTGTTGCCCCGGTGATCTTGTATAGCTACAACACAAAAAAGGGGAAAAATACAAAAAACGAAATGCAAACATTGAGAATTGGCAGACAGCAAACACTGTAAAGAACCACGTGATCTTAAGATGTATCAATCAACTCGTGTAGATGCATATATAAAAATACAGGATTGCTGTTGTATATATGCACATACAGTAATAACGCAATTACTAGAGTTGTAGAGCCTGTACTGGGCATACAAAGACAAAATGAAGAGCAGGATACACATACATACACACATTTTACCATTATCTCTCCATATAAACACGCATAAACCAAACAACAAACAGAAGGCTCTCTGGCTTTAGAAGCTAAAAACTACACTTGACTTAAAAAAGAAAAAAAACAAAAGAAAACATTCACATTTCTGAAACAAATTCTATGATCTCAGAACTTCTCACCTGATCAACTGTCTCTGTCCATCAGTCTTATCAACTTTTAGTGCCACCAGAGAAGCTAGAATGATGATGATGATAACGCTGAGGATGATTATCATCCCCTTGGTGCCTCCAACTCTCCCCTCAAAACAGGTCCGAGTCACTCTCATTGATTACTTCACTGTGTTGGTCCTTTTTTCTCCACATCGTCACTGCGCACTCATTCACTGACTCACCGTTCACTGGTGTCAACAATCCAGAGTTGCACTGTGTTTTTGCGAGTTTTTTTTTTTTCATCCCGTGAGTGGAAGTGAATGAGTGAACATTTCATAGAGGAGGATGGAGAAGTGGGACTGCAGCTGCGTATGTCTGTTTAGTGTATGAATGTCCTGTAAGTCCATGCATTTACCTCTGTGAGTGTGAATCTGCTGTACGTCCATCTCTGAGCCTCTACGGTGAGGCCGGGGCTTTGCTACCGCTGTAATGAACCTGGTATCTGTTCACCGTTTGCCCTTTCACCTCCGTCGACAGGCAGGTTGTCTTGCAGGGGATCATGTCCTCTTCCTCCTCACCCATTAGCCAGTTTTGCACTGAGCGTTCAGCTGATGACGTGACATGATTGGCCAGCCAGCCCTGGTGCCACTTGTCAAAGCGTTCATGCTGGCTCGCTGCCACTCTGTGCTGTGACTGCGGAGGAAGAGGATAAACTGTCAGAGCTTAGTCCTGTCTGGATTTAACAAGCAAGAAAAGCAAGGTTTGACTAGCCTGACACACACTGTCACCCAGATTCTCTTCAGTACATCTCAGACTCCTACAACAAACAACAACAAGTAAATTGACGACCTACCTTTCTGGCCTTGACCAGAGCTCCTCTGCGGTACATGTAATCCTCAGAGTTCATGACAAACACCATTTTGTGAGTGTTCAGTTTAAATCGACAGTCCAGACTCCCGGCGTTCTCCACACCGAGCTGGCGGTGCCACTCTCTTCTGCAGCGCATCGCCTCCACCTGCCGCACCTGCCAGCGGCGGAAACGACGCAGGTTCCTGCAAGGAGAGACATTTATTAGAACTTAAGAAGCTGATATGATTTCAATATTTGACATATTTTGAGAACTAAATGACTTATTTGAACAGAAACTTTTCTGCAACTACTTTTCCAGGCTCATCTTCCAGTCACATTCCTAAAGATTTTTCCAAACACAAAACTCAGCAAAGGTAGTAAGCAGTAAGCAGTAAGAGACCCATCTGTTCCTACTGCATGGAGAGACTGATCCTCGGCTAAAGTGGCTTATTATTCATACAAGATAGGAAGCTTTAAGACTTGTATGCACACAGTTTTAAGTTTAAACCTCTAATAAGAGATGTTTAGACGTTTAACAATGTTAGAAAAATATAAAATAATGATTAGTTTATTTTTTTTTAAAAAGTAATAACCTGGGCAGAAAAACAGGTTTGAAGAAGTAGCCTTCTGCTTGAGAACACAGACTGGACTCTGTTCCTACAAACTGCTCCATGTAGCTCGAGAGGCACTGAGGGAGAAAAGAGAGATGATAGGTTAATAGATGTTGTGCTATTATTATTCATTCTAAGTGTCAGTCTATGTAGAAAAACAAACATTTGGATTGTTTGTTTGTTTACCTGTACGTCTAACGGGTCATCAGCCTGGGCCTCCTCGGTGTCCAGCAGCTCGATGGTCATCGTCACATGACCCTTGTTTTGGATAAACATCACCTGATGACACAGAATACAAAGAAGTGGTAAGTAAACCACCTAAAGCTTTGGCAGCTGATCAGATTTTCTGTTATGACTTTAAAGAGGCAGCGTTTGTCTTCCTGTAGCACGAGCAGCGTTACTTCCGCATCCAAATTAAGAACTAGTCACAACATATAAAGGTCACGCTATTACTGACTACAATCAAGCAGCACTGAACATCCTCAGATTAACTAAGAAAGCAAGTTCTTAAAGAAAATGATTAACTTGTAGTTAAACAGTAAGAAACTCTGATCATTATCCCTAAAAACATTTAGTGAGGTACTTTGAGCTTTGTGAGCTACCCTGGACAAATTTGGTGCTGTGAGAAATTAATTAAGGAAAAAAAAAAAAAGTATCATAATATGTAAGCCAGTCCTACATTCAGGACTCTGTGCTCACCTTGAAGCAGTTCTCCTCAGCCATCACTCTCTCTGCTTTCCACTGGTAGCTCGTCTCCCAAGCTGCTCTAACGCACTGCGAGGACAGGTTTCCCCCTGCTGCCCCCCTCTTTCTCTCAGCCAGGTACAGATCGACCACCTGCAGACATACCTCGTCGCTCACAAGGTGCTGCAGCTAAAGTCAAAACAAAGATCAGAATGTTTCAGAGTTAAAGGCATATGTGTCTTTATTTTCTGATAACAAGTGCAAAATCAGGGGCTAAAAACTGAAACCAGCGCCGAAAAACCAAAAACTGCAGGTCCTCAAATGGCTGTGAACACAGGCCAAACCCCTTAGAGGCCCATTAAATGCCAACCTCCACCACAACAAGAATACATTTGTAAACAGCCTGCAGCACAAACCAGTTTACGTCTCTTTAGCTAATTTCTCCATAGACGAAAACTGTATGTGGAGTTCCGTGCTCCACCTTTCGGTCCATGTGTGGTCACCTCTGGTTTCAAACAAGTGTGAATTTGCAATAGCTGCAACCAGCATTCTACGACACACAGTTGAGTTATGGAAGCCATGATCAATGAAAGTGTGTGTGTGTGTGTGTATTTACAAGGTCTGGCCATGTTACATGAACACATTTAGAAGTTATGCACCTCTTTGTCACAGGCCACTTCCACTGCCACGCCTCTTTTTGCCAGTTGGCTTGAACAGTTAATCACTTGTCCTTTGGCTCAAGACCAACCACTGCAGTAAATTGTGTTCAAGTCTGTGAATTCAGTTGTTTTTTTTTTTTTCCTGGGGGGGGGG
>JAQLOL010000020.1:17558152-17594474 GCA_029783665.1 Naso thynnoides | reverse complement strand
AGAAGGAGAATTCTCTTAAGACTCCATGTTTGCCAACTGAAGCAAAAGATTGATCTTTGGTACAGGAATACTTCATTTTTTTCTGAAATTAAAGAAATAAATCAATGCTTAATGAGTGGCACCTTTTAAAAAAAGTCCTTGAAGTTATTTTAGTTTGAGTTTTAAAAATGTTGCTTTAAGAACAAAGAATGAAACAAAGAGCTTTAGAGAACAAGGACATGTATACATTATGTACATTAGCACACTGCCTGAGGCAGTTTTTCTAAATTTACCTTGAGCAGTGGGGACATGTGCTGCAGTAGGATGGGCCTGGGCCTCTTTTTGTTCTGTTTGGTTATCGTGTCCTCTTCCTCTGGTCTTTTCAGTGTCTCCTTCCCCCCTGTCAGTGAGCTCCCTGTGAACTGTGAGAAAGGAACCGAAAGTGTCACAAAGTGTCAAAGAGTGAAAATGGCCTTTGCAATTTCCCAAAGCCAAAGTTGACATATTTAAATTGATTGTGTTCTGTAAACAACAGATCATGAGCTAAATGATTAATCTACAAAATCACTTTAGCTGGACTTTGAATTTGCACTTTCAATTACTATATTCATATGATGGTAAGGAAACATACATTGACTATTAAGAATATACAAGAAAAATCTTTCTGACAAGTATGGAAATAAAAAGTGATATTAGCAGTTCAACTTTGATGTGTGTTTACCAAAATCCTAAAACACAAAAAAAGAAGAAATTGTGGGAAAAAAAAAAGTTTTTGGTGTGTTAACGGGCCACTTTGTTTTACGTCTTTGACTTTTAATGTATTTTAATTGCAACATTAATCTCTGTCTGCTGCTGCTTCACTGACCAATGATCTCTTGGCATCAGGTAGGAATTGTCCAAATTCAGCCAGCAGGTCTTCTTGCCCCTTGAAAAGACTAGCAACTTTAGAAAACACCTCATCCTCTGTCATCCCACTGCCGCCTCGGCTGCCTCGACTCTCCTTCACTTCCAGCTGCTCCTTCTGAGGGGTGGCAAGAGGATAAAGATGACCAGAGGTTAGAAATCAAACTTATTAAAAAACAAACAAACAAACAAACAAAACAGAGCCCAGTTGATAGTTGAGAAGATATAAGCAAAACACGGCAACAGAACAATTCCACTGTGGAAATGTAATAATGAACAATAACATTTCAACAATGACCTTTAAATTTTATTTCATTTGTAATGCCATAAGCCATTTATTAAAGGTCTGTTTTTCATTTTATACCAATGTTCTGAGACCAAAGCAGAAAAGCAATGCAGGAAAAACAGCAATTCACTAACTGTAAAACCCTACTTTGCCTTTATTAAAATATGCAACTACGAGGCTACTTAAATCATCACATTTTATCTCGACAGTACCTGATACGTGTGAAGAATCTCAAGGAAGGCTCTGTAGATCTCCGGGTGGTCCAGGAAACGATTTTTGATCTTGTTTACGTAGCTGATGGCGCTGTCAAACTCCACGGGGCTCGTCTCTGAGGCAGGTGGGGATACGGAGGAGGTGGTTGCCTGATTCTGTCCCTCTCTGCTTGTCAGCTGGAGAGACAGTCTGCTGGGAGGCTCTGGGGGTCCTGCTGGGGTTGAGGAAGATGGGGGCTCTGATGAGGCTGCCTTGACTTCAGTGGTCTGAGCAGGTCCAGCATCAATTTGAGAGGCAGAGGCACTACCTGAGGTTGCGTTCACTGGAGTGGTGGTGAGACTCTTCCCCTGCTGACCTGGGGATACCTAGAAAGATGAAAGACGGAAGGGAAAAGTTGAGATAGATGATGAGAGGTGCATTTTTTAAGGAACTGAATGACTTCAATTGAAATTCTGGTACAAAAATTGTTTGCTGGTACAATGCCAGCGCAGATGGTGATAAATTTGATGGTAAGCAAAGTCAGTGCTAAACAATAAAACACAATTGATCTAACGGGTTTTGTCCAAAAACACTCCCTTGTTCACAACTCCACAGATACTAGACTTTAACAAGCAGTAAAATGTTACTCTGCCACCTGCAATTCATCGTGATTTTGCATCACCATTGGGAGGAGTCCCACACGGAGCGTTTTCACATCTGTCTGAAAACTTTACAGTAACATTAAGTCCAATTCTGTGAGGTGGAAAGAAAGGAAATGAAGAAAAACTACAACTGTTATAACATAAAACAAAAATCATAAAAGGAAAGATTTTGCATCTATGAGATGTGACGCACTGCATTACGAGGACTGTCAGTGGATTCTGGATTCTCCTGTTTTCGTTCTATTGTGGGATTTTTTTAGGGCACTATCTAGTGCACACACATGCGCGCCACTAAGAATTCAGACACTCAAATTAGAAGGCAGTCAGTAAATCTAGCAAACCATAATAAATAAGTGGTAAATTCAGACACAGAAAGTTATTAGGAAGCTTCAAGTAACATTTTATCTAAATATTCTAACTTTTTTGAGTAAAATCAGACCTGTATTCAGTGAAATGTTTACACCTATTAGGACATTTTTGGTAACTAGTATGTCAAATGGAAAATCAGTGCAGGAGGCACAACTACTTTAAAACAAAACAGAAAACTGAACAACATAAATGATAAATTCTAAAATCAATAGGCATATAAAACATTTTTTAATGCAGAGCTCAGGTAACCCTTTATATGTGTGTAAGACACACATCTCCCCTAGTCCTCATGTTGCCCAATTACATCCTTCAGTCAAGCCGTCCACTTCCTAAACAAGAAAATCTACCACAAAAGAGAATTCATTCAAAAATAAAAAATATGTATTATCTAAAAGAGAATATTATCCTTTCCATGCATTTTTATAAACATTACATACACTTAGTTGCCAGTTTATTAGGCACACATAATTAAAACTAATGCTGTGTAATGCAGCAGTCCTGCAACAAATCTTCACGAAGGTATAATGTTTAGTCTCTGTTAAAAATGTTTTAAATATGTACTGATTAAAATAAATCATCATTAATTTTAGTGAGGTGTATCTCATGACCTGGCAATTGTATACAGAATTTTGTTAGGCATATTTGGGTGCGTAAAACAGACAGTGGAAGTTCAAGTGTTTCTCCGAACAACAGGAGGAGGCAGCATTCCAGTTCCAGGCTATCACCTGATGTTGTGATTACTTCTGGGAATTTAAAAACTAAAAATTAAAAACTAACTAATTATGAAATCTGCCAGCATCAGAGCATATTCTAAGGCAGGGCACCCAACTGAAACCTGTCTTCTCTTACGACTTTAAAAGTTATGAAGTACCTTTCAGGACAACAAGAGTTCGCAGTGATCCAGCACAAGCGTGGAGAATTTATTAACTTCAGCTGTGACGAGAGTATCTCACCTGTGTAGAGAAAGGAGACTGGAGGAAAGCTACCCCATTCTTGGGGACCTCTATCCGATACCCTGGTGGTAGGAAGGCATTGAAGCCTAAGACTAAGTCTGGGTGTCCGTGGAAAAGTTGTGACACACGGTTTATCACCCCCGGTGTGTCGATGCTGGGCAAGAAAACAGGCAGACAAAAACGTGTTAGTGCTGTGGATGACAAATGCAAATACAGATTGGCTTCCTCTCATGAGCCAACCAACTTCTAATCAAAAAGAGAACATAAACTGCACACGCAACTAATGAAAGATCTCCAATGTCTTACTCAGTGACAAATGCCTTAAAATGTTTGATTTATCCTTTGGTATTGCCAACATTCATAATCTCCAGAGGCTGCATTAAAAATCAACTCGTTAAAGACGTATTAACAAAACTGGGTAACTTCCTGCATAAATACCTCTGTGACTTGAACTCTTTCATGATGTCGAGAAACTTGTTGTATATGCCAGGATCATTTGCAAAACGAATTTTGACTTGGTCCAGATATGACAAGGCATCTTCGACCTGTGGGCAGAGAAAAAAAAAAAACCTAAAATCATCAGAGCAGCACAAAGCATCTGAACCTGTGAAAAGGCTTTAGGGAAAACATCATGTGGTGTTTATGAACAATGATCTTGCAGAGGTGTGAACCCAGTTCTCGGAAAACTTCACCATGTTTGTGGACAAAAGCTGGTCATTGTGTCTCATTAATAATTACAACACATATTTGAGCGTGCTCCCATTAAATTTCGAGTTATGTGAGAACTAAATATTTGTAATGCAGAATTTCCTTGATGCTATTTGAGGGCATCTTTGTACATGAAGTTATATAAATAGGAAGTGTTTGCTTTCTTCATTGTCAACTGAAGTGCTGTATCAACAAATGCACTGGTTAGCTGTACGAGCTGTACAAGTACCCGCTAAATAAATAAATAAATGGGCGAATACAACAAACACCGAACAGCTTTCGTTTACTGGACCTCGGCTTCCTTTACTAACAGCATCCAAGCTACCGTTAGGTTAGGTCACTACAAAATATGTGCTCCTACAACGCATTGTCACAAACAGTCCACATCTTAAAGAGGGTTGTTTAAGCTAACATAACGTTAGCGAACAGCCAGTCAACTGGCGATAATAACTCCACGAACACTTACAACACCTACCCCTATACAAATTCATACAATACGTTTAGTCACAGCTGGTCTCTAGCCAACAGTATCGTGTTAGCGTAAAGAGCATAATCATATCTGAACACTACGACAACAAAGAAATGTGTAATGAAGCTGCTAATCAACTGAAATAGCCGTTCTTGGCTAGCCTGGCTGACGTCCTCCACTTTGTTCAGGGTGGCTGAAAAACGAACAAGGAGGAACTTCCCATAACCGAGGTTTGAGTTAACGTTTGCTCACTGTAGCTGTTATTGGCATCGCAAATAAGAAACTAGCACTAAGTGTGTCTCCCGACTACAACCCAGACGTTCATTAATGAAATACAGCTTCCACATCTAACCTTAAATGTCAATGTTAGGCTGTTTAGCAATGAATTACTTTTAATAGGCCAGCGAGCTAACTGACGTTAGCCAGCAGATCCTTTCACTACTCTCGACGTTAAGGGAGAAAGAGAAAAGCCTGAAATCCAATGCAATGATCCGACGAACAAAATGGTTCTGACTGTGAGGGACTTTTCCCTTGTCGTGTCCGTTGTCTTCTTACCTTCAGCTTCTGAAAGTGCTGCTGTTGCACTTGCTTTTGTGTTATAACGTAAGGCTTGTCTTGAATTTGGTTTATTTGCTTCGCCGTGCTGTGGGTCTGAATCTTCGCCATTATCCCGGCGACGGGAGGCTTGAGAGCCACAACCACAACTTGAGAGGGAAGCTTCGGTGTTACCTCCAGTTGTTGGCTAGCCGACAAACCTTCCTCTCGGTCGGGAAGCCAGCCTGCCAACAAGCAACCCTACTTTGCCTAGCTGGATAGTCTCAGCACAGCGCAAAAGGACGGAAAATCCAGCAGAGTGGAGGGTGATGACAGACAAGCTGCTACTCGCCGCGACTTTGATTAAACATCACCATCGAATTAAACAAGCTCGGGCAAGAAGCGTCGGAAAATAAGCTAAGGGACAATGGTTGCCGTTTACCGTATTTAAAATAACTATCGTCTGTCTCTTTAAATTCGGCGGCAGCGGTCTGTCTTGGCGTCCGGAAGCCAGAGTAGGAGTGAAAAATTGAAAAAAGAGAAGAGTGAAAAATTGTACTGCGCAGCCGCAACGATGGGAGGAGCTGAGTACACAGGAATCAGATTGCTCCACTCCCCCTTTACTGCTACAAAGGAACAATGTTACTCCATGCTGAACGATAGGTAGAGAGTTCGCACTGTACCCACGACGATAGACTGGGCACTGACTGACTGTGTGGCAGATCAATACTGGACTTTATGATACATATGTGTCGCTCATAACGCAGCATATGAGCAGAATGCAGCACTGATTCAGTTCAATACAAGAGCAAGAGGCTGTTTTTAACAACTTTAATGTATTTTTTTGATGCATTTCAAGCAAGACAGACACAATCATGTGGATTTAAATGACTTTCAAGTGGAAGATTTTACATAAAACACAAAGAGGAGTAATGAGCATGAAAAACAGAAAAGAGAGTGTTAATTACTTAGAGCTATTTGTCCATTGTTTTACTACTGTAGCCTGGCAAGTCTGCCCCTAAAAGGCGATGTAAGTGATCATTTTCTTTTAATGAGGTGTCACTCAAGAGGCTTTGGCTGCAAGTTTCCACCTTTGTAGCCACTGTTGATAAGTCAGTCCTCCTTTACTGACCTCGGGCAAGACATGCTGGGCGGGCTGCTCCCACCTGAATGTACGAACACACAAAAAAACAGGAAAAGTTAACCAGTAACCCCAGACTTTAAACTCCAGACTGAAGGCATAACTCGAAAATAATATACATGCATTCAAATGATATGCAATCAAAGGTTTAAATCAGAGTTTAGTATTAATTACAACTTTAACAAAAACTCTGGTTTTTACTCAGCCTAGGGCTGTGCAAAATATTGAAGTATTTCATATTTAAAATATCTAATTTTCACATACAATTTGGAAATCAAACTGGTGTTCAATGCAATATACTTTGTATGTATAAAATCTAGAAAACTTTAACCCCACACATTCATCACTTGTAAGTCATATTCACATACATACGGACTAGAAACAAACAAACAAACATGGAATCAGATGCATGTCAAGCATATTCACACTTCACAGTTTAAAACAGTTACCTAGAAACACTAAAATAGCAGGTGTTCAGAACAGACTGCTTCTGTAATGCCATGTCACATCATTTTCACTTTCACTTGCAAATGTAACAAGGCAAGAGCAAACTTCTTTTTTTTTTAAACCTGCATAACCGTGTGCTGCTTGTCCCAATTTACTCCGCTGAGGCTGTGTCAAGGTGGTTCACCTCGAGATCTCGGCTGATAAGCTAAATTTAAACTGATAGTGATGCTATGACAATAGACTGCGATTAATAAAAGAATCCTTTTTTTTTTTTTTTTAAAGCATTTTTAAAAGAGACTACACACTAAAAAGACACTAATTGTGATGCATCCATTGTTTTTCAACAGGCTGCCTACTTCAGAAATGTTTCTCACCAGTAAGAGATCGCAGTTTTGACTTGGGCGCCATAAGAAAGGCCTTGGGCACAGCGTTGAGTGAGACCTCTGACTCTTGGTATCAGAGCCTTCAGCAGCTTTTGGTCTTCCTCCACGACTCTGGACAGCAAAGCTAAGAAACATAGCGAAGACAAAAAGTCATTTTTTGTCACTTAAATTGCAAAAAAATCTTTAAAAACTCTTTTTTGTCTAAGGAGCATTAATTTTTACCGATGTACAACCTATGTAGACACTAAATACAGCACTTCTTGTCTATTTTAAGCACAATAAAAGCTTCACTCTTGAGGAGTTGATTACCTTTCTGATCAGATGCATGCAGCAGTTGTGCTTCCTCCTGTATTTTCTGCAGAGTGGCAGAGTTCAGTTGCAGTAACTGACGAAGAAAACGTAACTCAAGCTGCTGTGAACGTGCCTGGGAACACAACTCCTCTGGAGCCTGAAGTGCAAGAAGATGAAAAATTAGTTTGACCATTTGAAAGACGAGCAGGTATCCTGAAAAAAGCTCATTCACAACAGCCTAGAAAATACAAGGCTGTTGGTGCTGTGCTTCTGTGCAGTGAAACTGATTTTCATGTAAATTATTTTTTATTAGCTCTGCTAGTGAAACGACGAGCCAAGCAACGGCAGTGACAGTCAGCTGTTTAATCAAAACTACTCTGGGCATGTGGAGTTTTAAGAGCTGTGTAAACTCAAGGAGCTGCTGGCGCAACATTTATGGGAAAAACAAGTGTCCTTGGACAAACTACACATCAAAATGAAGCATGGGAAGTTAGATTGACGCTCTAAGTGTGCAGTTACAGTGCTGGATTCTGAAAAATTAAAAAGACACTTGTGCCAAGAGATGTAAATAACTAAGCTACCATTAATTTAATGAAAACCTCATTCATAAGTATTAAAAAAAGGCACATTGACACTACGGAGACAACTGGTTTGATATCATAATGTAAGTTGGTCTTAGTTTACTGGAATATGGGTACCGATTGATTATTCTGTGTACCTCCATTTGAGCTACATAAACAACCTTTACTCTTCAAAGGGACTCTTCATCTCTTTTTCCCACACTCTCATCTAAACAGTAAAAATTTACAGGTATGTTGTTGTAGCCATAGCCAGGCAATTAAAGTAACTCCCAGCCTATCATTTTATTTCTGTGTTTTCAAGAGATCATTAGGTTCTGTATTTTGCTCAGTGCATGTCCAGCAGGCGACATATTTATCTCCATTCATGACAAAATGAACTGCTCACCAGCCAGATGGCTTTTTGCTTTGCTGCACCTCAGTTTATGAACCCTTTAATAAATAAAGTCTTGGCTAAAGTCAGTCCGCCTTGAAAAGTACTGCAAATAGCCTGTGTGAGATCTAATACAACCGACTTAATTCAAAATCATTTAGTACTATGAGGTCTACACTGCCAGGTTTGAATATATACTTTAAGGACTTTTCAGCTATATACTTACAAGTACTAAAAAATTATATTTCAAAAGCAGCCTTTCTCAACACTGATTCTATGCCTGCACTCACCCTGTACAGTGGGAATGCCAGGCTCTGACACAAGCTGCTGAAGGTGTGTGACTGCAAGCGATTGATGGACAGCCAAGATGCCGGGACTCTCTGCATTCTGGAACAACGGAAACATGGTCTTATTTAAGTTCACTTATTCACAATTAAAAATGTCTTTTCTTAAGATACACTCTCTTTAATGGGAGTCATATTTTTTAGCCCACTGCTGCAGGAGCCACAGGTGTAATGGGATGAAGTAGGATAAATTCTTGGCAGATTTCACTGTTCTGCTTTATATCCATTCCTCTGTGAGTTTATCATCAATCATGAAATGCAACAGAACACAACAGTTGGAAAAATGTTGGCAGCATGTTTTTTTTTTTTTTTGATCAACTGCCAGATACATATCTTACTGGCAGTAAAATATCAGGATACGAATGAATGCTCAGCTTGCATTTTCACCCTTTTCCTAAACTAAGCATTAACGAAAGTCATATTTTACTGATTACTGTACATGTTAACCTGACTGGTGTTTGTGAATCAAGCCACTTGCTCTTACCCTTCAACAGCCCTACGGTCCAGAGCAAGAATGGAAACTGTTCCCAACTGTCTCGCCTCCTTTGAAATAGAGTTCCTTAGATGGCTGGCTGCAGCAGTGACATCTTCAAACTGTGGCACCAGTTTGTCTTGAATAAATTCCTGTAACTGAAACAAGACAGCGGTACACAGATCTTCAGAAGATGTTCAAATTTGTGTTTTTATGTGAAAAGAAAAGTTTAGTTCAGAGAGACCAAACTCTTTATTAACCACAGAATGAAGCAAAATGTTAAAACTTCATCATACTACGTGTATAATGACAGTAAAGTTCATTCATAATCTCTCTACTCGAGTGTTATAAGTGAAGAGAATCCATACCTCTGTGTGCAGTCGGATCAGCTCCATCTTGGCAGTTGAGTTCCCCTTAATAAGACCTCTGATATGCTCCTGTCTAAGAACCTAAAGACACACAAAACGAAACATGTTTAATGATATGTGCTGGGGAAATACTGACCTCTCTGCATTTTGAGTTCATAAAGATTTGACAAATCAAGACAGCTAACCAAAACTTCTAGACCACATGTGACACTGGCAAAGGTTATGAGAGATCTAAATTCACCCTCACCACTAGCTTTCTGAAGTCAAGGATGCTCTGCCACTGGCCGCGGAGGTTCCTAAGCGCCTCCTGTCGACTTCTAGCATGCTGGTCAAGTTGGATACATCGGTCTCTGATATAATCTCTGGCTGCCGCCTGCATCACACACTGGAGTTCCACCTCTAGAGCTGATCTGACAGCAACAAAGAAAAATCAAAGGTTAGTTTGTATAACAAGTTTTTCATTTGAGATCTACGTACTCTTTGGATGGGAGACCCTTTTTGTGTTTAGAACCAATGTATTGCAAATGGAAAAGAAAAAGAAACAAAGACAATAAATTTATTTTTTAGTTTGCAGCGAAAAATTCTTGACAGTATTGAGCTAATTTCATAATGGAATTCTAAACTATTACATCAGCTGTGAAGTGAGTCTGCTTACAGTGCCAAGGTATCATTGTGGAGCTCATCTGCAACAGTAGACACCTCCAGCTCAGCCTCCTTCTTGCGGGCCTGCAGCTGGTTTTGGAGATGCTTGACTCTGGAGCGAGTTTGGGCCAGTTCCACCAAACTTTGCTCCACTTCTTCCCAAGCAGCCTAAAACAACAAACAAGTGAAAACATGATAAAGTTTTCTTCTACTGTCATCTTTCTAAATGTAACATGACAGTGTTCACGTGTTCGTGTTTAGCACCTGTAAGAGGGTCTTAACCGATGGCAACTCATTATCCTCCTCTGCTGACATGTCCAATAAGTGATTACTTTCATATCGGAACCTGAAATTAAAATGCTAGTAATTACTCTTGACATTGAAACCTGAGGAGTTTTATTGTCTTAAAGGAAGAGAGAATATAATAATTATGTTAAAAGTTTACTTTAGCGCTGTCACATCCCGCGTCACGTCTAGAGAGGCGAGTTTTTCTGCTAGTTCCTTCTGTTCTCTGGAAGCTAAATACTCCAATGCTGAAAGGATGTGGTTTGGAGGATAAGCACCCATCAGGTTCTGATGATATGACAAGAAAAAAACATGTTAATTAAAGTTAAAAAAATAACAACAAAAAACCAAACAAACAGAAGTACAGGCGCTAAATTATCTAGTGAAAAAAGATCAAATTACACCAACCTCCACAGCATTCAGCCAGTACTGAAACACAGCAGTCCTTTGTTGACGAGTCATACTGAGATAAAAAAGAGAGGCAACCAATTAATTTAAAAAATAAGTGGACAATGGTTTTCTTTAGTTTTTTTATACTGTATCCACTACAGGACTTACTGTTTAGCTGTAGAATGCGGAGTCTTAAGTTCATTCTCTTGTAAAGACTGATAGAAGTGGACTCTGTCGTCACACAGCTCTCTCACTTCACGCTAACAGGAAAGAATAAAAGAAATGGGAGAAAGAGTGAGGCTGTGAAGCATTATAGCCATTACGGTCTATAATACTCTGATTGGTTTGATGGCATAGCACAACAGTATGTTGCAGTTTGGGGAAATTTCTCTGAAATCCCTCTTATTCAGTTATTACTCCCCATGTAATACTGCATAGAATTAGTGGTTAAATGGTTCTCATTCTCAGATGTAGTCATATAACAGCAAAACCTTGGATAAGGGGTCTGTTAGCATAAAGTAGTGTACAGGCAATGGAAACTTTTTTTTTTTGTTATATTGCAGGAATTTTTTAAGGCTCAGTAAAGCTCATCATTTTGGATTAGAATTTTTACAATAAGAATGAAATGGGTAAATATAATCATATAATATATATTCAGTAGGGATTGATTTTGCACAGGGTTAGCCAGTATGTAGCGTTTTTGTCAGTTGGTCTATTCATTCTTTATTTTTGGGGCTTTCTGATGGAGACATTTACTAATGGATAACAGCAACTCACTGACACTGCATATGGAAGACAAAGTGCACTCTAAACTCTTCTCAGTAAAATACAGACCCGAAGTAGGCAGCTCTTACCAGGACCTGCGCCTCTGCTGCAGCTTTAGTGTTGAGGTTGTCACCATCACTGCTGCTGGAAGGTTTATTATCAAACAGCACTTCAATCTCTGCTTTCCTGAAATACAAAATACAGGCCTTATGTACTATGTGACTAGCACAGGTGTGTAAATGATCCCACTCTGCTCATTTTTTAATGTTGTGCCTTACCTAGCCATTTGTTCCAGTGCCTGGCAGTGCCCACTTATCTCGTTTGTGTCATCAGAGAGCTCCTTCCGGCCTAAAATGCAGCGCTGCCTGAAGGCCTGCAGGAGCAGCTCTCTGTGCCGGTTTTCCTCCACCTGGGCCCAGGTACAACTTATGGACTGCTCTGTTAGTAAACAAAAGAAAACACTATAATAATGAATCACCTAAAATAGGAGCTGGCTTTTTGCCCTCAAACCACAGCAACTGCTAAAAAAGTCATGTGTTGTTATCACATAACAAGCCCTTACTTCATGTGATGCACTAACCGTGTGAAGCCAACTGTTCCTCTGTTCCACTGATCTGAGAGTCCAGGTGACTGATCTCAGCTCTCAGCTGCTCTATCTTCCTCTGAAGCTCTCTCTGCTTAGCAGCCTCACTCTTGCCCTCAGCTTCCTTTAACTGAGGATGCAAAAACACCAACGGATAAAAACACATTTCATTGTATCAGCGTTTAACTCCAAAATGATTCATCATTAAATATTAAGAAACACATCCAGCAGGTCATAATGAATAAAAATGAACTTAAAGGAAGGAAAACAAGTCGTGGCCCACCTCTTTGTCTTGAAGAACTTTATACCTTGAAGAACATAATGTCAAGGAAATTACTGGTTAAATGCTAAAGGCAAAGACTTAATGGTGTCTAAGGAAGTTCAGCACCCTGGCTGCAGGATTTTGAGAAAATATCTAATTGGGATTATTTGCACTAATATTACGACTGCGATATAAGTTGTGATATCCAGGAGAACAGTAATTTTTTTATCATTTTCTTTTCCATTGATAACATATTTAAAGTGATTATGGTGAGATTATTGCAGGGATCTGTACCAAACATAGATGTTTTCTTAAGTCTGTAGAATATGATGTGTAGTCCAGGACAACTCTGCAACACCAAAATACCTGAAATAAATGGTACTTTGACACACTTTGCACCTATAACAAATATTGCGCCTCCCTGCGATTCAAAAGTTGTGATAGGTCACATTGTGATTTCGATTGAATTTCAATCAATTGTGCAGCCCCATTCAGCTCACACACAGTGATACCAAGTAAGAAGAGGGTATATTTAAATTATTTGACAGCGCAGTGGACAATTCACAGGAGAGAGACAGCAACAGGATAAATCATAAGGCTAGCTACCTAGCAAGGTTGGAACCAGGCAGCAAAGCTCCCAAAGACAGAAAGACATTTTATGTGGTCAAATGCCATCAGTGTTGTGCAATTAGAAAAGTGGCCAGGCATCCAAGTGGTGATAGAGTACATTTATAGAACAAAGGTATACAAACAACCAGTGGTGTACAACCTACTTACTCTCTTCTGATCAAGTAATCCATCACTTTAATTTATCAGGGCGACTAATTAACTAAAATTTACACACAAGGTTGCCATGGCTATTGTTAAGACACTGGATGGTTTAAAATCTGGGACCAGAGCCAGAAAGGATACCACTGAAGATTTCCACGCATGATCCTCGCGTTCCTACAAAAACAAAGAACCGGTCAATAAGCTGAATTCCAATAACTTCCAGTCAGCCCAGTCAAAGAGCACACAGAGGAAGACGAAACAGTTTATTTTAGAGACCAAGATATACATCAGATGACATGATAGTTTTTATTTTTGACGAGACAAATAGGGACGGAGTGAGCCTGACCTCTGTTGAAAAACGTGTTGGATGACGTATTTCCAAATGGACTTGCCTGTCCCAACACAGAGCCTAGAAAACAAATGATTAAAACCAACTTTACGCCTGTTCAACGCTGTAAAGTAACGTTGAGGATCAGTCTAGAGGGTTTTTTACGTTTAATTATTAGGTGACAGTAGGAAAAGATTGGATAACTGATACCTACGTTTTAAAGTAGCTGTCATTCGGCAAGCTGTCCGGAGGCAGATTAAATTCCTCCGTCGCCCACCGTTTCAACTCCTGCACAAGATTTCTGTCCGCCATCCTGACAGACGACAGAAAGTAAACAACTTGTAACGTTAACGTTAGCAAGCGAGCTAACGTTAGTTAGCGTCACAAACAGGTCGCTATTATTATTATTATATAGTACCAAATTAGTAAAAAATATTTCTAAAACACTACTTCAGCTACATTAATTGTAGTCCCCAAACTTACTCTGCTCTTATGGAGGGCTGTAATACACCTGGCAACGTTAATGGAAAATTTCTAGATATGAAATACTCAAACTTTCAACTTCCCGCCCGCTTACGTTACTTCCGGTTACCATATCCGTTGTGGCAGCGCCACCTGTGGTCGCAGCCTGTATGTACTGCCAACGGTTGCAGCCAGTTGTCAAGGATTTACTTTTTTTAATGTGGAAATCCTCCAATACAAGAAACATATTTAATGCAATTGTTCAAAATACAATAGTAGATAAAACTTTTTATTTTTTAAAATGTGTATTCATTTTTCTTCAGTTATCACTGGTACGATCATTTTTCCTAAAATTTCTGTATGTGTGCATTGTTCAGTTGGCATGAATACATATTACACAATGGCAAATTGACCCCACAACCAGTAGATGGTCAATTAAACTACATGATAGTGAAATAATGGTGAAATAAACACAATCTAACCTTTAAAATCACCACTCGACAGGAAAATTTCCTTGATTGACTTTTTTTCCCAACAGAAGTCCCGCAAAAACTTTACAAAACTATACTTTGATAGGTATAATTCTAAGAAGCTACATTACAAATTCTTATCTAATAACAAAAGTGCAACTAAATAATTACGTCAGCAAAAATAAGCAATGGTGGTATTTGTAATGCAAAAAAGAAAACATACACTCAGTCAGACATGAGTTCTTTAGTTCCATCATCTTTTATTTCTTCCTTTGCTACAAATAATCGACCATGTATACGTCTTAATGCACAGCATTAGACTTGCTCCCCACAGGAGTGAAACTGCATCATTTCAGCCGACCACTCTCAACCAACGAAATGTGAGGATCACAGTAAGCATGGTGCACATACTGTAAAGGCCTTAGTAGGTGATGATGTTTAGTTTTTATGGTTTAGTCATAATATGAAATGGCATTTTTCACAACTGAGGCCACTGCAGCATTAAATAAATAAGACCTGAGTTAAACACAAACTAAAAATGCTCTCTCCACATTTCTGATTTCACAACAATGAAAATGGTTATCATTATTTTTAAGTAAGGCTTATGATTTTTTTTTAATCCACTCAAACATTTTTTTAAAAAGTAAAAAAAAGAGACTACATTCATAATAAGAGCACAAGAGTCAAAAAGAATTTCCCCAGACAATTTATAGCATGAAAAAAAATTGCTCAGTTGCTCTCACTACCATTTCCTCCTGGAAAAAATGTCACAAAATGCCTTGTCTTGCACTGTATGTCCTTAGCACCATGTCCATGAGCGATCCAGTGGTGATGCCAGAATCCACTCAAACTAGAGTTTTAGAGTTTTACTGTTTGCTCAAAGTTACCGTATCCTGGTGAAGAGATTTAAAACTGATACAGATTCCTGAAAGAAAAGATAAAGAAACTTAATTTTCTTCTTATTTCAGCTGTTTTGCAGATTACTAGGGGGGTCGCTAACTGCAGAATGCTTTTCCAAAAGAGTGCTTTCTCACCTTTGTTGACCTTGTTTTACTGAATACGTTCCAGAAGCGTAGGGTCTCATCTCCAGCTCCTGTCACTATCGCCTCACCATCCGGGGACATTGCCTAATAATAATAAATAAATAAACAGATCTAAACCATGAATCTGCCAGATGTTCCGGAAATTATGGTCAGCATTTCCATTAACATGGCCAACAGCATGATCACATTCTCAGCGGAAAGAAAACACACACTGACCAGGTAGAGCACTCTGTACGAGTGTCCGGTGAGCTTGGCAACCTGAGTGAGAGCCGGGTATTTCCACACTAAGATCTGGTTCTGAGAGTAGCCATGAGTGCTCACCTGCGAAAAGATGAAATCCTATAGTTCGCTGGGGACTTCTCGGAATTTACTGCTAACACATTTGCTCAGTTAGACACATTAATGTTACTACTACAAACAAACAAGACCACCTTATTCAGAGATGGTCTTGTTTGTTTGGGGACATTTAGTGGTGGTCTGAACAGCGCATGTTTTACACTGTGTGCCAAAGATGTAAAAAAACAAAACAAAGAGACAACACTTCTCTCTGTGTAAACATGCACATTTTCCACAGTAGCTTCTAATTAAATTTAGAAACAGAGTTAAAGCCAATGCTCGGCCTTATAAACACAGCACTCCATATGGTGTTTAATATTCGGAGAACCAATGACTCAAGACAGATTCTGCCAATTGTCTTGGTTTTTGGAAAAGTGCCATTTTCTCACAGTGAGCAAGTATATACAATGCTCTTAGAGTTAAAACCTGTATGCTTGTTTTTAAAAATTATACTGCACAGGATTTTCCTTAAAAAAAAAAAAGAATAGATTCACACAAAATTTGTCCTCTCATTCAAACCTGCCCCACTGCAAGTATGTGATGGTGTGTGTAACTGCAGAGCCCCTGCCCTTTGCCTGTGTTTTCTTATTTTATTTTTCTTATTTTGCTGTGTTTGGGAATTTTCTGAGCAACAACCCTTTGGCAGTGTTATGCAGCCCTGTCACAATAACAGCTTGAAGTCGAGACTCCATTAACAGGTACAACCAGGTTACACCCCTTTCATGTCTTGTTATATTATGAGCTGCAAGGGGCTGCTGCACAAAAATGTGTTATTATAAATGTGCTAAATATGAGAAGTAATGCAGCATGCATCTTCATCTCTTCTGCATCAGTAAATCTGCGACTGACCTTTCAGTCTATTAAAGAAAGCTGTAAATTTGTGCTCATCCGAATTAGTTTCACCTGACTTGACTTAGCAGCACCTTCTTATCTGGCTTGGTAAAAACTGCAACGGACTGAGCCAGGATGCACTTATTGGAATGGGCCAAGAGTCACTTTAAAGTTACCCTGGATGTCTGGATTCTGCTTTTGTGCAACAGCCATCAGTTCTGTGTGTCTGTCTGATCAGGGATTAATGCTGCATGATCTAAAAAAATATCTACTTGCGATTATTTGGAGTGATATGACGATTGCAATATGATTTGTAATATTAGAGGGTATGATGATTTTTACATTATTACTCTTATTTTCTCCTATTTTAAAGTCTGTAGAATATGATGAATAGGCTGGGACAACCCTGCAGCACCATAATATTTGAGTTAAATTGTATTTTGGCACATACATTTCTCTTTTAACATAACTGCGCCTCCATGGGACTTGAAAATTGCAGTAGGTCATACTGCAATTTTGATAAAACCTTTGATTAATCTGCAGCCCTACCAGGGATGGAGTGAGATGACACATTGTTATTTGCAGAGGACAGCATAAAGCCTGAGCTTCAGCTGAATTTACACAAAATCCACATATGCAACAACTTCCTACAGGTTTGTGTGGAAGTGTGAGGAGGTGTGGGCGTGTTTATTTGTGCTTCAGCAGGTAACCGCCTTAAAACAACAAGAAAATAGCCTTTTATTTCACTGATTCATTGTTCTCGATGATGCCACTCCCTCTCTTTATTTACTTCCTGGCTCCGTTGACCTCCGCTGCTCTCTCAGTCTAGCTGAGCCAGGGAGGAAGGGCCATCTATGAATGAATCTGTTCTCAAACATCAACCAACAAATGCTGCAAAATCTACATTTAGACTGAACTGCAGTGGATACAGGTTCAGGAATAGGCACTGTTAAGTTAATCAGGCTGCCTAACAGACAGAAACTAATGTCATAGTGAGAAATCTCTGATAAAAATTAAATGTGTAACAATAAACAATAACATATGTCTTAAATCTATTGTTTTAAACCTTTTAAATAATTACTGCCAACTTTTTACAAGCATGATGTATAGTACGAAATAAGCCACATACAACCTTATTCTCAAGGAAAATAGCTTTACAGAATACAACCTGCAAATACATTTCGCACTGTGTGTTTCTGGAGTCACTTACCAGCTCATTAGCATGTTTGGACCAAGCCAGGTTGCAGACCTGAGAGCCGGTGTCCATACACTGCAATGGCTGTGAGGTCAGGGTGTTCCAAAATCGGATACAGCGATCGGCGGTGCCGCCACCCGAGGCCAGCAGGCCGTGCTGGTGGGGGGACCAGGCAATGGCTTTTACTGCAGCCAGGTGATCCGTGTATGTTTGCACTGGGCTCAGCGCAGAGTGGTTCCAAACCAGCAACTGAGATGACGAATAACGACGACAACAGTGTATATAATGAATAAATGAATTAAGCACAAGGATAGAGGCAGGTCTAATAACACCTTTAACTCTACCTTGTTGTCGTTCCCACCGGAGGCGAGCAGCTGGTGGTCAGTGCTCCACTTCAAACCACACACTTCCTGTCTGTGTCCCTGCAACCGTCTCTCTGACTGGAGGGGAGGGGTGCGCACATCTCTTTGAAGAATCATACGATCACGGCTTCCTGACGACAGCTGGTCTGCATTCCATGCTAACGCTCCTGCAGGCACAGCAAAAGTTCATTAGTGTTTGGTTGCACCTTCATTTGACCGAAATGCATTAATTTCTGTCATGAAACAAACACCAAGAATGTTGAACATTTATTCATCTTCAAGGGCCATACCACTGTTACTACAGTGTCTTTTGTCAACTTCGACCACATAGGTCACATAAACCACAAACACTTGTTTGTTTATATTTTGAACATATTCAATAAAAGTTACAGAAAGTACCTGAAAATGTTTGATGGTGTTGATTAAAAAGAACACCTGTGTCAAAATCTGTCTTCATGCTAATATTCAAGCTAGGAAGGCTGCACTTGTAAGGAACTATTTTTACAGGCGTAATAACCGCTGTCCCAACGGCTCCCAGCTCCCCCCACTTTCCCTCAACGATTTTTGACCAAATAAATGCAAACATTCTCTTTAGAAGGGTGAATTACCCATACCTAGATTACCTAGAAATGTTCACGTGTCCTATAGTGATTCTATACCCTGTTTCAGCATGAATGATGATGAATGGAGTTTTAAGAATGCAGTCTGAGATCTACTAAGGCAGGTCTGCAACCTGTGGTTCTTGAGCCACAGTAGCCCTCTGTGGCTTTACTACAGTTTTTCATTGTTGTAAGGCTAGAGCAGTGTCTTTTAACTTGCATGTTTTAGACATGTCCCTGCTCCAACACACCTGATTCAAATGAAGGGCTCGTTATCAGACTTAGCAGAGCTTGACAATGAGCTGATCCTCATCAGGGACACATTTAAAAACAGGCAGGAAGCCCCAGGAAACACAAAGGAAAAATACAAGCCAAGAGTCATTTTTCCAGTCCAGGGAAAAGTATCTGTGCTCTAAAGTTGTGATTCTGTCAATGAACTGAGTGAGTGTGAGCTGATATTGTGTTTTATGATCAGGCTTGAAGGCTGATTGCTACATGGCTGAGGATTAACTCACATTTTTGAATTGAAAGTAGTTCATGGATTTTTTTACTTTTACTGCTTTAATGCTACGCTGCTGCAAAATGTTTGATTTATTATTAAAAAAGGCTACTATTTATTTTATTACATTTCAAAAACACAAGGAGGACTCAAATAGGTTTGCCCAAAGTTGGTGAGGAAAGGGGGGAAAATGGCTCTTTTGATAGTAAATGTTGCTGACCGCTGTACTAAAGTACACACATGGTCAGATTTAAACATCATAGATTGTAGAGTATGCTATCTCTGCCAATGATTAGAAGTCAAGAATAGACTGGTACGGTCCTTTAAGGCTGGGTGTTTCTACTTCCTAAGCTTTCAGTTCGTTTGCTGTTATTGAGACTTTTACTGTGACAAAGCAAATGTTCTCACCAACTCTAGCTGTGTGTCCCTCCAGAGCAAAGAGTTTCTTCCCAGCACCAGCATCCCAGATTTGAACATAGCCTTTATGAGTCCCCACTGCCACCAGATTGCCCTTAAATCACAAAGAATTCATTTATAATCAACAATGATTGCCCCACAAGTCCATCATGACAGTTTCCTGAGCACCTTAATCAATGTGTACTTACCCTTTCGGACCACCCAACTGACGTGACCGAGTCTCCCTCCACAGATAAATCACACAACCTTGTTACCTACCGGAAAAGATGATTCATACACATCAAACAATTCATATTCATGTTCCATATTGAGTTTAGTAGACACTCTGCAGTACCTGGCTGGTACAGGCACTCCACAGGTAAACACATGTACCCAGGCCAACACTGAGCACATTGAGAGACGACCAGTCCACCAAGTTGAGGTAAAAGTCATCCTGGAGCTCCGGAGCATCCAAGACTTTAAAAGGGATCTTTGAGATCTTGCGAGTTGGCTTTCTTGGTGAACGTAGCAACTTCTGGCTGCAACACACAAAAAAAAATCGGACATTTTGAAACCCTGATAGCAAAATGACAGTTCTGCATTTTGCAGCGATCAATAATAAGTGATCTAAAAGCAACATTTTGCCCCTACCTTTTGTTGCTGACAGGTGATAAAGAGTAAGGAGAGATATTGGTGCCACTGTCAGGTGACGTCCTTCTTTTATCGAGTGAGTACTGCAAAGAATAAACAGGCGGATATCATCATATTCTCCACCAGCTCCATTAAAATTATGTAAACCAATGAAGCAAAACTTCATAGTGACTAAGAAGTGACGTTCTGCTCTTTGATTTTGTTTTTTTTACCTCTGCTCAAGACTCAGAAAAATGTAATGTATGTGTGTCTGCTCTAAAGTATAATCAGTGTGCTATATAATTCAATATATAAGGAGTACGAGATGAAATGACATACTGTAAAGAGACTTCTCTTCTCTGGGGTTGATGGTTGCAGACGTCTGTCCTCTGTCTGGGGGTCCTGGATCTTTTCTATTCCAGCTCCCAGCAGCTCATTCTTCAGCAAAGCAGAGTAGGCCAGCCCGTCTGCTACATGCCCAAAAACAACATTTACACGTGAGCATACAACTGCAATGTTAGGAGCATGAGCAAAATGTATTTACCTTTGATATTATCAGATGTGGCATCTTTCGTTTTTCTGTTCTGACTTGGTGACTTCTCATTTTCCTGAAAATCACAATCATTAATTAATTAATTAATTAATATGTGACACAAACTTTCCTGGGACAAAACATTCAGACATTACTCAACTTCAGCCACGCATATTGCAACATTTTGAATATTCTAATGCATTCGAATACAACTCTTTGATATATACAGACACTCTGTTTAACAAATGTATCCACAAAATATCCATACATTGATCCTGTGGAAGTTGATATTCCAGTTTGCTCCAGCTCTGGTCGGAATAAATCTGTCTCCAAGTTTACTGGGCGATGATAACGGCGAGCCAGTGGGTGTGCGGCCATGCAGACTCTGTGTCAATTTCTGCAGAAAGAACAAACTATCTTTACTTCTATTTGTTTTTGAATTTGGGGAAATTTCATGACTTTTTTTGGTCAGTTGATTCATGTTCTAATTTGGTGATCCCACCACTTAATGCACATGATTCACATTATAAAAGAACACAGAAAAACAACAAAAAATGGAGAAAGGAAACAACTCACAATGGGGCTCAAGTTGTCGTTTTGAATGTGGATTTGGCGGAGGAGTCGATGTTCATATTCTGGATCCATCCTAAGATGAAATCTTGATCCCACAGCCACAGGCTGGGAGGCTGAAGGTCTGGCTGAAACACACACACACACACACACACACACACACACACACACACACACAGATGATTTCATCAGTCTTATTGACATGTTCTTTGATTTCTTTGTTTGTTTTCTGCTTTGAATATGGAAGTTGCCACATAACGCAAACAAGAAAAAAAGCCCCAAAATCTTTACTAATCTTTAAAAACTGATTTTAAACCCGGAAAACCAGAAAGTTAAGGGTTACACAAACGTATTTTCTGTTATGTTTTGAATATAAAAGTTATAACAACCTCTTAAATACCTCAAAGCCCTTTTAAAGATATGTCTGATTGTTTGTGTTATGAGCCATAATCTCAAGTGTTTGCAATTTATTTAGTGTCATCTTAACTCTTAAACAAACAGTGTTTCATTTAGAGAAAAACATTGACCCAGCAGTTGATGAATTACGTAACGGCACGATTAACTTCCCACACATTCAAAGCCAAAATGACATTTTTAGAGCACCTTGCTGATTAAATATTATTAAACGGCTTCTTTAAAGTCATGTTTGTACCGACAAACAGAAAAGCTAGCTAATAATAGCGTTAGCTCATCTAGCTAACCTAGTGGCTAATCTAAAAACTGCAGCATAAGTTACATACAGCAGCGAGCCAGTCCAGAATACGGCCACAGACGCCGAACAGGAGCAACGATTCGCGGATATATCGGATGAAATCAAGCGAGGTAATTAAAGTGATTCGCTCTCAGTGAACCACAGTTCAGCTCAGTTTGGCTGTAATAAAAATGACATTGCATTGTGGGACTTTTCTCCGTCCGTGACGTATGCCTCTCGAATCAAAACACGGAAATGCTCCGTTTGTTGCCTGAGGGAGGTTTTGTTTTGGAGCTAACGTTGCTACAGTCGGTGATTAAATAATCTTCGGTTTATTAGCAGGATAATTATAGTAGAGTAAAAGCAGAACAATTAGTATCGATGAGGTCCTGGCAGGTGTTTAAAAACTACTACAACTGTGTCGTCTGTGCGAAACTACTTTCTACAAAAACATGTCAAACGATAAAAGTATTCGAACAGATCGATCTTTTCCAACGGTTTCTGTTTTAAAAGTAAACTGTAAGCAGTTAATCTACAGGGAAAATGTGGGGACCTGTGATGGGGATCAAACTTAAAAACCGCCTACGTTGACTTAATGTTATTGCGATGGCTGGGTTCCTTGTCATGTCTAGGTTCCACACATAGAGGGCGCGCTAGTTCTGTTTTCAAACTCTTCAGATCCAGCCAGCTACTGCCCTTCAGTTGAGGTATTTAGAGTTTTTACTGAAAAAAGTAAAAGTAGTAATACAACAGTGTAAAAACAGGCCAACTTCGTCACAAGTAATTTAAGCCTATGCATTGTAAATAAAACTGAGGTACCAAAAGCAAAAGTATGGATCGTTGTAGAATGACCTGTTCCAGATGTTTAATGTAATAGGCTAATTGATGTATTGATGTATACATTACTTTAATGCTGCAGCTGATAAAGATGAGGTTGATTTGAGTTACTTTATATAGGCTACTGCTGAATAGCTGAACCTTTAACATAACCTTAAGTATTTTTTTAGGTGATATTTAAAACTGCAAAGTAAGTAGTAGCTAAAGCTTAATAAAAGTACAATATTTGCCCTGAAACAGCAGTGGAGTCTAATAGTAAAGTAGCATAAAACAGAAATAGAAGTACCTTTGAACTGTACAAAAGTGCAGATGGAAAAGTGTAAAGAAGTTGGAGGGGAAGTGGAATAAGTTTTCTAACTTATCTTAACAAATGCTTGTGTTTTTTACCCTTCATCTCTTTTCTTTTTTTTTTTTTTAGATCACTTGGATACTCAAGAGAAGTCACAAAAGTGTTCACTAAAGACATGATGAGCTGTACAGAACATTTTTTGTGTAGCATGTAGTGTAACGCCTCGCTTGAGCGCATTAATAAATTGGATGCTTTCTGTTTGGATGCTGAAAGGGCGACTCTGCTGATTTGTAACCTTATTTCGATCTATCCACGTTGGGGATATAATGTGAAACCCAACAATACTTATTTTCAACGTTCTCTGTGTCTCTGGGACGTGACCTGAAAATCTCTTGTTCATGTGACATCACACGTTCCAGTAACAACTACAAACTGTGTACCCCTCTCCTCTCCCCCTCGCCTTCCAGGCGAGTCAGCACCATGTTTGCTTTGAGAGGATTTTCTGGCTCTGGTGGACCAAAAACCCCCTGTTATTGTAAATTACACAGTATTAAATAAAATAAATGTTCCAAGCCGATGGATAACAACCTTTGGAACTCGGCAAGTACTGTTGGTTTTTTTTTAATGTGACACAGTGCATCCTGGTACATGTAGGCACCACAAGAATGGCTGTGTGAACAGGACAGCTCAGAAAGCTCAGCTTTTTCTGTCAGTGTAGCACAAATTGAAGAATTTATTGCTTCATTTGACAACAATTAATATCAGCGTTAACTGGACGTCCATATAAAAAGTGGTGGATTTTCCCTTTAAAGATTCACTTGACTCCAATAATACTTAAACACATACCGTGAAATCAAAAATTGTTCTGCAGGCTTGTGATTTAATATTTGTAATATAATTAGGCATGAAACTCTGTTTTGTCTCGTGACAGTCAAGATTTAAAAAAAAAAAAAACAACATATTTTAGCATTTTTTTATCATACAGCAACAGGTTTCTAAACTCTGTGTTTGTGTTGGTTGTTGATGTTTTGAGTTTTTTGAATGTGCCCCTCTCATCTGATAACACTGCTGAATGTGCTCTTCTGTAACCACCCTATTCTGTACAATAACGTCGTCTCTGAAGTACACTGCTAATGAGCATGTTGCTGTAACAAAAGACTGAGCACTGTGGCTTTAATGCTGGCAAGTGTAGTGATAATAATCACACACTGAGCACACAGAGGGCCCCATGTGAACTTCACTGTGTGCTTTCTGGTGAGTGAGCCAATAGAAATTTACCACATTCGACACACAACATAGCTCTGCAAGTGTAAAGGAAGCACCCCCTTCTCTTTCTCTCTCTCTCTCTCTGTCTCTCTCTCTCTGTCTGTCTGTCTCAACCACAGACACACCCACACAACACTGGCGCCAACAAGCAAATCCCCCCTCCACCCCTTCGCTGACCTCTAATTATGTCATGCGAAAAAGCTGTGTCCCATTGAAAAGCTCTCTTAATCAAACCCAATTAATTCCGCTATTTTCCCTTATTGTCCTTTGCAAGGAACGCGTCTTTCCAATAAGACTGTTAACTCCAGCCGTGGCCCTTTCAGATCTACTGGGGTGCGGGAGCGAAATAATAGACTGCACAATTAATCAATTAGTCATTAGGAACTCAGTTGTCCTTAATGAACACAATTACTGTGCCGCAGAGGTGAGTAAGCGCTTGTCCTCTGATTTAAAGGGCTGACATCTTCATTTTTGTGACATTTACAAAACAAAGGAAAACGCTAAAATGTGCAAGTGCTCAAATGTATCACCTTCATGTTTTCTTGCTTTGTGCTATTGCTCTGCTGCTGTTATTAACAGGGCGCCTGTAATTTCTTCATCTCTTTGTGTTGTTGTTAGGTGTTTGCTGCCAGTGTAAGTCTTGAGTCTTTGTTGGCACACTGAGTCAGATCAACAGAGAACGGACAGACCTTTAATCACAAAAACTAAAAACAACTGAGATTTAACTTAGCAAAGAACAATTAAGTGAGTTGAGCTAAAATGTTTCAACTCACTGAACGTCAACTTTTAAAATCACAAAGCTTTTGAATGAGGCTGTATTAGTAGTGTTTTTTAAAGCTGAACCCTCAGTTGTTTCAATGTACAATAACCGAATATTAATATTGTGATGCTATGCAAGGCATGTCTTATGTTGTGATAAAAAAAAATTAACCAAATTTCTTTTGTTTCAAAGCTTTTAAATCTCTTGTCAACTCAAATCTATAGGTAGTCATAAGTATGGCCATGGGATGCAGTCAAAAGCTGCAGGAAAAGATAAGTTAATAGACCTTGAATTTGGAATATTTATCACAGAAAAGTGCCTGCAAAGTGAGGACTGAACGTCAGTGCTCATATATCAAGTTCACATTTTTGGGGGGCATAAATCTCACTGAAGTCTCTGTATCTCTGCTTCAATGCATTTCATTGCTTCCCCTGCTTGCAGGTGAGTCCCTCATGAAAGATGGAAGACTTTTATTTGTTGTATTTCAACAGCAATCACTTTGCTGTTGGCTGAAGCGACAAATTGATGTTTAGATCTAAGGTCCCGAGAGCCTGCAGGAGGATTAAAGCCTGTGTTCCTGTGTCTTATCACCATAAGGCACAGGGTTTTTTTTTGCCATCTTGTGATTTATTGTTCGACATCAAGCAGGACGTGGACAGATTGATTTTCTGCAAAGCCCAGATGTCCTGTTTCAATTAGGCTACATTTTGGACGAATGTGTAGAACTGTTATGAAAAAAAGCATCAGCCAAACATACAGATTTTTGACAACATTGATATCATATATTAGCCTTTTAATTACAGTATATTTTTTTTCTCTGTGCTTTTGGCACTTTTAGCAATAATTTTAGAAAATAAACATATTTATGAGACATTCAGGAACTACTAGGAATATTGTAAATAGCTTAAAAATAGCCTCTATTTGCCTTATATTAAATTACATTTTGATTTAACATAGAAGAGAAAGAGTCTCTACCGGAACGTTTTTTGGGTTTTTTTTTTTTTCCGTGTTGATCCGCTGCTGCTCTTTTTCCCATGCTTTTCTTTGTGCCACTCACTCCGGCTAAACGCATGCCTACCCCGGCCCCTGGCTGTGGCTATAGCCCCGACCCGGCCTCAGCTGAGCAGTGCCAAGCTGTCCAGAAGTTAGTTAGTGTCTGTTCAGGCCCAGCTCGGCTCGGCCCAGCTCGGGTACTAATCCTCAGGCTGTCAGAGGACCCCGCTCTGAACTCATCCTGCAACACAGGAAAACGCTCTAATTGGGGGATTTTCTACATCATTACCTCTGATGAGCAGCCATCCCACCCGCCCTCCCTCCCCTCTTCCTCTCCACTCTTACTCCCTCTGTCTCTCCCTCCCTCTGTCTCTCACTCCCACACTTTTCACCTGCTTAATCTCTTTCTTAATGTTTTTCTTTTTCCTTTCTCCCAATCCGACTTCCTCTTATTTTGTGTCTCTGCTTTCACCTATTTTTGTCTGGAGCGATTTTTCCCATTTCATCCTTTCAGTGCAATGTTTGTTAAGCTCTTTGGCAACACTATGAGACTAATCCAATAAACAAAAACCAACATGTGAAAACAGTGAAAGTGTTATAAATCTCTCTTAAGTGTTTGCAAATGCACTTGCCATGCTTTACAAAATGCAGTGTATGGAATCCCTGACATTTAAGCCTACTTAAATTTTTGTTCTTTTTTATGGTTCAAGTTTAGCCACATGATTCAAAACTGTTTTAAATTTTGTTCCATACCAGCATTGAGCTCTTCCTTGTGCCTCCTGTGTTACATTTGAGTTACCGAGCCAAGCATTAAATTTTCTTCAAAATAAAAACCTTTGCAAACTCTGAAAATTCCAGTGGCTCATTTAGCAAAATTTACATTTGGCTACAAAAAACATCCACATGAAAAAAAAAATAAAAATACGAAAAGATTTTTCAACATCTCCAAGGTTGCAACAAATTTTCCCTAATCCAGACAACTGGAAGTGACAAAAACACTCTCTTGTTTTGTTTAACACAGAGAAAATAAACATTATTTTGCATGGAAAAAAGATTTTAAAAAATTAGAGGTTCTTGTGCAATTTGGGCAAGGAGATATGCAACTTCTGGCTCTTATCCTGTATGATGAAAAGAAGCGCAACATAGGAAATTTATGAAAAAATATTTTTTGTTGGGTGACAGCCAGAATTTTTTTTTCATCCAGATGTTTAAGTTTTGTTACACGCCCTTCAACAAGTATATATTTTTTCTGAAATTTACATGCTTGGCCCTCTGACTTAAATGTAAAGGTCATTCATCAGAGGCACGCACCAACAACACACCACTTGAGAAAAATGTAGTCTCTAACCACTTTAAATATAAATTTTAAAAAATTTCCCTGTTACAGTCACTGGACAACACATATGGCCCTTGTAGTGTGGTCCATCCAGGCCTCCATCTGTCCAAGAAAGTGATTCACACGCTGAGGAGGCCAGCTAGCACGGCGGCACCGGTCCCTCTGTGAACATGTGTTGCAGCGGCTGAGCCTGCGGGCCCGCCTGCCTGCCTGGGGGCAATTAGGGAGCTGGACCCTGTGGTCAGAGGCCCCCCTGGGAAGCCCTGATTGATTGGAGTCTCATCTTCCTAACAGGCTGGCACCCTGCCACCAAACCAGGGAACAGCAGAGAGGATTGGGAGGGGTAAGAAAGGGAGAAAGAGCTGTTACATGACAGAGAAAGACGGGGCACAAGTGTTAGAGGGAAAGAAAGAAAAGTCTCTGCCCATGTATGTCAGATGATAACGATTATACTGTAGTAATCTTGGATTGCTCTTTAGACTTAAGGAGGTGGTAAAAAAGAAAAAAAAACGTGGTTGTGTGTGGGAATGACTGCCCAGCTCAACATGAAAGCACTGCAACAAAAAAAAAAAAGGAGGAACATATCTTATCAAACTATATTTATTTTCAGTAGATCTTCATTCTTTCCAAATTAGGACTTCCAGACAAATTTAAAAGAAAACAATGATATCACTAGGACAAATATAAGTAGGACATGTAAGAAACAAAATAGGTCAACAAGAAAAAAAATCCTGTACATTTTCACATAAAAAAACTAAAATGTTAAACTTCTAGTGCATTTTTGTCCATTTTCTAACCTTTGGCTTGTTCCTGGTCCAAATTAACATTTATGTAGCAATCTAAAGAAGTTATTACTGTAGAAGGTAATCCTCATTTCTACTACAGCATGAGGTCCTGGTATTGACCAACAGGGAGTCTAAACATCACTAACCAAGTCCGTTTAATTTTAAAAAGTACACAAGGACGAATGAGAAGCAGCAGATGCAAAACCGTGTTTTTCATTCTCTGAGCAGCACATCAAGAGAGCTTAAAAATGAGCTAGAAATGACTTTATATTTTTATTGGTCCTACTGCTGTAGCTGCAATCGCTGTGGATGCCAGCAAGACTTTCATTCATTTTAAAGTGAAATATTGCAGCTACACAATGGGCAGTTATTGGATAAAAAGTAAGTGTTCTCCTTTAAAAAAAAATAAAAAATAAAATCAAAGTCTGAAATGGCACTTTTATATGAAGGGGTTTCTCTCCCTCTGGTTTCATAAGAAAGTCAAAAATGTTAATGTATGGATTTATTGTGCATATTCAGTATGAGATGCTGCTTGTAGATGCTGTCGCTAAACTGTCTCAATACCAAATCTGTTTACACTACTGCTCATAAAAAAACATATTGTGGTTAGGTTTGATCTTTCAACTTTAAGATAATAAGAGCTTGACTCTCTAACAGATGGTAAAAGACCAGTATTGTGTCACTAATGACCATAGCGGCTACAATACATGTTTTTCCTCCTTTGATAGAGACAGAGGGGAAAAAAAAAACTTCAATGACGAAATTGTTACAGGGGACTATTTAGTGCAGCCTGGGACCCCCCTCCCCTTCAACATCAGACAAAGAGGATACACTTGGATCAATTGTGGCAAACAAAGACTAAAGTATGTGGGGTGACGCATCACACAGGGCTCTTTCTGCTGTCCTGCACGTACATGCAGCCACCCAACACTGAGCTGCCAACAGGTTTTCTCCTCCAACAGCCACTCAAGCAAAAAGAGGGTTACTTTGCTCACTGGTCCAGGAGTGCCCAAACTTTTTTCCTCAGAGGGCCAAAACTAAACCTCAGTGGTGGACCATGGGCCGAAAGCAAACACATTGTCTTGTAAATATGCGATTGGTACTACCACACCAAGTTCCCTTAATTGACCAACTTCCTATGTTACCCTGCCTGCAAAAATAACACAGCATTAACATGGATTTAATTTTGTTTTTTAGAATTCATTTAATTTTTTTGTTTTTTCACCTTGAAAACATCTGGCGGGCCAAATCAAACCTTACGGCGGGCCAACTTTGGTCTGCTGTCCCCACTTTGGGCAGCCTTGCATGTGTCTTAATTTCTTCAATAATTTTCTTCATTACCTTTATTTGTGCTCTTCTTTGAAGCATCTCAGCTGTAATCAGAAAACTACTGCATTGGTGCAGAATTATTTTTGGTATATTCTCAGCCCTAGGGCCTCGTTACAGAAAATTTTCCATCTAAAGTCAAAATAACTGCCTAAAATGGCAGTTGTTGTAAGGTCTGTAAGCCTATGGCAATCATAATGAAGATGAAGGAACAACAAAATTTTATGACTGAAAAGCTTCACAAACTGTAACAGTTAATCCTGACCGGAACCCTGAAGAAGCTAACACTGTTGTTAGCCTGTTGGAGAGGCTAAAACTGTTGCTAGTATGTTGAAGAAGCTAAAACTTGACATTTTCATTTTCAATTTCATTGACTTCTGTGTTGCATTTATGCAGCGCTGACTTCCTAGTTGGTAGCCTCTGCTGTTGTAGCATTTTTATTTTATGTTGAAGAAGCTAACTTCAATTTTAGCCTGTTGCAAAAGCCACCACTGATGTTAACTTGTACAAAGTAATGCCTCCATCTCATCAAAACTAAAGTTAATTGTTGACCTGTCTTTTCTAGCCCATCATAGCAAGCTAGCTAGCCTGTGACAAGTGAAGTTAGACAGCTGTTGCCCTGGATACAGGCAGTCTATTGTATAGGATTTTCCCTATCTTTCAGAATAAAGATAGGTTAAGCAGTTGGGACATTTCTCAGTATTAAAGCCCCTGGTCCACTTAGAAGGTGCCATCACATCTCTGACTCTAGTAAAGTTGAAAACTGTGACAGTAGTCTTCACTGGTCTTCGGCCCCCATCTTCCTCCAGTCATACCAGGGTGTCTAAGCTACATGCTTAAAAATCTAAACTGGGCAGCCAGAAAAAAGCAACATAAACCGTGCTATTATTGAGAGATTACCTTAAAACCAGCGACCCAGTTTTTTTCAGTTATTAGTGATTAGCGAGATGTGCATTTACAGTCACAGAGACTTTGTTATGTGACTTCACATTGTTGCTCTCACATTCAACAGAGACTTGACTTCCATTCACAAAGTACTCTGACTCTGATTAGCTGACCCATGAAAATGCTACAATTGGATTAATTAGTAAAAACACAAACTCGGTGAAAAAATTAGAAAAGTGCAGAACGGACAGCTGACTGTCGGATGGTTTGTCTGACTCACTTTTTTTCAGGTTGACAGAAGTAACAAAAGAAATTAGAACAATAATAATTCCAAAGTGATTTTCATGTTAGCATTTCCTAATTCCTTGTTTAAGAACAGCTGTCCTTTGACATAGACTGTCACAGAGAACATATGAACATCTCTAGGCAATCAAGAAAAGCAAGCCTGTAAAGATGGTTTGTCATAGAGAGTGGTTGATGAGTAGCAAAATTTCCTCTCTCACAGGTTGCACATTATAATGTGAACAGTGGTCACCAAGAACACATTTGCATTCGCAGTACCCAAGGCAACGCTTGACACCTAAACTAGGGGGAGAAAATATGTCTGGTGAATAGCGGTCTAAATTTAACAATTTAATAAGATTCACGTGTCATCTTCATGTCCTTGAGATGAGGAAAATTTTTTTTAAAATTAAAAAGAGAGTCCAGAGAAAGTCTTGAAATCCTCAGCTTTTGCAGTCCAAACTCCATTTCCTTTGCTCTGCGGATAACAGGAGTGTGAAGTCATTTTCCAACAATCTGTTAGCCTGGACAACAACAAATAACTTCAACATCTCCCTTTCCCTGTGTCATTCACATGGACCGCCAGTTTTGTTAGTCACATGGGTTGCCAGGTCTTGTCCATAGACTGGATGTGTTCTTTGGCTTTCATTCTCAGCGCAGCAATACTTGAGCTGCGCTGGTCTACATCCTCCAGAGGGTATTTATCAGGGTACGGAGCGGGACACTGGTAGGGAGGGGGAGCCATGCTCTGCATCCCCTGACCCATGGACGGATGAGGATGAGGATGAGAGTGAGAGTGAGTATGAGGGTGAGGACTGGAGTTGAGGAAGCTGTGACTAGGGTAGCTGGTCTGGAGGCTTTGAGCTGGACCCATGAAGCCTGGGATGCTGTGGACAGGTGTAGCGCTGGACAGGGGAGAGGACAGCCACGGGTCCAAGGGGAGGGAGTTGGTCATCGGACCCATGCTGGTGTGAACCGGTGCTGGCCGGTTAAAGGACAGCATGGGTGAGTCATGGAGCTTCATGGTGCTTGCATCCATTTTTTCCTGCCGACGCCATTTAGCTCTGCGGTTCTGGAACCAGACCTGTGGGACGAAAATTGACATTTACTTGCAAATGATGGAAACTTATGCTCACAGAAAAATATGAAACTCTTTTGAGCTGCAAAAATATAAAGTTGCATTAATCACACACAAGCACATGCATTTTTTTTTTGATTGCAGGCTTTCTGTGTTTATCATGTTTGTAGCAAAAAAAAATATTTTTTCTTTAGACATTCAGCTTCAAAGTCCATTGGTAAGTTTTATTGTCCTCTTAAGGGAAATGTTCTAACCACCTCTTATCATGTGACATAAAAGTAATTCTTAGGTTACACAAAAACAACTGAATCCCCCCTTTAACCCTTGATGAAAACCATGAAATGCTGCTAAAAGTTTGATATTTCCAGTAAGCAGCCAAAGTTTTAACCTTTAGATTTCAAATTGTTTAGTTTTAGTTTGTTCTCAAAGTGCTTTTTCTTGGTTTTCGTTTATTTTATTTCGTATTCTTGGAAAGGTTGAGTTTTTAGTTTATTTTGTTTCAGTTTTGAATTAGTTTTACTGTGTTTTTGGGGTGCCAAGTATTTTGTGTCAGAGGCATGAAATTGCATATACATAAAAAATAGATTTACAAAGTGAGATACTACTGTTATTTTAAGTCCTCTGTTGTGAAATGGCAAGCAATATACCTAATGTATTATTGCTAAAAAACCTAAACTGAAATGAATTTACAATGATTGCACATTACATTTTTTAATTCTTTTGTAAAACAAGCAATATTGATTCTGCTTATTTTTAGTTTTTCTGAAAAGGTATCATTTTTATCTTTTTATTCGGTGCTTATTTTTGTTTAGGGTTTCAGTTTTATTGTATGATAACAACTATTATTTAAAGCTCCCACTGCAGAATCCAGGTATGCCTTAACTTTGGCCATTGTGTTCTTATAAAAAAGCCACTGTCCAGTTTAAAGACTTCCGCCTCTTGTCCTTAAAACTGTCCATGACATTGGCATTGTGTCTTTTAACAGTTGGAAACACAGAATCTCCTTGCATAACTATCTTGTACAATCTCATCCCCTCAATACTGACGAGCCAAGCTGAAGGTTAAGGGTTTAGCCTGTTTTTGTTGTCCTGAAGAGCTCAGCATATGAAAACACACCAACTTAACATGTTAACTGCCAGCTTGTGATCAGTCTTGTCTCATTGTATTTCTGTTGTAATATATTAGGTATTGGCCCAACACAGAGGAAAAGCAGAAACAAAACTGAACAGTGAAGACCCCTCCTACCTGAACTCGGACCTCTGGGAGGTTCACCTTCATGGCGAGCTCCTCGCGGCTGTACACATCTGGATAGTGGGACTTCTCAAAGGCACGCTCCAGCTCATGCAGCTGGTAGGTGGTGAAGGTGGTGCGGTTTCGCCTGTGCTTCTTCTTGGGCTGATCGTCCTTGCAAGGCTCCGGGGACTTGCCTTCATCACTCTCTGCACTCTTCCTCAGTTCGCTCAGTTCCTCATCACACTTGTTAGCGAATAAGCTGGTATCTGTTCAAAACACAAGACAAATGAGTCGGAATTGTTTATTTTCCTTAAATACATTTTCTCTTTTTTTACTTGACAGTTGTGATTATGAAAACAATGTGTTGCAAGTCTGAACCAGCATTTGGAGGAAATACAAAAAGCACAATGGGAAGTTGAATTGAAGAATGTAGTGGCCACTTTCCAGTAGAGCAGACATTAGTTTGACACCTGTAACAATAGGCTACTGTAGGTCAGTGAAGCAAGCAATCCCCTGAACTTCAATGAAGCTCAAAAACATTCCTAATCGGATTTAGAAAAGTTGTTTCCAGTGTTTATCTTCTCCAAAGGTAAGCTGCACTCAAGAAGATGTTTGGAAACAAGAATCTTTTTATGGGCACATTGTTATTTCTATCATCACATTGGCTACATGTCTTACCAGTATTTATCATTGATGGTGAACAGCAAAACCCCTCCTCGCTTTTTCCCACAATAAAGTTGATTAAAGCTGTTTTAGCCACAAAAATATATTTTTGCTAAAAAACAGCCAAAACACTAAAAAACACCACAGAAGTGCAGAAAGAATTACACAGCAGAATAAAATCTTTAACACTGAAGACTGCTGGCTGAATGACTCTAAACAGCAAGTAATTAAATTAAAAAACTACAGGGATGACGATCCAGTAATCAGATCAGTCGCTCTCGTGAAGCAGATTGTACTGTAGAAGACTGTAGAAGAGTCCGTGTGTGCCAGGGTCAGACCTCAATCAGGTACCATACACAACTCAGGTTGTCAATCACAGGAGGTAGCCTAAATTGACTTCTAAATACTTTCCTGGATTAAGTTCAACAAATGGCGATGCAGTTTTGCATAAGAATTGTAAATTTAGCATGCAAGCGGAAAGAAACTGTTATCTGGTTCTGACTTGGCCCATAAGTAGTTGTAGAATAAATCATAATTAGAAAAAAAAATCAATAAAAAAAAATCAAATGAACATACTTCACTATAAAGTGGATAGAGTTTAATCAGCTGTCAGACAAAGTTGTCATAAAAAACACAATTTCAGATTTTACCAGATAATTAGGGTCATCAGAAATTAGCTGGGAACATCATCACCTTTGAGCTTATGTGGCTAACTTGTTAGTAACAGTTATGTACTTACAAATTCAGCAGTTACTGACGAGCATTATTGTCAATGTGATGCCAGTGTTTTAAGCCACATCCATTATTGCTCTCTTCTAGCTCTGCTGTGGTCTCCACCAACTCCTGCAAAAATTATCTGAATCTTCAGCAGCTAAATGCTTCACTTTATCCGCCAGCTTGTCGCTAACTGTGTTGGTCTGCTGTTTGGTGCTGAGCAGGTGGCATATGGTCAGTTTTTTGGGATTTTTACAGAAAACAACTGCCTGCTGTGGCGAAAACTCACTAAAAAAATCTCTGTACTGCTAAGAAAAGCTGCATACTCAAGTTGCGTTGGTAATCTCTTAATCTCTGTGGGCTCATCACCCTTTTACGCTCTCACATTATTTTCATATTATGGCATCAGACATTATTAGAATAAAAATGATTATTATTAGCTTTTTTTTTTTAAATCAGCTGTTTCATAAGTCAAAAATAAACCTCCACTTGACCTGATGTCTCAATATACTAGTTTAAAGTTTGTATTTTTTGATTCTCAGCATCATTGTTCGGTGCATGTTGACCGTCCACCTGTCACTGCTGCGGTTAAACAACCGATCCAAATGTAAGTGAGCATGTTACTGTGACTGAGACGTGTTGATGGAGATAAGGGAGGGGGTCACTGTGGTCTTTGAACTGGCAAACGGGAGCCGAGGCAAAGGCAAAGCTGGATTCTTAGGGGTTCATTTATCCACTTCTCATTAAGCAGCTATGACAAAGGCCAGGCTCTGACAAAGGCAGAGGTCAGGTCTGGTTCAGTGACCAGCTCTTGGCCTGTCAGACCATCACAGCCGCTGGTCTGAAGGCTGCCCACTGTTTATCAGCCGGCAGAACATCTCAGCACAGAGAGCAAGGGGTAGGGGGCCGACTGACACCAAAAACAGAAAAGTTGCTCATTCAGGGGGAACTGGGCTGACTTCACAGGATAGTTACACACAAAAGAGTGATGTCATTGGTATTGATGTACGTTAATCAACAGAAAGCAGCATCCTTCTGGATTCAGTGACTGAATCTGAATCACGTATAATCATTTTTTTCTGGACAGGATGTATCCACCTCCAGTTGATTTGTGTGTCTGCCACAAAATCACAAACCACCTGCCAGATCCTGCATGTAAAAACAGCTTCAGATTAAACATGATGAATTTGATTCTGAGACAGAACGATGACAATAACACCCGAATGAACTACTGTACAATGTAATCTGCACAGAAGAGAAGATTAGGGGAATTCCACAAGGGGATGGGATTGGGCTCGGGGACATAAACCCCCCACTGCACCATCTTGTTCTGTGATTTATCTCTCAATCTCACCACTCCTAGCTCACACACTTAACGCAACAGGCCACAATGTTGGGTCACAGTGACTTGAGAGTGGTTTTAAATGGATGCAACCTGAACAGAAATGCAGCATCAACACAAGATCTAATTAATCTGCCTTATTTAAATAGGTACAATATCAATTTAGCAGTTGCCTTTATGGTCCAAATGTAAAACAAAAGCAAAAAATAAATAAAATAAGCAATTGTAAGTCTTGGGTCTCGTGTGCAGGGAGACCTGGCTGTTTGAATGGGACTGATTACAACACTTTGTTTTGCTATTTCACAGTGTTGGAGTATTGTAATATGAACGTGATTTTGTACTATAATGATGCTTTTTTTTATTACCATAACAATTTTTTTAACAAACAGGTATATAAAACTGATTTGCCAAAATAAAAAATCATTATATTCAGCTATAA
>JAQLOL010000020.1:17540484-17558052 GCA_029783665.1 Naso thynnoides | reverse complement strand
TGCTTTTTTTTATTACCATAACAATTTTTTAACAAACAGGTCTATAAAACTGATTTGCCAAAATCAAAAATCATTATATTCAGCTATAAATGTTTTGTGGATGTTTCTGCCTTATAGCTATCCGTTCATGTGATCACTTTTAAAAGGTATTAAATTCAGAAACATGTTTTTTGATTTTTTTTAAATGCACTCTGTGCCTGTTATAAATGCTCTTTGAAATTCTTCCTTGTCTGATACAATCCTAAACTTGACAGTATGAGCTCATATTAAGGCTTTGAAGTTTTTCTTAAGATCATGACATAATTCTGACTCTTAAAAAAGTTTTGTTTGGACTATGAAAGACTAAATTCACCCTGGTGGACACATAACTTTATGGTCAGCGGTCAAGTGAGATTTATTATGTTTGCGCCAATATCCAACCTGCAGTGCAGCAGAATCAATTCTTTCTTATCTAATCCAAATGTCTGAACACTGAACTCAGATCTCGCACTTCTCCAGCCTTCCAATACCGGATGCAGTGCTGCATAATTCATTCTTGACCATCTTGTGTGTTTTGAGGGAAAAAAAATCCAATGATTCAGAAACCTTATCCCTGATATCAAACTCTAAAGTAAGATCTGCACTGACCACAGAACTCAACCACATTTAAAGTCATATCTGAAGTGTACAGCAAAAGACATGTTTTGCCGGGATGGAGCCCAGCATCCCCACCATTAGCAGCTTGACTCACCGTGGTACTGCTGCTCTGTGCTGCCGTTCCTCAGAGAGGAAAGGTGCCCGCTGTAGGTCGGGTGTGACGAGGGATCCTGCTGCTTCCCAGGTTCTGCCAGGCCGTCTAAGTCCACTTTATGGGGTCGTGGGGCCCCAGCAGGGCTGAGCAGGGGGTCCTGGTCTTTACTGAAGCCTAGGATGACATCAATGCTGTGGACGCGGCCCCCCGCAGCCATGCCCCCACCTTTCCCCATTTCGTGGAAGTTGCTGGGTGAGAGGCAGCTGTCGTCCACCATGCTCATGGTTTCCAGTGATAAATGCATCCGAGCGTCTGGGCACTGTTAGCAGGAGAAAGGGGGTTTAGAGAAAGAATAAAACTATGGAAGTAAATCAGAGATCACCTGGTTACCCAAGATGACTCTCTGTACTCTGTCCATCCATCTAACCCGCTTATCCTCTGCAGAAACGCAGGGGGCCGAGAGTCTATCCCTTACACTCTGAAAGCTACAGGACTGTCGTGTGCTGCATGCTGTACATTTATGGCACACAAGTTACTTCTTAAGTGATAATTTTGACTTTATTTATATGAATGATAAAAATCAGTGGCCCTACACTGTTAATTATGAAAATGTAATTAATGGAAATATTTAAAAATTTAAATCAATTTCTATTTTTAATACATACAAGACAAAGACAAAGTTTCTCAGATTCAACATTCTGTGTGTTGAAATAAATGCCAAAAATCTTTTCATGCTACTGATAATTTTGTGTACTGTTAAAGTAGATTGTAACTGTAGAGAGGATCCAAGTTTTTCTAAAGCAACAAACTATTTAAGGAACTACATATGTGATATCTGCAGTTACTGAGTGTTTCTATACAGCAGCTGATTTTATATTCTTTATCTTTTTTTACACAACATTACACATGTTGGTGAAGAACAAATGAGGTTGAGTACAAAAAGATGAATTGCAATTTTTTTTAAGGCCTTTTTGACAAATCTGGGACATCCAGCTCATCACACTGACTGTCCCCAATAAAAAAAGACATAAATAAAGTAAGCATGTTAAATAAACTGACTGACTACAAGTGCATTAAAATAAATCTGCATATCTACAAACATGTGCATAGCTGTAAATTTCTTTCCTCACATGCAGAAGTGCAGGAGTGTGTGCTTTCGTACAGCACCAGCATTTGTTTGTTGAGTGTTCATAATTCACCACACAGTTATTACACACTCACATGACATGTATAAAGTTAAGTGTCACAGTAGCTATACAGCTATAAAACAAGATAAGACAGAGGCAGAGCTTACCTTTTGAAAGTAAATATGTTGAACTGTTAAAGCTGCTGAAGCCAGTTCTCCACCTGTTCCTCTCAGCAGCTCGCCCTCCAACTTCACTCTTCCCGGATCCGCTATGTGCACCACTCGCCTTCACTCAGCTGGCTTTGCTGACTTTGCATCTCCCTCTAAATGATTTCTCTCTGTCACAAAACAGCCCTGATGGAGACACTCCAAGAAAGTGCAACTAAATAAGACCAAAGCAGTGCAAAAAACACTGAACAACTGAGTCCAGACACCATGCACTCCAGCTCGGAGAGGAGAGTGGAAGAGGAGGAAGACAGCGAGGGAGAAGTGGACAAAGCTGCGGGGGGGGTGTAGGAGGTGAAACGAGGGGATTAGAAGAGGGTTAAGAATTGGAATCCTTCCCCTTTAAGAGTGATTGGCAGCTGTTTTCTGCGCAAGTAATTGTTTTAAATGTCTTTTTCATTCACAACCACAGGAGGAGGCCGGGGCTAATGAAGCCTGGACAGGACTTTCTTTCATAAATTTATTGTTTTGAAGACAAAAGACTCACTGAAAGTTTTCATTGAGCTCGCTCAGCCCCTCCATTATGTGACAGTACTCAAAAAAAGGAAACTTTGAAATGATGAAACATGGGTTACAAACTAATGTCACTACGAATAATCTCCTCATGCAACAAGACAATGTTTTGTTTTTTAAAAT
Source organism: Naso thynnoides (assembly GCA_029783665.1). NCBI lineage: Eukaryota > Metazoa > Chordata > Actinopteri > Acanthuriformes > Acanthuridae > Naso > Naso thynnoides. The sequence continues at coordinate 17,555,335 of JAQLOL010000020.1, read as the reverse complement.
TAGATTTACACTAATATTCTACCAAAATGATTATACATTTTAGGGTCAGAATAAGTTTTTGCCTAATTTTTATTTATTTTCTGTGACATTTCTTCTTGTGAGATTTCTTGGTTCAGAAACTTATTCTGAAGTATTTGATTCTCTAAATCCTTCTCTAAATTCTTTTATATACATGTCAGGTCATTTGGAACTATAATTAGTATAATTACTTAATGCTTATGTATAATAACAATTCTCTTATCGGTTGATAATGATAACATTTAGGTTTTACAGTGCAATACAGTAAGGTCAACTTCTTTTTCTCTGTTTTCTTGCTTTGATTATATGTTTTACATGAATGGGATTTTTAAAAAATTGTTATAAGAGTAACAGCTCATTCAAGCTGTAAATGTATTTATTTTTCTTGGTAAATAGTAAGATACTTAATGCACCTTATGAATGAGACATTATATAAGATTTATCTTTTATAGCTTTAGGCACAATTATCCCTCGGAAAGTGCATCTGTGGTACACTTGGCAGTTTGAGATTAACAGTAATAGTTGCAATAGCAACGATTGTTGCAGTAACAATGGCAAATCAAATCTGCGATGTATCAATGCCACATTTAACTTCATGCTTGAAAAGTACCAGCGCATGATGTTTAATTCATCCTCACCTTTTTGGGTAATTTGTGTACACAAGGTAGGTGTATATACAGAGAGCTAGCACTTGTGGTTTTTTCAGCCTATTTTGGATGAAACTAGACCTACTTGCATCATGAAGAAAACCTCAATGATATGACAGTGACAACTGGGAAAATAGAAATATGAGTACTGATAAATTTACTGTTTATCCAACCAAAAATAAGCAAAAATTAGGTTGATGAAATGGTAGACACAACCTGAGCATCACAGCTTCAAAATGTATTGTAAAAAGAACCGAACACTTAAATTAGTTTGTGAAACCTGACAGTAGGTTGACTTAAAGTTTGTTCTGCTCTGAGGGACCTTGATTATAATGGTGTCAGAAGACTGTTGGACCCAACTGACATGGCAGAGGAGTGGGTGATGCAACAGGAAGTTGGACACGTTCAGGTGGGTGGTTTAAAAATAAAGTGCATGACTTCCATCACTGAAAAGTGGGACAGGCTACAAAAACTGTGCACTGAAGGGCCCCCTGTGGAGACGTAATATGTCTTTAGTCTTTGACGGAGGGTTTTCTAACATATTTTGGAGTTGAAGCTGCTCAGTGATGAGATAACATCATGATAGGTTCATAATTAACTCCTCAAGGATGCTTGATGTTTAATGATGACTGCAAAACAAAGTGAAAAAAACCAAAGTGAGTTGGATGACTACCATGATGTCACTTTGTGGCACTGAATATTGGATGTGTCTTGATTTACTTAAGTAAAAATGTGTCTGCGGGGTTCTCAGCGACTTTAGCGACTTTAAAGACGCTAAAGAGATTTCCTGTGACCTCAAACCTACCTATGGCTAAAGTAAGAGAAGCAACAATCTAAAATCAGACAGTTCAATTCAGTTTCAGTCTCTTTACAACACAGAGAGAGAAAGAGCGTGTGACACAGTATGTAAAACAGGGTCTGGAGCAACAAGGAAGAACTTTTTTTTTTTAAAAGCATTTTTATTTTCATTAGTAAAATGGAGATTTTTGTTGCTAAATGTTAAGAAACAAAGTGGAGGCTAAAGACAGAACATAAAAAAGCCATGTTTCAGAATGTATTAATTTCTGTTCAATTAAATTCTGCCTGTTAATGTACTGCACATGTCTACTTTGGGGCCTTTTCAGACCAAACCAGGTGTTTTGGCGATCACCACAGATTTCATGGCAGTTTCAGCCAATTTGCAAATAGAAATTAAATTTATGTTCTCTCTCAAGACAGCTAGAATTTTTTAATTTTCATTTTTTGGCCTCTGCCAGGTCTGATTGGCCAATCAGCTGATTGGCTACCGCAAGGTGACATCAGGTTACGTTTTTCAAAAAGTTGATTAGGTAACACATTCTATGAGGCCTCGCTCTATAATGCACTACAACACATTATGAAGCACTTATTATGCATTATATGTGGGAATGATTATGGCTAGGGTTAACCCTACCCTTGCTTATAATTATGATTATACAGCACTATGGATGCATTTTAACACATAATAAGTATGTTCATAATGCATTGTAGATGAATGCTTTGGTAAAGTGCTTCATCTTTTCAGGTGCAGGGTTTCTGCATTTTGTGTCGATTTTTGCAACCCTCTGCAGTCCATTCAGCCACAACCTAATCCACAACTCACATTAAAATGAAAGAGACAACTCTTGTTTTTGCTTCAACCTCTGATTGTGCCTGAAATAAGCCTTTTTTCGGCCCCATTCACTTCAAATTAATGCGTCAATATCCACGTGTGCCGAAGCACTGAAATGTCCCCACAGACACCAGACATTAAAAATATGGGTATATTGTGAAATACAGAGAGATACATACCTGGAAATGATACATTTGATCAACATTTAGTGAACTCATTTGGCAAAGACTTGAAAGCAATGGACGCTCAGTAATTTGAAAAATTCCCACTCTGCAGCTATAAATAATTACATAAATATAATGAGCGTTCACAGCGTTACTTTGGTGTTATTCAAACCAATAAGCTGGTTATGAAATTCAAAGTGTACAAATAACAAAATTAAGGGTTTATTGTGGTCAGATTTATAGCAGAGGTGATAACCTACATTACATGTTGTGGTTGATAAGTTCACAGCCTTAAGTGTGAGGAGATGAGTTACTCAGCTCTTGTTAAATGCACATGCATTAAACCCTTGAAGTGATTATGCAGAAAATTTTTAATTAATTACCTTTGCAATATCTATGTCTGAAAAAGATTTTTGTAGATAATTTTAAACCATGTGTAATGATAATGACATATGATTTAACATGTCTAATGATGTGGTGTCTTAACATTCTTTAAACTAGTCTGCTGAAACATGACTATATGCCAACAAGAAATGATAATCCAAGCTGCTCGTTCATCCTCTCATGGTTTTCATGATACATAATATATTTTTCTCCTTTCACTGTTTCAGTTATCCTAATTGAGCATAAATTGGTTAAGAGGGAGCAGTGTAGTTATCAAGCTGCTTAGTTTTATCAGATGACGATGTAAGTCCCTCTGATCCTATTAGAGGTAAAAGCAGCTAACGTGTAAATGCGCAGTGTCAGCTTACTGACGGGGGCAGAGAGAGAGAGAGAGAGAGGGAGAGATGGGGGGTGAGGGAAGTGGGTTAAAGTGGGCGAGAGAGCAAGGTGGTGGCTCAACAGGAAAGGTGAATTCATGTGATTCTCTGTCATGCAAGGCTACACACACCCATAATCAGAGTTGGGAAGGTTAACCCTTTGGAAATGTAATAGATTATGGATTATTAATTACCCTATTTAAAATGCAATAAGTAATGTAACTATTTCAATTAGTTTTATCAAAGTAATGTAACCCCTTACATTTGATTACTTTTTGATTACTTTTCTTAATTCCTCATGAATGTTTTCAACTGTTAACCAGTTTCAAATGTTTAAACCAGGCAGTGTTAGTGGCAGACGTGGGGTGCTGCAAATTCAGACAAGAAACCCAATTAAAAGCATCACAATAACATCAAACTTTACTAAATAGCCTTGATTGGAAGTGACAAAAGAAGGCCTTTTGCACATCAAAAACATGCAAAGCAACAAAACTATTATTTAACAAATAGCCTGAACTTTTTGTAGAAAAAAATCAGATGTAATCCCTTTTTGTAATCATTGACATTTTCAGATGTAATTGAAATTTAATTACACCTTCTTTCTCAGTAACTATAACTAATTACAACTACATTTATTTTGTAATTGAATTACTTAATTTTATTACATACTGTTTCTAGATACTCCCTGCACTGCCCATAATACTCTGCTGTGATTGGCTTTTCTGTTGGGTTTGAATTTCATAAAACTGCTGAGAATGTTTTGTTTTGTTACGGTCTTGGTCATCTCTTCAAATAATTTCAAAGAGTTCCCCTTTCCCCTGTTTTCCCAGTGTCAGTTCTTTCCCTCTTTTTAAGTCTTGTTTCTGTGTGTTTTGGTGTACATGCGGTCTTCCCTCCTCATTCTCTTGATTTCTGCCTCTGGTCATCCAACATACTCTCATTCCCAACTCATACAGACATTTGGTCAGGCATTCCCCTCTGCATCACTTTCGTAAAGAACTGGGCACCCCAGTGAAACAGGGTTGGGGTTGGTTTAGATTACTCTAAACTTAGTCTGAAACAGCAGATGTAGACTGTAGGTATAAGCTAATGGGGGGACTGTGTCAGTCAGCATTTTCCTACCTTCCACTTATTGAATGTGACTGTATTTAAGACATGCAAACAAGTCAGAACACTTTTCCTTTGATCCCTGATGATTTTTTGCAGGCAGACCTTTCTCCAGCACTGCACTGTGGGGAATGGACTGGCCATGCAAGACCACCCTAAACACTGATAACATGCAGGAACAGCATCTGTCTGGTAAAGCTGATTTTTGAAATCCCTATGAGCAATGATCATAAAGCCAATGAGCTGTCTCTTCTCTCCTCTCCCAGGTGTGGCAGCATTTAGGTCCATTACGATGGCTTAGAGGACTTGCTTAAAGTTGTAACTCTTAGCTCTTTACGGTAATGGATTCCATCAAGAGGAGCCAAAACAATCGCCTGTCAGACTAAAGTGATTGTTACTGCAAACTTAATATAACTTTACTGTTATATTACCAGTAACAGGAAACTTTATGTATTATTTTCTAGCAGTTTATTTGTGGGGGAGTGTGCATTTTCATCTGTGTTTAACCAGTTAACCGACATCAGTAAAAGTGCACGGCACATTAAATTCACTAAGTTTGAACTTTTTGTAAATTTCACACACATGAAAGAAACACACATGAAAGAAGAAAATTTTGATTCATTAATCCATTTTTAGAATGTTTTATTTTGTTGGCTGAGCCACTGTAAGCTTAAAAGTAAAAATCATGTAGAGAAAAATAGTGTAGTGAACACAAAAGTGTATTTTTAGCCTAGCTCTTGCATTAGTTTGCATTCTCACCTCCAATCTCATAAGTCAAGCAGTCAGTCAGTCAGTCAGCTTGCAACAGACGGCTGCTCTTCACCTTATTCCCATAATTGAATTACAGCTGCCCCCCAGCAGGAGAAGCTTTCACACTGTCCACACTGCAGCAGCACGTGTATGTACTGTCAGTGGTCTGGATACACCCTGACCTGTCCTCACTCATGTAAGCAACAAAACAACCTGTTGCTGTTTTTGTGTTATGGTGACAAACTGAATTCTATTTGAAAAATTAGACTTAACCCCTGGCAGAGTTTAAAATTTACAGTTTTGATATAAAACTATGAGATGTGAGATTATCCCACTTGAACATTTAAAGAGAAAAAATGCACGATAGAAAATGAGTTTGAAATGTTGGCATTAAATCAAACTGTGACCGAGGCGGTTATGTGAAAGGCTTATTGCCCTCTTTGGCCTCTTTGAAGATGTGATTCCACATTTGGACGAGCATGGCCAGTGTTGAGAACTGTTCAGTGTCAAAACACTATCAGTCCATGACGCACATGGACTCTGGTAAGCCTGACCTACTTACTTACTGTACAGTGTGTTCTGCGCTAAACATACTTCACACAGTTTTGGCACATTTTTAGAAGGAAGCAAACCTGTTGACTTCCTGTCTGCTCTTGATCCAAGTAGTGATTAACTACGGGCCTCAGCTGAACTCAGCTCTTTTGAAGAGTGTGTGCTTACTATACTATTCCTATTCCTTTGTGTTAAAGTGTTTAAGTAGGCTGATCACTCAGAGAGCAGAAGGTGTATCACTTACATGAAATTGCAAAAAATTTGACTCTCAGAGGTTTCTGGTCTATTGAAGAGGAGGATTCTGTGACATTATGTTGAGAAAGCGAAATGACTAAGACAGTAAAATGTATTTAACAATTTCGGGTACCTGTGGTGGGAGAAGAGCTCAAAACCATCACTTAAAGGAGCTATATACAATATTCAGCCTTATTAGATTTCGGGAAAAACATAATTTGCTATGTGAAGAACTACTGGTGTGCTGATGTGTAGGATTAAGTGTGACGTCACACTCTCTGTGTGTTGTTATCAAGCTTTTAAGTTTGTTTGTTTTGGTAGCCAGGATAGCTTCATGTTCGTGTTAGTTCAGCCCCCTCCCTTTGGAGCTGTTGGCCACAACCTCCTTTACAAAACATCGCAAAGGGTGAGAAATAGCTGAGCATAGTTTCATTTTTAACCCAGGCCCGGCTAACAGACGAGTGAGAAGGCTAATATCACCAGTTATGATCACAAAATGTTGCTATGTTGTGTTATGATTGGGATTCTGACCCGCCATGCATCGTGGAGAGAGACAACTGGGCGTTTTTTGTTTAAAATAAAGTCACATTTTTACCAAGTAGATGCAGCGACAGGCCTGAGCTAAGTGTTAGCGACAGGTTCAGCCTCTTGCTGCCCGGAGATAGAGTTTGTGGCTCCAGCATTGGTAGCCTACAGACAAGGCGAGAGGAAAGGCTAACATCACCAGCGGTTCAATAATCTCATAAATGTTGTTATATTGTGTTGTGATCAAGATTCTGATCTGCCATGCACCATGAACAGAGACAATTAGGCTTTTTTCCCTTAAAATAAAATCACATTACCATGGCATTCAGTTTTTTGCCCAAAGACACTTCGACATGCAGCCTGGAGGATCTGGGGATTTAATCCTCAACCTTCTTAAAAGTGGACGACATAGCTGTGCCATTAATTGGCATAGTAAATGTCATAAGAGAAAGAAGAAGAACAATTTTGTTTACAGAAAACAACAGAACAAAGGCACCAGTCAGTCTGGTCATCATGCTTTTGATGGATTACTGTTGGTTTCTTAAGCAGCCAAAAGCACCTCAGAGACGAGCAGCTGTCTCTGTTGACAAGTTTTCTAGAAAAACATCTTACGTCTAACGCCAACATCGGCTCAGAGAGACTGCTCCTTTCGTATTCACCTTCCGACCCTTCGTAGTGACCGTGATCTACTTAAATTTGACCCTCATAAGCTCCTTTTGATACTCACCATCTCTGTTTATCGTCTCCACTTAGACGAGAGCTAATATTCATCAAAACATGCGAAACTTTCAATCTTAAAAAGAAATATTTGGTTTTTGGCCATAATATATGTTGAAAACATTGTTAAAAAGTTGCTGTTTACTTTCACACGTTGGACAGTTGTTGTTGTTATCAGATAAGCAACTTTGTGTTCACACAGCTGTGCAAAGGTCCAAATTAGAAAGGTCGCAGTGCTACATATCTGCCATCCACCAAAACTGCAGTTTGCATCTTTAGCCTACTGTAGGTCACAGACAACAGGTTACTGCTGCGACAGTCCTTTTTGTCATCATCAGCAAATGAAGTCTGAAGTTATGGCCAAAATGTGTTTTGCGAGGATATAATGTCTTTAACATTTGAAAATATAATCAATACCTTCAAGAGTCAAAGTGGTTGTTTCTGCCAGATGTGACAAAATTCCCTCCAGGTGTTCCTGGGATAAGTTCATGGAAATGGGTGTGCATATAAACAATTCAAATAGATAATGCCTCAAGCCACACCTGTCACTGGTGCAAAGGCATAAGAAGCGTTACAATTTCTACACATAAACTGCCTAAAACTGAATCTTTAGGTCATCACTTCAGTCTCATAGAGATTGTTTCATTTCATATTCAGCGTGTTGGAGTCCAGAGCTGCTGCACTGAGCATCTGCTGCCATCTTTCCTCCTCTGAGGAACTTTTGTCAGCAACAGCTGACAGCTCATTATCTGTCAATCCATGCTTCTGCTGTGGCAGATTAGCTAGTATTAGAAGAAAGCACACCTTGAGGGTCATTAGATCTTACAACAAGCACCATAAGGAGCTCAGCCATAAACCTATGAGTTCCAGGAAAAACACTTTATCCTGATATCCCCGTATTAGTGCTGCAAAAATGCATTCTGATAAACAGCAAGAAAATGACTACCGATATTCCGAAAAACAATCACTCAATAATGTTTAACTCATCCACAGCAAACACAGCAAATCTGTTATTATCATTTTCTGGTTCCTTTTTAAATCCTTGTGCAGAAAATTGTTGCACGTCCCATTAGAGACCTTCTGGGAAACACTGAGCAGATAAAGCGACTCGTGGAGGACCCTCGTTTGTTCTGCATGATGACAAGAGATGCAGCATCAAGCTTCAATTTGGGTCCGTCTCCTGAGACAAACATCAGGCTTACATAGATTTAAATCAAATGACATCTTTAATTCAGTCTTGTGATGTGAGGACAATTCAGAAAAAGGGGCTTCATTTTGTGGGGAGTTTTGAAATGAGAGTGTATTAGGTTTATCTGTAATTGAGCATTTAATTTTATATCTATTAAAAAGCAGCTGTCAATTACATCCTGTGAAATGAATTATATAGATATATCACTTACAGGCAATAAATAGAACACGCAAGTAAACATTTTACATCATGTGAAAGCAGAAAACATTCTGTACCTGCAAAAATCCCAAGAGGATACAAAGTCACTCCAATAATCTCAAAATCCCAATAAAGAGGGAAAGTAGTAATAAATGCAGTATTTTCCCTTGATTTAGTCTTACGAAAATAAAATACAGCACGAGCCAAAGTTCATCGTTGACTTGTGGTCATAAGAGTCACAAGGTTGTCAGTGCTTTAGGAGAATTAACCAAAGGCCTCAGAGTATCTGGAGCAAATGACAATCTCCTCTGCACACAATGCTGCTAAGTGCTTCAGTAAAAATCTTTACTTACAGTTTACCAGCAATAACATTAAATATTTGTCATACTAAGCCCTGAGTCCATGGCATATTGCTGAGCGTTAATGCTGGGATACAAGCAGATTTGGCTGATCTGTGATTTAATCCAGGATAAACGTTTTTCCTTCCCTTCATGTCTTTCCTTCCCTACTCATTTCCATATAAGGTTCATCATACATATAAATATATTTATAGAAATTTCAGTTTTCTGATGTGCATTTCATGGTTTTTGACAACAATGCTTTGTTGATTTTTGCCTTTTGTTGTCATTTGTTGACAGAAAAAAATATCAGCTGACTTTTGTGTGATGTGGAATTACAAGCATGTTGTCAACAGCCTTCATAAAATGTGCCTGTGCATTGTTCTTTGGGTTGATTTAAAATATTTGTTTAACAGTATCAGATCTGCCCTTTGGCATGTAAAAAACAGGTTCAAAATCACATTATGATACCCTGTCTTGTACCATTTTCATTATCATTTCCACTCTGCACCAAGACTCCTATTCTTGCATTATGTAACTTAGACTGTTCACATACGACATCTGCACATAAAGCCATACTGCTCTACATCCAACACCAGCTATGGTTTTTCAGTCTGGCTTTTTGTCACTGGTGAGACAGTAAATTGCATTCTGAACCCGCATGGGCAAAAAGTTGCAAAAACACCTAATTTTGCATATTACTATTATTTTGATATCCAACAGAAATAACTTCCAGCTTTCATTTTTGGTCCAATATAATGTAAATAATTAATGTTTTAAAAATGTGAAAAGTCAATAGGATTTATCCTCTGGAAATCATGAATGTTTGCACAAAGTTTTGTAACATTCCAACAAATACAGCTGTTAGTGAGATATATCAGTGTGGGTCAAAGATGAAAAAGTGCAATACTAAAACTGATCAAAGTCTGATTCATCCAGGTTTGCTTTGCTTGGATCCGCTAAAGCAGAGTTTAGTGTATTCTCATTTCCATCCTTTACGTGATGACCAGAGTGAGATGATGAAAGTCTCGTCCCATGCAATAGGTTAAGGGAATCCAGTTGGAACTGAGGCATTTTGTTTGATGCACAGAACGGCAGGAGGGGCTGACAATGTTCATATTAGCAGTCCAACAGCAGCCACTCTATTCAAATTATTACGGAGTTCAAGATTCACATCAAAGATCAGCATCGGGATCCAGACTGAAGGAAATTTCCCCCTCTTCTCTAATGTGTGTGTAGTCACTCTTTCGGCCTTCTCCACTCTGTTAAAGTTCAATGCACCTTGTTGCTTCTATCTAAAGAATTGTTTGCATGCCACTTCTGCAGCAGCTCCCAAAGCTGAGGGTGAGACTCTGAGGCTACTAACAGGGGCTAAACTTTCTGAAGGCCTTCAGGGATTTACACCAAGACTTAAATATACCTGACACATAGGTCATCCTCAGATTTTTGTGTGGCACAACTCTGGTTCAGTGTATGCTGTCGCTAATGCTCCACAGTGCATCAAGTCTGTAAAAGAAAGTGTTTCTGCTTAAGACATCTTGTCTCCTGACCTCCTCACTGCCTCGATTCACCTCTGACCAGATTTTCCTTCACACAGACCTGATTCCCTCCTGATGCTTCGGCCCAGTTTCGGGGCTGCTTTTACCCATTTCTCGTTCAAGTTTCTCTCTCAGTTTGTGGAAAGCGGGCCTCCTGCGTGGCTCCTGCTCCCAGCAAATCCTCATCAGGGAGTAAACAGCAGGGGGGCAGTCCTCTGGAGCCTCCATACGATAGCCCCCCTCCACGCTCTCCTTCACCTCCTTCAGAGACTACATGAGCAGGAGCAACAGGAGAGGGAGGAAGGCAGGATGAGTGAGAAGTTGAAACATGAATTAGTGATTTAAACATTTATATTTTTTCTTACTTAGCTGAAATAAGAAACCTGAATTCAAACATAATCATACAGCTACAGGATGGGATTTAAATGTGTCATGGCCTTCGATTTTATGTTCAAAGCACAGACACTAATCATACTCTCTCTTCCTTTTTACACCTTGCCTTTTGGCCTCTCTGCTCTCTCTTTCTGCCAAGGGATAACAAATTAGCAGGCACTGAGTTTAATTGAGGGTAAGATAAACTTGACCCAAATAAATCAACCTGCGTATATGTTAAACAGGCTCTAATTTGAAGGCAATCATCTGCATTTAAAAGGACACCGCCTGACGTAAGGTGCAAAAGACACAATCAAGACCATGCCTTACTGACTGCCCTTTGATTAACCCCGCATGATTCCTCTGTCGTCACTGACTGCTGGCCAAGACACCAATCACCTCAGCAGTCAGGGAGCAGACAAACTACGACAAACAGAGCTGCGTTTAAGTAGCAAAGTTTCTTCCTTTCCAGAGTTTCTCTGTTGCAGCTTCAACATGATCAGCTTCATGTGACGTCAACCTCTGCTCTCTCTGTTTTGCCCTGTTACCACCTGCACACACCTACTCTGATGTCTGCACGTACGCAGCAGTGAAAAAAGTTTTCAGATCCTTTACTTTGATAAAGATACTAATACGACATCACAGAAATTTTTCATTAGAAGTACAAGTTTTGCATTTAAAATTTCACTTCAGTAAAAGTACAGAGGTATGAGTAAAATTTACTAATATTAAAACATAAAAGTACTCATTCTTCCAAAAAAAAAAAGACCCAGATTGTCAATACTGATGCATTAGTGTGTAAGCAGTGTTTTATAGATGTACAGCCTCCATTCCAGAAATGTTGCAATGCTGTGTAAAATTAAATGAAAACAGAATGCAATCATTTGCAAACAAACAGTGTTTACCGGCAAAAGTTTTATCAAGATTAGTAATTTCCTCTCAGTAATCTAGAGCTTCACGAAGTAGTGAAACTCACAACATCTGCAGCTTGAGAACAAATGAGCCTTTCATACTCAGTCATGACACAATCACCTATTACCACGGAACTTTTGCTTGTGGAATGTTTTAACAACTTGTTAAAATATGATGCTGGCATTATAATCCAGAATAAAAATATATTTACAAAAATATATGAAGTTGATGAGGCAAAATGTGAAATGTACAGTCTCATGTCTACAGTTTTAGATGGAGAACATGTCAAAAAGACTTAACAAATTATAACAATTTGAATAAACAAATGAATCGATTTTCTCGAGTCTTACCGCCCCACCATGGCCTGTCCCTAATGAACTTATTCAGATACATTTAGAGAGAAAAATGTTTCTTGGTCTGTCAAGTTTATACAAAGCAAATTAAATTACAAAAAACGCTACAAATATAAAGTTAACGATTCGACACAAAACACTGGTATAAACAGTGAAGGAGGACAAGCTTCTATGCATAGGTTACGTGTTTCCTTCTGTTCCAGACTTTATGGATGTAATTAGATATATATTCTTTTACATTTCACAATTTCTTTTGTTCTGTAAGTGGGATTTTACCTGATTGAGTTGGATTCATTTAAATTCCTTTATACAAAGTCAGCTAAGTTAGTCCAGACGTTTTCAACTTGTTTAGAATAGTCAAAAATACAAGTTCAGCACCACAAATTATTTCATTCTTTCTTTTTTGTGAAATACTGGATCATTTAACCTCTTTGATTCTTTGTCAGTTTCAATTTATTTTATTGCATTGAGATAGTTCACATTTAAATCATCACTCACCACCCACAACTAGACACACTTTTTAAAAATAACCTTCAACAGGGTGCACTGTTCCATATGCTTATTAATTGTGGTTTAATTTTATTGCATTGAGATAGTCTACATTTAAATCATCACCCACCACCCACAACTAGAAATAAAATAACCTCCAACAGGGTGCACTGTTCCATATGCTTATCAATTGTGGTTTAATTTTATTGCCATTATGCTTCTTTAATTCTGAAGGTTTAATGTAACCGCAGCTGTCACAAAATATTTCACTTTGAAGCAGAAGCTCAGGAGAGCACAAATCTTAAATTCTCTGGTAAAAGTACCTCAAAGTTGTACTTCGATGCAGTTCTTCAGTAAATGTAATTAGTCACATTCTGCCACTGCATGTGCAACACACATGAAGAGCAGCCGACCATCCCCTTCCTACAGCACAAATCATTCATGAATGACATTTAACCTATTGTTTATTCCTATATGTTATCCTGTCACAGTGTACATAAACAGAGGAGAGACTAAACCTCTCTCCTCACTGCAATCATCCACTGGTTTCCTGCTCAGACACAGTAAGTCGATCCAGAGATAACTGTCTAGTGACGGATCTGCCCACTAAGCCCAGCGGCTTTTCACTGACACACTGACGGACACGTGAATCCTGAGAGGTCATGGAAACAGTTAGGTAACAATCTGGATAGTTTTTCCTGTCAAAATCAATGAAGTCAGGAAACAGACAATAATGTATCTGAATTTCATCTTGCAGATTTTTCTTTAGTCCTTTCTTAAGACCTGCCTTTTTTTAGTCATAAGTACAGAGAGAGATACATGAAAGATCGAGGTCTTCAATTTCCCAGACGAAGAGTGGTGCTGCAGTTGTTTAATAGAGCAAAGTGTCAAGCTTAAATACGGTTATCTTAAATATGTTAAACAAATCTTAAGAACAATACACTGAAAATACAAGGTACTACCACCACATTCAAAGAGATCAGATAACCTAAGAGAGAATTTTGTCTGATTTATTCAGTAAACAGTTCAGCATAAATCCCCCATAAAACCACCACTTAAAGGTTCTAACACTTTGGTTTTCGAACTTATCAAACAAACAAATCAAATGAGTTTTAGAGCTTCTGGTAGGTGGTTAGAGCTGGGTTAGTTGCTATCCACTGTTTGCAATCAAAATGTTGAGCTATGCTAATGCTGACACTAGCCTTTCTTTTTAACAGACAGATGTGAGAGTGGAATCAATACTCTTATCTTGGCAAGGACCAAATGAGTGTATTTCCAAATATGTTAAACCATTGTTTTAACACAGTTTTTCTGTAACTGTCTAATGAACACATACACATATATGTGTACAGTAAAATAGTGACATGTACATGTGCTACATACCATTTTAGGGTAAGGTTGTCGACCATAAGAGAAGATCTCCCAAAGAAGAACACCGTAGCTCCAAACATCGGACTTTGTGGAGAATTTCTGCATAACGAGAGAGACAAATAAACACATATAAACACACATTGAACACTTTGCTAATTGGTCATGCTTGGTAACAAGTTGTTCTAAATCTAAACCAAGTAAACAATCAAACTCTTACATTCTGATTAACTAAATCCGTAAATATAAAACACGAGGCAAAATATGCCAGAGAAAAATGCCATCAGATCCACACACTTTGTGACTGATTATAACTTGTTAACAGATTATTTGTTAATCATGAATTAAATAATATTTAACATCTATTAATTTTTTTAATTAAAAATCTGAAATCATTGGTAGCAATTAGAGCACAGTGATTCCAAACTATTTGTCCTTTTTGTGTTCAGCTGTATTGTTAAATTTGAGTGTAAGTGTAAAACACAGACAGTCTCTTTTTTAATGATACTGTGCTGCCCTTTTAGTGACATTTTATGTACTCCACATCAATGTGCAATGATTTCATTGTTAGGATTTACTGATCACTACATATCATAGCTACTGAGAAAATCTTCCAACAAAGACAGATACAGCTGCTGAAGTTTTTAATCATCATGATACACTAGATAATTAGATATCACAGGGAGGCATAAACAGATATAGACAAAAGAAGAAAACAAATCCCACAGCAGCTCTTCCAACCAACCTCTTTCTTCAGCGCTTCAGGTGCAGTCCATTTAATCGGCAGTTTGACGTTATCTGACACCTTTGAGTCCACCTTCGTCAGGCCGAAGTCACTGACCTTGGCCACGCTGTCGTCAGAGATGAGCACGTTACGAGCCGCCAAATCTCTGTGAACGAACTTCTTGGACTCCAGGTACTCCATCCCCTCACATACATCACTGCAAACACACAAAAACACATACACACATAGTGATGTGCATACAGTT
>JAQLOL010000020.1:17522726-17540384 GCA_029783665.1 Naso thynnoides | reverse complement strand
CATTCATGCACTCACCTGTCCACCACACAAGACAAACTCCTCTGTACACACTATATTTTCTGCTGCACAAACATGAATATCAGCTGAGATTGTCTTTGAAGGTTGAACTCACAGAGAAAAGTGGAGCAGCTGAGCTGAGTTTATGATGGAGCGTCCCCTCGTCCTGAGAAAGTTAACGAGGTTTCCCTGCAACACAAAGACATACATGCTCAAAAAATAAAATATATGAATAAGCGTCCATTAGATTTCTCATTTGAAAAATCATAAAGTCTTAATAAAGCCTTACAAATGTTCTTTTTAGACTTAAAAATAATATGTCTATACATCAGTGAGGCCCAGAAACCAAAATGAGCTTTTAAGATTGATTTCATGAGCCAGGAGAACTGCAAACTCTAACTCCTTAAAGCTGCAATGCCAAATTTTTGGACATATGGGCAAAATTACTTTTAGTTTCTCCCTCCTCTCTACAGAACTGAAAGAAAAACTATGCATCAAAACCAAAAATCACAAGACAACACATTGAATACACAGACACTTCTGACTAAACACGCTTACAAGCGCATGATGGGTGAAAACCTGCAGTCTTTACCGTCTTTTGTCAAGCCACCAGAAATTAATTGATGACCCAGAAAGTAGACCAACCCCAGTTAACTAATAAACCTCCAATAACTATTTTTTTTTCTTAAGAGCTCAGAGACCCAGAAGAGAAATTAGGTGTCTTTATGGGACCCAAATTATGAAAAATAATGAATGATGAACATTGGCGCTTATGTATAAAATACTGTTGAGGAACAAGACGAACCATAAACTTAAAATATATAGGAGATACATTTATTTCATCATAAAAATACAGTCCAATTTTGCTTGTCTCTTTTGTGTGGGATTCACACAGCATTTCAAGCTGAACAGACCAGCACAGCAAAAAAAACAAACAAAAGAACAAAAACGAAGTAGTCTGTGACCCATTTTGGCTGCCGACCCTCAGTTTGGGAAACAATGCTGGCGGTGATTTTGCAGAGACAAGCACATTTATTTATAGCTGGTGAGTGCAGAGGGCTTCCTTCCCAAACGTCGAGTAGATTCCCCCATCAATGAGTGAACTTGACGACTGAACTGCTCCATTTCTATATGTGATTTTATTTTCTGCTTCACTGTGTGAGGTGTAGTTTGCGTATTTTTCATGTATTTTTCAAAAGCTGCACTGAGCATCTTTAAGTCTACATTATTTATTTACATTGTTACCTGTTTCCATTAATTTGTCTTTAATCTGTAGTTATTAGCATATTGATTTATTACTTATTGATAAGTGATGTGTTTTCTGTACCTTAGTCATGAGCTCTGTGACGATTTGAAGCCCTCTATGAAGAATGACCCCCAACAATCGCACCAGGTTTTTATGCTGGAGTTTCCTGGAAGAAGAGACAACACATTAAAGACTCAGAGGGTTAAAACATTAATACAATTCACAGACAGAATTAATTTAAAGTGAGATGATCACTTAAACAGTGAGAGAGCATTTTTCATGGAGCAAACTCACTGAAAACTGGTTTAATTATAAATTATTACATAGCTCATCAAATGCTTTTACAGAAGTTGAAACATGGGGAAGATTAAAGATTGAAGTTGAGAGATGGTCAAACTCACGTCATAACTGTTGTCTCCTGCAGGAAGGCCTGAGCTGTGACATCACATTTAATGGTTTTTACTGCCACCCTCTGGCCCATATACTCTCCTTCATAAACAGCTGCGTTTGAGAATCAGAAAACATCAGAAAACATCCCCACTTGAAGACAGAACTTTTATTTTTTTCCCCTCTATTCCCAAAATGCTGCAAACCAATTTAAAGACAACTCACCGCCAAACTCTCCCTCTCCAATATTTTCCCCCAGTTTGAGCTTTGTAATGTCCAGCAGCCATCCATCTGCAGAGGAGAGAGACATGAACGAGAATTAAAACCAGACACATTTCTTTACATGCTTTCATTGGACTAACAGTAATTACCGTTGACCGAATTTAATTATTTGACAGAACTCGTACTTTTGGACAGCTCCAGCTCAGCTGACTTGGTCCCATGCTTTTGTTTGGGCTTCAGAAGAGTTGTAGCAATGGAGCCTTTGTTCTTTGAGTAGAACTGCAAAGACATAAGAAAGGACGAGAGACATCAACCACATGCACTCAGTTATTTTTATTGCGTTTTCCCCTGATTTGTTGGTTCTTTTCTGTTTTGGTTTCTTTGCAAAGTAGAGTGTAAAAGTTGCCATATACATTAGGTATACAAATATACAGAACATGCTATTTCCTATAATATATTATCTGAGTTTTTGGTATTCCAATATAGTAAGTGTTACAAGCTAACTGAAAGTTTGACTCGGAGATCCTGAGCCCAGCTACTCAAAATGTCATTTGACATTCTCAAGAAGTAATGAGAGTACAAGTCAAACAGATATGTGTTTTTGGAAATCGTTAAAAAAACAAACCACACAAACCATATATAGGTGAGTTTCAGTGTGAGTGTAACATCTCTGTTTCCTGATGACAAAAACGCAGCATGGGGAGGCAGCTGAATCGACTTTTGCCAGTGAATAATGAGACATCAGAGCGTGGTCTTATAATGTCGGCAGGGCAACAGCAGTTTGACATTTACAACATGATTCAGCCAAAACATTCATCTGGAACATCCTCTCTCTGCTTCCTCGCAGAACTAGTCAGCCGGTCTGACTCAGGCCTGAGGCCATCTGTGGCTCTCTGATAAGGTGTTGCTGAACACGAGCTGGACGTCTCTGTCTCTGTCTCTGTCGAGTCCATCTCTAAACTCCACTGCAGCAGAGCTTCACTGCAGCCTCCCACAGATGCGGAGTAAACACATGAGACACAACCTTTGTTGTACCTCATGTGGTTTCCTGGGTCTTACACGTGAAGTTGATATTTTTAGACTTTTACACACAGGTTCTCAGGCTGACAAACGCTCAGGCCTTGCATCAGAGTGACTGGGCCTGTTGGGAAGATCAGCATGAAATTATACGACTTCATTTATGGTCCCTGGAGGACAAATCAGATTGACTTTGGTAATCAACTGACTCTTCCTCTGGTAACACCATGTTTGCAGTTAATTTACAACTGTAATGTGAGTATCTTGAACTCAGACAGTTCACTGTTTGCAGCCTTGAATGCAGCTCTCTCACTCTGCCTCACTCTCTTAGGAGCAATCATACACACCTGCTGCTCTGCTCTGCTCTGCTCATTACTAATTAGTCACGTGTCTCACACCTGGTCTCACCACTACATAAGCCTCTGCTCTAAAAGTCTCAGGCTTTGGTAGCAGTGTACGAAGCGAGCAGATGGGGGGAAATGTATGGGCGCAAAGTTTTTTTTGATTGTTGTGAAACTTGTGGTTCAAACCTTGCAAAATCACAAGGCAGATGATACCAGGTTAAAAATCCTTTCAACAGCTGGCAGTTGAAGCGAGGAGATCTTCTAAGAATGAGAGAATCCAATGATGGGAAGAAAGCTGTGGCTGTGGCAGGTAGGCAAGACTATGTTGTGAATGGGCCAGAGTGGGGAGATTCTGACATAAGGGATGATAGTGATGACATGGAAATAAGTCAAACCAGCAAAAGAGAGAGGGACCAAAGAGGGAACACTTTTGCTGAGGGTAAGGTAAAGAAACTCAAGAGTAGTGGAGGCAATGGTGGAGGACCAGAGGAGAGAGCACAGGAAGGACTGGAGATTAAAATCATTTTGTGATTTGGCGAGGAGAGGGGGATGTCTTCAGTGAGCCCAATAAAACTGACAACTGTGTTAAGGAACCAGATTGGAGACATACAGCTAGCCAAAATCTTGAGAGATGGCAATTTATTAGTTGTTTCCAGAAATGAAGAACAGAGAGAGTGCACTGCCATGATTTAAGGCATAGGACGGGTCAAAGTGAAAAGTGCCAGTCTTATTGGAAATGGAGATAAGAGTGTCAAAGGAGTAATTTGGGGAGTGCCAGTTGGTGTATCAAAGGAGGAAATTAAAGCAAACCTGAAGGGAGTAACAGTGAAAGGTGCTCGACAGTTGCTGATGACTCGAGAGGGAGTGAGGAAAAAAAGTGGGGTTATTGTGCTTGACTTCGATGATGAAGTTCTTTCAAATAAAGTTATGCTTGGTTTCTCAGGTTAGAACGTTAGAGAATACTTCCCAAAACCAATGAGGCTGCCAAAGGTTTGGTCACATAGCAAAGAATTGCCAGGGAAGAAAGGAGGCATGCTAGATGGGGAGGAGACCATTAATATGGTTTGTGTAATCACAAACAACCAAAATGCTGCAACTGCAGAGGTGACCACACTGTGGCTCACGGGGGATGTAAGGAAATGAGGAGGCAGGTGGAGATACAGCAGGTGAGAACTCAGAACAAGATATCTCATGCAGATGCTGTGAAGATGGTGAAACAGAGAGGAGGAAGTGATGAAAGAAGGAGTGTAGAAAACCGACTCATTGAGGTTAAATCTAAAACAGAAAAAATACAAATAAATGTGAAAGCTGCAGCTCATCACTTTGATCTAAGTGGGGTGACATGGGAGGAGGTGAGAAATGACCTCAGTGTTCAGGCAAACCAGGATCAATCAGGTCTGGGTTAGTTTTACTTATGGTTTTACTGCTACACTGGAATGCTCAAAGTTTGTTGGCTAATTTGGGAAGTTTGTAGATGAATTACTCAGGAAACCTGATGTAATTTGTTTGTAGGAAACATGGTTGAAACCAAACAGATTTTAGAATAAGAGGTTATTCGGACTAAGGAGCCTATTTGAGTTGTTACACAGAATTTTGTTGTTTTTCCTTTCTTCCATTTTTTGTGAGGGGGTAGTTACTCTGGTCCACACTCCAACATAGAGGGTGGCTGGTTAAACGCTGGTTGCCACCCGCCATAAAACAAAAAGACGAAGAAGTTGTCTCAGCCTTCTGTTCCTGACTACGAGTTTCCCCTTTGCGTCCGGTGGTTTCTGTTTGACATTCTCCAGCCTTGGTGTTCTTGTGTAAGTTTCCTGCTTGGATTATCTGTGTAAAGGACTGCTGTGTGATCTTCTCCAGCGTTCATCTAAATGAGTTTCCCCGTTTCATTGTTGTGTGGACTCACGGAAGATGCAGACAGGTGGATGAATTACACTGAAATCTGATACACACATTCTCCAACAAGCTTCTGCATCAACAACCAACAGAAACTTTTCATTTGGACAAGAGTATAATCAAAAAAACACCTACAAAATTAAAGACTTTCCCGTCAGCCTCAGCTGTACTTTGTGGTCCGTGATACTTGGCAAATGTTGTCATGCTACACTGAACATGACAAATTACTTTAACATTATGTTAGCATCGAGTTTAAAGCACTGCTGCACTGATAGCTTCACAGAGCGGCTAGCATAGCTGAAGCCTCTCTTTTTCAGTATATTTCAACAATTCAAATGGGGGGGGGGGGGGGGGGTGTTTCTTTCAGTCTTTTATCCTTTAAATTATCTTGTGACCCCTGAGCATGTCCTAGTAAGTGTCTTCGGAGTTTACACAGAATTTTGTATAATAAACTTAAGAATTGTGCTGCAACATCTGGCTTACTTCTGGGTTACGGTTTCAAACTCCAACAAAACTTAAAAGTTTATTGTGAGAGCTGAGTTTCAGCTTGCCTGCATCATCTGTATGAACCTAATTAAGGCCACAATGATCTTTAAACTACAAGTGTTGCTGGAGTTTTGAATTTTTCAGACTTTTTCCTTGTACTTGCACAGTGCACACGCTGAGTAAAGACACTACAGGTGGAAGTGTTAAAACACTGAATTGATAATAATGTACATTTATTCTTGGCAATATGTAGAGCCAACAGTTCCTCTGTGTATTCTATGTAATTATTCCTATTCTTGGATTTAACTTAACCAAGAGCCTCTTACTTCTATCATGTCAATGAGGTTGTAGAAGTACTGCTTGTTGTCGATGGTCAGCTTGTTGTCCTGATAAATAACCCGGTAGTGGACGACCCCTCCGGAGACACTGATACACAGGACATAGTCACCAGGATGGCGAATGGACTCTCGCACAAGGAACAGGCCATCCTCAGCCGGCTGCAGCTTGTTCACCGCCTCGGGACCCGAGATCTTCCCATGAAACCAACTAGTGAAAGACAGCAAAGTGTGAGCCACATAAATAAAATCCATCTGATTCTGTGAGCAACTTGTCGGCTAATAAAAACTGATACACTTTTCTTTTGGGATCCAAAGAAGTCCCGAATAACTCATAGGAGCAAATTACAAACAGGAAAACATGTCAAACGTTCAGTAGTTTACACAACAAAAAAGGAAGTCAGATGATTAATACTGAGACAATGCTGGGCTGCACAGAAGACATCAGCCCGCACTTGTGGTCACAAGACATGTTTTTAAGATTGACCAAAGCAGCAGCTAAAGTTAGAAGCGAGCTGGCGACCACGTGACAGTCACATTGCCTTTAAACTGTATGCGAATGTTTGCATCCTACTGCAGTGAGAGGGAAGTGCACACAGCCAAGCAAAAGTGCTCAGTTCAGGGGAACAGGACACGTACGGCATGAGGCTGAGACTTGGGTCCACACGCAGAGCCTCTCTTTCACGCACGTTGGTGGAGTTTATGAGGCCTTCCTCTCCTGTGGTGTTGTGTTTGGCCGTGTAATATCCCTTCTTCTAGAAAGGAACGATCAGAGTCTGGTGTCAAACGGTTGAAAATACTGACTCAGAATAAATGCTCTCTGTAGCTCCTTTTACACATGACAGTACCATGCTCGTGTCGACAATGGTAAGGACATCTCCTTTGTGGTAGGCGAGTTCTCCAGGTTTTGGTTTCTTGTGGTCGCCCTTGGCCACACACTGTGTACCTGCAGCCCAGCTCATCTGCAGCCGCAGAGACATAAATAAGAGAGGCATCGGCACAAACATCTCTGGGTCTGTCTAAAATAATAAATGTAAGAGACAGGCTGACTGGCCATATTTAACATGATGATTATTGGTTATATATAAAATAATGTGATGTTTTTCCATCCAAAGAATAATGCAATTTCTTGTTAATGATATGGAAAATAGAGACAAAGCTCTGTCACATTTAGTTTAGCAATGCTGAGTTAAAACACAGCTGTTAAGTTCCATCTTTATCGAACTATAAACACAAGTAAATCAAATATTTTTGTCATCATTCATAATTGATTAGAAACATCGTTCTTCCTGCTAAATAGATCTTGCCTGTAAACACATTGCAGGCCGACATGTTCGCGTGTTCAGCTGCACTTACTAAACAGGATAAACAAACTGGAAATGTACCAGCCAACTTCACAATGTCTCTTTTAAATCAGAGCTAAATAATGTGATTCTTTCTAGAAAACTGCCAAGGAATTTGTAAGAATTCATGGATTGCATATAAATCCTCAGGAGGAACATTTGCCTTGTACCCGATTTTACCCTTGAACCACCAATGATGATCGGAAAGAACTCAGTTGTAGAATCACGCTCCAAGTCTGATGAATGAAACACACCTGTACTTTCACAGCACAGTTTAAATTACACCCCAACTCTGTACATAAACAGAACCGATGTGACCTCTGTGTGACTGCATTGTAATTGGCATTAAAACATAACGTAAAGCACCTTTTAAACAGCTCTCACTCTGCTGCTTAGAGTTCAACAGTTTGATAGATCAAACTGTAACTGATCTCAACACTGTTTATCTGGTTAGTGATGAAATGTTCTTACTACAAGTACATTTACTCAAATACTTTACTTTGTTGCACATCTGAGGAAGGCTAGTTGTAGCTTTTCTCTTCATGTCACTTTACCCACTGCTACAAATTAGAGAGAAACATGAGCCTTTTTACTTTACTACAAAAGTCAAAAGTCAAAGTCTCCTTTATTGTCATTCTGCCTCATGTACAGGGCACACAAAGGATTGAAATTATGTTTCTCTCAGATTTACAGTGTAGACAGAAAAGGGGTATAAGAAAATATAAAGTTTAGAAATCTAAAAAAACATTTATTATAAATGTACTGTAAAATATATTAGGGGGCATGAGAGGAAAAAGGCAAATGGTGGGTTGAGTATAAATAAATGAATGGCATGGCAAGACAATGAAATGTAAAAGTAGAGCTGAAACATGACTACTCAGTTGTTCAAGTGGACAGAACTATCGTGCTAAATGTTAAGTCATTCTGTACGCAAAAACTTAATGTTTTCAGCTTTACAAATGTGATGATTTGCTGCTTTTCCATTTCATTATTTTAACGAGATTTGGCTCTGACTTGACAGTTAGACAAAACAAGGATTAAGGAAGGTGTCACTTTGGGCCCTGGGTTACTGTGGCATGTTTGGATTCTCAGAGAGTAAATAACAGATTCAATACTGAAAATGATCATTAGTGGCACTTATACTATCTATCTATCTATCTATCTATCTATCTATCTATCTATCACAATAACAGACAGGATTAAATAGATCATGAATGGTGAAACCCACAGCCACCTGAATTTGTGGTACTCAAACGCAGTACATACCTTTGCCATGAGCAGGACTGGGGTTTGGATAATTTTGAGTGAAGCACCTGTCGAAGAGAAAAAAAAATGCCTCAGAGCAACCAGATAAGAAAAAGTCTGTCCACACTACATGTGTACAGTGTAAGTCTCGGTTTCTACGCCTCGCTTGGAGCTGATGAGGAAGCGGCGCTGGTCCAAACAGCCTCGAGCAAAGATGGAGCTGTGAGCGGGCAGGAGCTGGCTGGAAGCATCGCGCTTCGCTCAGTTCGCTGCTCCTGTCGCATAAATTAAAAGTGGAAGCGAGAAAACCAGCAGCTCCAGATTTCTCAGTCTGGTTTCTTGTCTGCATGAATGTTTCAGTACCTGCGGCTCTCTGGACAGCCTTCCTCCTCCTCCTCCTCCTCCTCAGGACAGCAGCAGGCTCAGGAAACTGGGAGAAAACATCATGACCACTTCATAATCCTCCGCAGCTGCCGCCTCCTCTTTGTCTCACCCGGTGGTTTGGTTTCTCATGTAACTCCACATTCAAACAACTCAGCAAGAACCGATTCCGCGCGTTACATATCCCAGACATGTACTGCAGCTGTGAGCGTGAAAATCAATGTGACACACCACTTCCTATTTAAGAAAATGTGCTTCATATTCGATGAGGCGACGCACAAAGTGACGCTCAATGTGTCATGAATGTGTAGAAATTTAGCGATGCGTCAGAAAAAAAACAAAACAAAACCAAAAGAAACAGGACACAGTGGCTTAAAAGTGTTTTAATATCTTCCCCTTAATATTAGGCAACACTACATTCAAATAATATGACAGCAACGTTCACACTTTCCGTTTAAACAATACAAAACAGATCGCAACGTCCTTCAGAAATAAAATAAGCAATACTTATGTGACGCTCTTGGTAAAAGGAAAAAAAAAAAAGAAACTAAAACTGCACAAGTCTCTCTCATCAACTTTTAAGCCAAAAGGGTTCAGTTCAACATTGTAACTGTCCCTTCCCCGCCCCACATCTTTGTAAAATCATTATTTTATAATAATCTGAGAACTCATAAGTGTTCCTTCCTCCATCTTTAGTTAACACATGACATGATGCAGGCACAAGGAAGAAAGTCGAAGGACTACTTGATCAGTACAGTAGATATTCAGTCTTATTTTTCGAACTAAAGCTTCTCTCCTCTGCTAACAATAATCTGGAAGAAAAGATAAGTAGGCGTACTATTTAACTGATAAAATTATGGCTGCATACAGGAACTTGTCATTTCTCAAGTGCTTCATTCCCTCAGCATGCTACAGACTGTGCAACATAAGACTTGTCTCTCTTCGCAGAGACACATTTATCTCCAGTGTGACCTCCACAGAAAACCTCATGGTGGACGCTGCACAAAGCAGAGCTGCTCCGCCTTTGTGTTTTTAAGGGGAAGTTGTTTTAGTGTAGCCTTGTTTATAAGGTGCAATGCGGGACGATTAGAATTCACAACTTTGTTGCCTTCATATTTCATTATAATTGTGTCAAGAGGAAATGCTGAAACAGCTTTAACAGACTGTGAAAGCGGCAAGAGGACACGAGGAGTTCAAGGGCACCTTTGACATTTTCTCATCAGTGTCACACTTTAATCACTCCTGTGTCATGCACAATGACCACAGTATAAATGAAGATCCTAACACCGTCAATCTTCTCTGATCTTACAGACTGAAAAAAAAATAAAATTTCACTGCACAAATGTCATACGTCCTTATTAAGTGAGTTCTGGTTCGAGAATCAGGTGGTAAAACTGAACCGGCCTGACGAGTAGAGGTAAGAACTCTATGGAAGGCCATTTGCGCAACTAATGTCTTTGAGATTTTGTATTAAGAAGATATTAAATGTGTGTTATCGCATAGAATTGGTTCATGTCAGCACATTTCATTTTGTTAGCAGGTGCCTATTAGGGCCCGACTGATATGGAATTTTGGTGGCCGATGCCAATACCAATATTAGGGATTAAGAGGATTCCGATATCCGAAACCTTGGCTATAATATTTTGAATGTGGTCACAAATATGTGTGACAAAGACATGCAATGAGGGCAGGATATCTAACAAACTTTATTCTGAACATCAGTGCACTGAACAGTTAGCACTTCACTTATTACCAGTTAAATAATGGACTGCCCTCTGCTGGACAACTATGTGATTACACCACTTTAAATGGCTGGTCCAAGCATTTTTTTTAGCCTTAACAAACAGTTTTAATATTGGCACTTAACGGAGAACTTACACGTTAATGCCAATATATCTGCAATATGCTAATATCGGCCCATAACATCAGCAAAACTGATATATCGGTCAGGCCCAAGTGCCTATATGTCCACGTCAGAAATTAACACAAAATATGCTGCCTTGCATTGTTTAAAATTACTGATGCCATACTTCTTATGAATACGTATGAGCGCCTTGATTTGTGTTATGGCATCAATTTTTGTAGCGATAACACGTAACAATGTAACTTTTTGTCACAAGCAGTTTCTAATACATATTCTAATATCTTCTAAATAAGAAATCACGGAGATGCTGATTGAACAAATGGCATTCTGTACCACTCAGAATTTGGTCTCCCCCTTCTGGCAGTGAGAGTAATTAGACAAACACTGTCGATGTGCGATGCCAAAGGCTTCGCACACTCCTAGCAGCTATACAGTAGGTTAGCCTGCTCTGTCGCTACAGTTGGCTGCTTCCCTGCCTCAGATTTAAAACGCATCAGACACCAGCTGCAGTCAAACAGTTCAACGGTCGCTTTAAGTATTGCTGCTGCAAGTTTTGAGATGGTATTATCCATTTTGATTTGGTAAATGATGGTCCAGTTAACCCAATGCTAACTGAGGTCAAGAAAAGTAGAGCTAAAGCACCTTTCTAAGGATTTAGGGAATTTGATCGGCTCTTATGGTGGCTGCCACTTAGACACTTTGGGATAATTTCATTTTGGCAGCCCAGGGCAGCAGTCAAATACTCTTTCTGCTAAAGAAAGTCCCTGACTGAGTGAAATAGCCTGTTTTTTTTTAAATAAAGTCAAGGAAAAGCATTGTGGACAAGATGCATGACGTAATTTTTTTGACTACTTGACCAGAGTCCAGTCTGAAGAACTCCAGCATACTGCAAAACACAGAGATCTACCTGGTGGTGTTAGTCTTAGTCAGGATGTTGGGATCTACTATGGCAAAGGGCTTGAATGTAACAGACATGTTTTTATATGCTGAAGTCCCGCACTTCAGCTTGATGTCACAAAAGATTTGGAAATCATGAAAAACAACAGAACTGATGTGTACAGCGGGGTTTTAACTATACCCAGCAAATATTTTCTTGATCTACGTCGCAGTCAACAAGACCAAAGGAGTGGAATCACAACATAAATTAGTATTTTTTTCAGGGGAATAGCAATTCCCAGAAAAACTTTGTACGCAATGGTGTATCAGAATAAATGACGCTCTTAAAAAAAAAAGAAGTCAGAAAAACTTCTAGATCAGCTCCTAAACCACAAGTCACATCAACCTCCAGGACCAATGTTGATCAGACGTCTCCAATGTCAAAAATGTTTGCTGGGATAGTAAAAACACAGGGATAGTCAGTGAGTGTGCAGTTATAATGAAATGGAATGACGCAATCAGTAATTTCCATGATTTTCTCACTGAGTCAGTTTCCTCTGCACTTCAAAAGACACTTGATCACAACACCGGAGAGGGAACTGCAGTACAGATACTCAAACTAGAGTCTCTTCCTCTGACATGTTATTCCTCTTTTTTTCAATGGTAGACATGTAACATAAAGTCAGTTATATTCATATGTGTATAGCTGCGTGTTAAGATTGTTTTCAAGATAAGAAAAGTTTCAAAGTTGTGACATTCTACCAGTCTCTAAACTAGCAAACGCCTCCTGCTCTGGAGGCAGAGGTCAAGCACTCTGTGCTTCTTCCTTCTTGTCTTTTTTGCCCTCGCCCTCCCCTTCGCCTGTGTCGCTGCCGTCCCGTCGACGTTTGCGGTTGCGAGCGCTGGCCTTGGACGCTGGCAGAGACTCCATGCCCAAAACCTTGTGGATCTGACGAAAGGCAAGGAGCCGCAGAGCATGCTGGAAACAGGAGCCAGGAGAGAGACGTGTCAGTTTGTTGAGTTGTAGACATCTTTAGAATCTAAAATTTACACGCACATCCCATCCAAATTTGGAGAAGGAGCTGAACCAAAGGCAAGTAAACAGTCAAAAAAAGCACAGAATGGCTCACACACCGCAGGGCTCCAATTATCACTTATTTAATGCTCCAAAGCGGCGTTTCAAGAAACACAGCTCTTCGTCAGAGATGAGCAACACTGCAAGACCCAATCTTGAACACACATGAAACAGTTAAGATGGTGTCTTGCAGTGTTACTCAAGTCTGATAAAGAGCTGTGTTGTTCAAAATGCCACTCTGGTGCATTATACAAGTGATAACTGGAGCCCTGCAGTGTGTGAGCCATTCTTTGCTTTTTTGTCAGAAACTTTGACAGTACAAAGGCACACAGGACCAGACAGAGGAGAGAAGCTGTTCCCTCAGAAAAAATGCTGTCACTGTCACTTTGGCTAATGTTACTTTAAAAGTCTTCTTTTGCCTTTTCCAACTGCAAACTGATATGGTTGTCCAGAGTCATGCAAATATCAGACAAGCTTAAAATTAAGCGAGTGTGGTTCTATCTGAGCAGCTTTATTCTAGTTGTTGTTTGTGGTTTAACAGCTAAAAAAAGCTCAAAGTTCTTCAGCCTCATTGTTGTCTTCCACCTCAGAGTAATACTGGCAAGTTACTAGAAGTGAACCCATACTTTCCAGCTAATCAGAATCAGAATAAATGTTCTCTAATGGGTACCTGTGCACTGGCAGTTATGTCCTCTCTGGCTTGAAGCATCAGGCTTTCTAAAGCATCTGTGGACTCTTTTTCACAGGGGTCCATCAACCCTGGTCCGTCTGTGTAAGTCAAGGAAAAACAAGTTAAAACATTAAAATGTGATAGAGGAAGTTACTTAATTAAGAGGCAGGAAATTATGAATCTTTCCCTTCCAAAGGTGTAGCACCACAGGAAGGCATAACTGTCCCCAGATTAAAACATTAAAAAATCAGAATTTGTCTTGGAGGTGACGGAAGTTTTGCTGCATTCATCCACCCAAGAGATTTCCTGATCCTTATTCTTATTTCATGCTCATGTATATTTTTCTGACCTGGTAGCAGGATGCCTGTGGAGATGCACTCGAGGACTCTGCGCATGGCCTCCCCTGGGCTGAGTGGGCCTGCAGCACTGCTGATTACTTTCTCCACCAGCAGTTCCATCGCCTGAGGGCAGAAGCATACATAGGAGAATAAACACACTGAAATGAAAGAGCATACTCCAGACAGTGGATAAAAATTCTCATGATATCTTGTTTCATGAAGCATCTGGTCAATATATTCAGTGTGCATAAGTTATCTAGTTACCCAAGATACAAGCTATGAATGTTTGTAAATAAACTTTTTATGTTGTTGTTCTCCCATTAATGGCACCAGTCAAGAGCCAGAACACAACACAGCTGAAGCATCTTACCCAGCCGGGCATCTTCCCCCAGGTGGGAACCCGCTGACATAAATCTCTCAGTACCCGAATGATGATCACACAGGACTGCAGCCCGTTGGCCCGCGCCTTCAGAGATGAAGAAAAACAAAAACAAAAAGAAACATTGATTAACATTTATTTTAGCTAGTATTACCACCAACAACATCATTATAAAATCTTACAATCGATTTCAAGTTTTTGCATTTGAAGAAGCAAAAATAAAAGATTCTACTCAAAACTGCAGATCTTGTTTGGTGAGTAGGAGTCTTAAGATTAAGGAGCAGAAAGCCACACTTTAAAAAAACAAAACAAAACAAGAAACTGTGATTTTAAAAATCTTAAAATATATATATATAAAAAAAAGGTACTGATATTTAACCCAACTGCAGCTTTAAGTGACAACTTTAATCAGACCTTCCAGGATTTCTGTGCTCTTTATTCTGTCTTTAATGGAAAAACTACTGTGCAATTTTCACTCTTTTGTCTTACTTTGTTTAAAAAGCTGGAGCTGTTATACTGATAAAAAAAGTACTTGTAACAGAGAAGTCTCTACAAGATAAAAATCGTCATGACAAGACAGTTTTTAATCATAGTAGCGTTTAAGTTGTTTGGTTGTGATAAGATGCTTTCCTCTGTCTTTAGGAGGGAAACAGAATCTCAAAAACTACATTTAAACTGAAGGTTTGGAAAAGGAACAAACATGACACAACAAGCGCCCTCTTAAGAAATGATGAAACAGATACTGAAACAGGCTAAATTTGTAATTCCACATCAGAAGAGCTACAGAATTCTATGTAATGTCTGCTTACACAAAACTCATTTCTGGTACCTAAAAACAAAATTTTCCAGCCTGTTTTTAGCTTTAAAAGGAAGTGAGATCAGTGTGGTGGCCACTTCTGGTGTTATCACACTTGCAAGTGGGCAAACAACCTTCTGCAGACTTTCAGACAGAGAAATTGACTTCCTTTATTTCTCAGTATCTTCTTATACGACATCTCAAGCAGCATGATTGATTCACAGTGTTTTGCTCTTGCTGATATGCTTCAGTTCAGCCTCCCATACATGCTAAATAAGGACACTGTTGCTATGTGCTGAAACATGAGGTCACTCAGTGGTTATCATTGTATTTGTTTACTTAAGCCTGTACAAACAGTTCATTTAAATTCCAACATTCAACAACTTCTGCAAAGTAACGCGCTTTTAAATAAATATATATATTATAAATATCTCATCACAAATTAGACTTGTTAAGGACATTTTGAAATATTAGAACGTGATACATTTCACTCATAACAGTAATGTTGGCTCCATTTTATTAAGTTGTACTATTAATTCCAATAGCAGGGCCTTGTCACTGACTGGCCCTCTTATATTACCTGCCAATATCAGCGATTTCCAAGTGAAGGCATTGATTATCGTCTTTAAGGTACACAAAAAAATCTTATGCCGTGTGTGTCAAGGTGCTACAGCACAGACGGTAGCGACATGCAGCTAAGAAAAAGATGAAAACATTTAAGCCCCTCTTGGAAAAAAAAAATCAGCAGCATTCTATTTAGTTGGATGGATCTCTGGCCTAGTTTAGTGCGACACTTCAGTGGAAATTCTATTTAAAACATAACAACTCTACTCCCCCAATGACCTCATGTTATTAATACACCTGTGTTTTTCCTGCTATGAGTCAAAATAAGTAAAATAAAAAGTCAAAGTAACCGCTGTGAAAAAACATCTGTTCCTGTAATCACATATTAGCAGTTTCCAGTTTACCCAAAAATGAAAATTCGGTCCTCATCTACTCACCCTGGCTCATGGTTGTAGTTTTACAAGACCAAGGCCTTACAACACTTCTTAAAAAAATTGAAGTGAATGGTGACTGAGTTTGAAATGTAAAACTCAAACAAAAAAAAAACATAATAATCTATAAAATGCCTTCATCCAAGTGCGCTGAAGCCTGGAAATGCCAGGTTGTTTTGAAAAATGTCACACCATGTCTCATTCCTGATTGCTTAAATTGTTTGGGAGATGACGATGAATGTGAAACTCCGGCAGTGTTTTCTTTCTTTCAAAGGTCTTTTTATTGACAAAATGAATTAAAATAGTCTGTACAAAGGAGGGTATTTATTTTTCCAGAGCAGCGGCGTTTTGTGGACTAAAACAGTTCACTTTACTGGCATGAGGGTGTGTAGATAATGACGGAATTTTCATTTTTTGGTGAAATATCCCATTAATTTAATGCGACTAATCCTTTTGTACAAGTATTCTTAGAAGGCGGCCACTTTGTATTGTTGAATGATTCTTATTTCTTAACCCCTGTCAGACATTGCTCAAGCTCTTGTGATGCATTTACCTGAAACCATTTGGCGTGACGGAGAGCAGCCAAGTATTCCAGACATTTCCTCTTATTCAGAAGGTCAGGAGGGTCCTTCTCAGCCACATCTGGTGGAGATAACATGTAACTGCTCATGACTTACAGTTCAAATAACGCAAAACCCAAATGATGACTGCAACATGTAGTAAGTGCTGTTACTGTTGATGCACAGATGCTGATCAGGAATGAAGTAATATTTAAAAAAACAAACAAACAAAAAAAAAAAAACACAGGATGCTCATGTTTGACTTGTGTGACGAAACATTTCCTTGAATCCTTAATACTTGTTTGATGGTTTGAGAAAAATGATGAGGGGGATGATGGGAATAATGGCATTTGACATTTACATTAGGAGGACCAGAGGGTTTCTTTATTTTAAAAAAATTAATTTGAGGAGAAAAATAAGCACAATTTCCAGTGTGCTCTTTGGAGAAGAAGGCAAATGCAAATAAGAAGGAAATCCAAGACATTCAGAGGAATAAATGTTGGAGATAAATTGATTTTTTAACTATGACCAGCAACTCTATAGGTCGCTCTGTTGGTTGATTGGTCCACAAAAATTCTGCACTCACTGGTGGCCACAGTTTTCGGCCTAGGAGGCTGAAATTTGGCATGGAGGTCAAATATATGTGTGTATTTGCATTCATGCCATTTGGCAAAAGGGGGCGTGGAGGTGGGAGTGCATAACTTCTAAACAGATTCATGTAACATGGGCAAACTTTGTAGAAACACACAGACACAGACACAGACACACACACACACACTTTAATTGGTCATGTCTTGCCCTGCCCCTCCCATAATTTATCAACTGTTCGTCGTAGACTGAAGACACTTATGGAAGGCATCATTGCAGACAGTAATTTTTCCATGATGATGCATCTGTAACATTATGATACCATGTGATGCCTAAGATGACCGTAACATTTTTAGCTGCTGGTTGCAGCTATAATGAATTTGTGCTTGTTTTAATTAAATAGGACTAATTTTGAATTTTTTTGTAAATTGTTGCCTTACGAATTTGTTTTATATGATCTGGACCCCATTATCGCCTGTGAGGGCATATCTTTCTCTAGGGAGACATTCTCACATCAAACATAGACTGACGTAATAACATTAGGGCTTGGGTAGGCAACATTTGGAAATCAAGCTAGCTGTAACATAAGACTCCTTGAGAAGCAACTCCGCTGCATCATCC
>JAQLOL010000020.1:17506161-17516211 GCA_029783665.1 Naso thynnoides | reverse complement strand
CACTCAACAAAACCCTTTCTGTGCATCCTAAATGTCTAACAAAGTGTTGAGGGTAATTCCTTCCTCATAGAACTGATGAAGCTGATTTTTTAACTATTTGTCCTTCAGTTTTTCTTCCTGTCTTTGCACTGCTGCATTTCTTAGCATGCTTGTGCCACCTGCTGATGGAAAAGTGTGAAACCATTGGTAGAACCATTTAACGCACAATCCTCTGCAAGGCAAGAAGAGCTGAAAATCTAAAATACCTACAACTTGTATGTAACTCTACACTGTTCATTGTGTCTGTCTGTTAAACCGGTCAGACAGGAATCAGCTCAATGATGTTTTATTTTTACCTTGTACTGGAGTCTGTGCCGTCTTCCTTTCAGGTGCATGTCTTTAGCGTTGGGGTCGTTGAAGCTGCACTCACACAGTTTACAATGGAATCTAATCACCTTGCCGTCAACATTACGGACCTGAAACAAGCAGAGAGATTAGGGAAATAAAAAAAGACAAGAACACAAATGATTGAAGATATAAATCATGGGTAATTAGTTATCCTGGGGGGGCCACATGTGAACCAAGACTGTTGCTGGGGGGACCAGTCAAATTTTGTCATGCCATAATCTCTCATTTTATACTTTAAGTCATAGAAAACATGCTTTGCACTTATTCTTCAGCTTTCACTGTATCGAAAATCACTCCAAGCCTCATCTTATTACGAAATCAAAATAATGTTTTAAACACACAGTACATTCAAACATGTGGAACGCTTATGCTTTCATGGAGACAAACAACCTTGTATTTTGTTTGTATCTTTAAAAAGACCAATTATTTTGACAAGAGCATTGGACATTATGGCAGTGTCTGACACTACGGCTGTAAGGCCTTCATTGTATTAAGGTTAACATAATCTGAATATTTCTTCAAGCAAAAAACAACAGCGGTTTGCATGAGGGTAACAGGGAAAGTAAAAGAATAAAGCAGCAATATAAGCATGAATTTATTCATTCATTTAATCTTAAACTGGGATATGAAAGCAGAGAAAAGCAGATCAGTGCTTTATTTTCCTGAGAGGGTACTCAGAGGCAGAAGGAATTGCACATTGAGACCGAGGTTTATGGGAACTAATCTTACTGTAAATGTTGTCTTTCACCCCATTTACATCTGGTATTAAAATGGAATCTGTATCCAGATAAGTTATCCAGATAATAAGCGATCCGATCTCTCCTTTGCATTGAAACCTGGTATTTTTAACGCATTCTTGTTATCCACATTGAGATCGAATCTCTGTCCTCCAGCAAAAGCTGCACATGACTGATTAGTTGTTGCGTAATCAGCTGCAGGCGGTCAACATGGCTGCCATGTGGTTGCCAGAAATATTTAGTTTAGTTTATTTCATTCATTGACAAAATATGAGGAATATTTTGTACAAGCACAAAAAAGATTCCAAATCCTGAATGAAAAGGGAGCAGTAAGAACAATAATTTTATTTAATCTATTAGTACGAATATTACTACTGTAAGGCCAATTTTTTCTTTTTCTCTGTCAAGGAAGAGGTCATTTGCAGCACTTTTCTGTCAGAAGCAAACAGAAAAGATGACTGACATGGTTAGCAGTAATTTCATTTGCGGTTAATGTGAATGCCACAACAGTTAACTGATCTTTGTGGATGAGAGAGCGGAGTTATGAGTGATGGGCTTGGCAATTTTCGGCCATTTCTTGCCATTCAGTGCAGCGCAGAAAGACAAAATAGCGGCCACAAATCAAAGCAGGATGATGATGTTGTATAAGTGGATGTCTGCATGTTGTATGGATTGTGTTTACACCTACATAAGATCTGAACACAACATGAACCTGACTACCTTCAGATGTAGTCTTGCAGATCCAATCACATTCTGATCACGTGTATACAACTTGCATTAACATGCGTTTTTCCTTATTTAGATAACTGATCCAGATACAGATTGCAATTTATACCAAGTGTAAATGGGGTATTTATGCTGTAGACACAACATTGTGCAAACATAAACTCATAATAAGACAAGCAATAAACTTGCCTTGTCTTAACTTAGTAAAACTGTTTCCAAAACGACACTGTACCATTTTTTCTTCCGTAATGTGCCTTAACTGTATTTTTTTAAAGTTTGCTTGTTAACCAAAGTATCATTCCTCTGACATGCTGATCAGTTTTAATTGAAGCTTGTTTATGGAAATATTACTTCTCATTTCTGGTTACCTCCTCTACATAGTCATGTCCCACTGGCTGGATGTCTCCTTGGCCTCCAGCTCTATCACCATCCTCATCGTCACTCAGAGGCTGCACCTTCTGAACTGACTGTTGCGTGGGCTCCTCCACCTTGGCAGCCACCACCACCACCGGTGGTGCTACTGTTGCTACAGGAGCACTCGCAGGTTTACTGGCTATGCAGCAGGAAAGATATAACAAATTTGAGTTCATTCATTGACACTATATACTAACTTTTTTTTTTTTAATTAAAAAGATTCCAACATGCCTTCTCTCTATCTATGACAGAAGACTTTTTACTTGGCCCTCTAGTGAACATACCCATCTGACCTCCAATGTGGTCAGACAAGACATCAAATAATCTAGCCTTGATCGTGTATGCCCCAGCACTGACACTCTCTCTTAAGATTATACAGAACACTACATGAAACATTGTAGCCTGCTGTACACCCATTAGGCACAATGAACTGTCAGCCTGCTGTACACCTTGTACAATAAGCTAAGTGTACAGCTGTATTACTGCAGTAAACATCAACTATCAGACTGGTAGTGAAGCAGCTGTTATCCAATTTTTCAATGGCTGAGGTAGGATTTAAAAAATGTCCCAAACATTAAAATTTTTTACAAAACCGTAACAAACTTACAAATGACGGTTATTTTGGAAGGAGCTGGTTTCTTGACTGGCGCTGTTGTTTTGGTTGTGGCATTTACAGCCACCTGTTTGGGTGTCGCAGAGGGAGTTGTAGTGGTTGAGATGGGGGCAGAAGTGGTCGTGGACACGGCAGGTTTCCCAGCTGTTGAGGCTGTGATAACTGGAGCTGAATTCACCAACACTGGCTCAGTGGAGGGTATAGGTTTGCCCAGCTTGGTGTGAAGTTTCACCACCTTCCATGGTTGACAAAGAGACACAGAGGGAGACACAAACATTTAAGACTGCTGAAACATTATCCCATTCCAATTCCCTGAGGCAGGTTTAGTTCCAAAACTTGGCAGCTCAGATGGAACATCACGAGTACGCGACGGTCATGTCCAACAATGACAGCATGTTGCAACAATATGTTCTACAGTTGCCTAACAACAAGTATTGAAACACCTGTAGATTAAACAGAAGCATCACAACTATGCTTACCTTCTGGTGTTTGGCTCCACGGATATGAGCTGCGTAGGCATCCACTCCGGTGCAGGAGACGTCACATAACTCACAGCGTAGCTGAGTCTGGACCCCTCTGGGCCCATTGCTGGCCCCGGTCTGCCCCCCAGATTTAAGAGCTGCCTCCTTTTTCTTATGCTTCTGGCCCTCAAGGTGCTCCCGATATGTCTGATAAAGAAAAAACAAACCAGTTGGCGAGATGAAGCCATAAAATGCATATTCAGTTATAACTAGGTCGATGCATTTGTTGCTTTTCCTTGGCTTTTATTCTGTTTTACTTTGAGATAAACTCAATAGCAGATGGATATAGCAGATTTTTTATAATCATTTTTAGAATTTGTTTGCATCTTTCAACTGTTCTCCCTGTAACACACAAAACAATAAAAGTTTTATGCTAAAACCTTTCTAAAAAATCAAGTTTT
The DNA here is from genome assembly GCA_029783665.1 of Naso thynnoides. Classification (NCBI taxonomy): domain Eukaryota; kingdom Metazoa; phylum Chordata; class Actinopteri; order Acanthuriformes; family Acanthuridae; genus Naso; species Naso thynnoides. The sequence goes on along the minus strand of JAQLOL010000020.1, from coordinate 17,512,412 downwards.
TAAATTCAGCATCGTATCATTATAAACTCCTACCTGAGGGCCTGCACAGCTGATCTTGCAAATGTCACAGTAATGGAGCTGGGGCTGCTTGGGAGGCCCTTTGGGCTTCTGCAGTTTGTTCTGGTGAAACGTGGGCTTTTTGTATGTGTTTACGGCTGGAGCTGTCACCATGTTGCTGCCTGAGTTGCTCCAGGAAGAGCTAGTCAGCTGCTTGGGTGGTGGCTGGATGGGGGGCTGGGGCTGTTGTGGCTGCTGAGGTGGAGGCTGCGGCTGGGCGAGAGTCTGCTGGGCCGGCTGGTAATATGAGGGGGCAGAAGTGGAGGTGTAGCCGGTTGAATCATAACTGGAGTAGCTAATGCCTGAGGATGAGAGAGCAGGAAGAGGAGAGTGAGGACAGAGTTTTATTAAAGAGAAGAAAAGCATGCACGATGTGGGTCAAAGATAAACAGCCAGCAGTCATACAAGCAATAAGCTGTTCTAAAGGAGGACAAGGAGTACAAAAGCAATCCCAAAATTGTCTTGGCAAGTGTTAAAATGCTAAAAGACTGTTTGTTTCTGTTTTTAATTAGCAAGTTATCAATTTTTAATACACCTATCTGAGCCACTTAGAGTTACCTCACTCATTTGTTCTCTATCCAATGAAAAACTCCTGCACAGCATCAGTCCTTTGTCCCCCAAAAATTGTATAAATCAGTATTTTCCAGTTCATTTTAACTGAATCAACGCACTCAGTGGATTTGCTTTATTCGCAGGTTTTGCAAAGAATAAATGGCTTGACAAAGGAGAAATATTTTGCAGACACTTATAATACAGATAACAAACAAATTTATGTTGAGAATAAACAAATTAAAGAAAATAATTTCAATCCCAAGGACAAAATGCTAAAGTGGACTAATTAGAATAATACAGAGAAAACAGACTAGCACGTTTCCAGCTGGATAGCATGTTAGCAGTTAGCTTGCTAACTAACAGTAGTAGCATGGATTTAGTTTTCTGTAAAACTATTACATATATTTATTCTTTTGTGTGTGACTGTATGTATACAATGTATTTATACAACTATGAAGGTATTTAGTTCCTTTGGGATGAATAAGGTTCAGTCTTATCTTTGTCTTTTGTTACCTGAGTAGGTGGTGGCTGAAACAGTGGAACCGAAGGAGGAGCCGAGAGTGTAGGATGAAATGGGTGTGGGTGGCTGCTGGACACTCGTGGACACTGGGTAGATGTTGTAGCTAGTGGACACAGAACTGGAGGGGGCCAAAGGCTTTAGGGCTGTTACTTGCCTCTGGGGAGGAGGAGGCTGGCTGTACACAGTGGAGGGGGCTGGACTGTAAGCACTCTTTACTCCTACTGATACAGAAAGGGGTGGGGGGAGTTTGGGGTGGAGAGGTAGAATAAGGAGAGAGATCTAAAAGGTCCATTGCATCCTCTGGGGCTGCCTGTTAAGATTTTTTGGCAGGGCAGGAAAGATTCTCATTTCATGAGCACACAGGCAGCAGATACACTCCATACATATTATATTACCCTTTAAAAGTGCAATACCAGGGCTGAGGAGCCACGAATCTCCCAGCAGGACTGAATTGTGTCTCGTGTTTTACATCTGTTAAATAGACTATACTATTCTATGGAACATTTGCTGTGTTACAGTTGATAATAATTTTCGGGAAAATGTTATAAACTACATTAGTATTTTACATCAACACACAGTAATGTTAGCGTCAAACCCACACAGGTGTTACAAAATAACAGGAGAATGTGTGAAAAGTCAATCACGCTCACTATGACAAACCTTCACAGTCCTGAGAAGAAGTCTGAGTAGGCAACATAAGTGGAAAAAAACCTGTGTGGGTGAAAAATGTGTATCTCGAGCCTCTAGAGAGCACTGTGTGATGATTACATATATATTTTACATTTCTGTACCACATTTCTGAACAATAATCGAATTGCTATTCAGCTATATAACATACCACGGTGGTACCTTTCCCTTTATTATCCATGATAACCTAAATTTAGGGGCGTAACAATACATGAATTTGTATTGAACTGTACAGTACACACGTGACAATTCAGGTGCACAGAGTGGTGTGGAGAATATAAGGTATAATTACACACAGTACGATGTGTGAAGGTAACGTGGAACCAATACACAAGCGCGAGTTCCACCTGTAAACCTTAAGCCAAAGTAAGCCTTTAGCAAATTTAGCACATGCTGCTTGAGCTAACTTAGTAGGCCCAACTGCTTCTTTTAAATCTTGTAATCGTGAGGCTTCTCTAGATTTTCCAAAATGCCTGGATTAAACTCTGATAGTGAAATGAGTCATTTTGTGGAGGTTCTGTGAAGCTCAAAACAATTACTCCACTGTTTTAGTAGCAACAAGCGAGGGAGAGGCTAGCCATGTCACAAACATGGCAGCAAATCCGGTTCAATTTTCAAAATAAAACGCCTTGTGCAGATAGTTTTGCTTTACTAAATCACCTACGGCCACCGATGATGTATGGACGGATGCTAGTGTCAACAGTGTTTTCTCATCTGAGCCAGGGAGAGAAAATAAAGACGGGAAAGGAGGATGATGAAACAGTGAAATTTTTGTATCAAACTTTTACCAAACCATGAGGGCTACACTGAGGTGTGATTCAGTTTACATCACCCTAAATGAACCTCAGCTCCTGACAGTTCATTAGCAATTCAGATTTGCTCTGCTATTTGCTACTATTGTAGCCTCGAGCTGCTACAGTAGCTTAAGCACAGATGAAAAGTGTTGGTTATGCACACAGTGGTTTAACTGTAAGTTCACTTGAGTCTTCAACCCTAAATGACACCGATTTAAGAGACTTGGCCAGTTTAAAGCCACAAATGGCTTTGCGCCATTTTTTTTACATAATACCACACAGCAGTATTTGCAAAGACCTGTAAAAAGACTTTGATGTGTGATAACAGTGGAATTTTCCTTTGATATTGAATAATCTATTAGAGCTAATAACGATTACAACTCAGAACTCAGCACATACTCACCAGTCTGGTAGTAATTCTCTGTGGGTGTCCTCTGAGCAGGAGCTATACTCGTCTGGTAGTACTGTTTATTGTCATAGGTTGTCACAGTTGCAGGGCGTCCATAGTTGTAGTTGTCCTGCTGGTGTTTAGAGGAGAGTATTTGAAACAATGCAAATTTAAATGCAGCAACACTTTTGTAAAATGCACAAACATCACGTCACTGAATTAAAGCAAATATGCGTAAAATTAAAACACCCTTCACATTCTGATGGCACAAGTTTTTGTTTGTGAGAAATGTGACAATCCCAGTGAGAGCTGGTGCAGAAGAAGCAAGTACTGCTGCCGGCTTAAAGTCAAATTATTGAACCAAAACAAAAGCCATTACACAACATCCAATATCAGCACATTATGCTACAAGAAAGTGAGAAGCAGAAATCATAAAGGAAGCAAAGAGAAACTGACCGTGTCCGAGTATACCTGGTACGTCTGTGGGGTGGTGGTGGGCTGTGGGGGGGCTGGGGGTTCTGGCTGCCTGTAGGCGTAGTCAGGAGGGGCCTGGTGGCTCTGATAAGCAGGATAAGGGGCTGAAACTACAGGCCGCGCTGCCTGAACAGGAGCTGGGGAGTAGGATGCAGTCACTGCGTGAGCCACAGCTGGAGCCTGCTGAACACTGTAACTGGCTGTAGAGGGATGGGAGTAGGCCGGGGGAGGCTGGCTGCTGAAGGAAAGGAGAGGGTGGAAAAATTAAGTAAAGTGAGAAAGTGAACTTCAAAATTTCTCACAGAGGATATTTACTGGGACAAAATTAAAAGGACAAATTTCTAAAATGTCTCTACTCGGAGCTCTTCTGTAGTTAAAGCTGGAATCAGTACACGCTTGAAGTGTAAGAACACATTTTCTAGCATAATAAACAGTCAAAAACACTAAAGGCTTAAGATTTGTGCTCTGTGTGGGCAGAGTGGAGAGAAAGATGCAAGCAGACAGCTGCTGATGCCGGGAGCTCTGGACAGCCAAGGGCAGACTGGAGCTTCTGGAGGAATAAAAATCTGGAGTCACACTGGATTCTACTCTGATCCTTCGCCATTTACCAGTGGGAGTAGAGCTCAGAGTTTTATTTTAAACTTCTGGGCTTAAAAAGCAAATTTATCTTCACGTCAACCTGCCTGCAGCAGCAAACCGCGGTGTTTCCACCTGTATTGTAATTACTCTCTCTACACTGACTGCTTACTAGAGTCCCCTATGTGCTTTATTTCATTAATGCACAGACTGGAGAGATTAATACTGGAGGTAAAAATTACTGTAAGTAAATAAATGAAAGAACTGAGTTGAGGTAAGTCAGAGGCTGAACTGAAAACACACAAAGACATACACACACATCCTCAGTGCCTGCCTTTACTTGCCAGCTTCACTTGCATGTATAGAATTGCAGCCATTTCTGGCAAATAAACAAACGACCCAGTGGTCAAAATCATGTTAGTAATGCAAAGCAAAATTTGTCATTTTTTGAAGAAGTACAAAATGACAAAAGTCTCCATCTACTCTGTTATTTACATCAACAGCATTTCAGGCTCCCATCTGTTTTATTATGGCATATTTCTTTAATTTAAAACAACAACTGACCCTAAAATGCAACCACATATTAAAGCAATGTTAGCGACTCTGAGACCTTACTTAGGAAGAGCACTGCTTTGAGCTATATGGGAGTGTCTGCAGGCTAAGAAAGTCTGATAATTACCAAAGTGATTACAATTCATTCTGAAGGGGGCATGAATGACTGTACTCTCTACTAAATTTCAAAGTCCATTCAAGAAGAAAAGAGGAAAGAGGAATTACTGTCTAGACACAACAAATTCTGTACAGAATTTTATCTAAATCTATCCAATATTTCATGAGATATTTCAGTCTGTACTAGGGATGAGTACCGAAACACATCTCTGATTACACCCACTGGACCGAAGCACGACACAGACTTTGGTGCTTCATTTTGGTAGTAATAGGTTTAGAACCGTCAGAGCCAAAGATGCTGAATTTTCTCAGATTAGGCCTGCTGCAGTTGTCAGTGTTCCCAGTGTTACACAGTGGTGCAGCATACACCTCTTAAGTTAAAAATCAATACTATTGGATGGACAGACGATACAATTACATCCTGTTGTAGTCAGATCCATGCAGCAGCGGCAGCAGCAAGGTCAGCAGTACAGAGTTGCTGGGAAACACAGTGACATTTCACTTATAATTGGCAAGAGTTAGGAGAGTTGACCAGCAGGACGATGGCAGAAGATTAGCTGTCACATCGAAACACAAAAAGCACCTAACCTTACTTCATAATATTGCAGATGCTACTAGAGAACTTGATAACCTGAATGAAAGAGAAGGAGTCTGTTAGCTCACCTGATGCCTGCAGCTCTTCATCTAACAGCTCCTTCTTGTTTTATTTCTTTCACAGACAAGATAAAACTACTCCAGGCAATTTTAAAACAGATCCGCTGTCAACAAATGCTGAAAATGACTATTGTGTTTTGCTCCATAAACAGGTTTTTGATGATCGATAGCAGTCAGCAAGCTAAGACAACAAGCACATTACATTTCCAGTGACTAGCCTACTTCCAAATAAAAGTCAAATTGCGTTTCACCAATTGAATGATTTTAAAAATGTTCGGTGTTTATTAGCAGTAACTTAACACTGTGCTCTACAGATGGTGTTTCTTCACTCAGAAAGCCAGTGTACTGAGAGCCAGTGTAACAAGCTGTTAGTAGGTGAGAGAATTTCGTCACCGCGGCAACCCTTCTCAGCAGAGGTGTCATATTTTGCGAATATTTCTGCAAAATAAAAATTGCTGAAGTTGAAGCTGAAGTTTGTAGTAGATTTATTTGAGAGTTAAAGGTACAGTAGCTTGTAGACCTTTTTCAAATTTTATTTTATCGTAGCTGGGTGAGGTTTTATTTATTTTGTCAACATGTAAATAGTGTTTTGTATTTTAAGAGTTAACATTTTGCTCAATTTAGAAGTTTAAATTTGCCTTTGCAATTGCGTTTTTTTTCTTCTGCTTCTTCTTCCTTTAAAAGTATCAGTTCAGCCATCATTTCAGCACCAGCACTGTTTTATTACCTCCGCCAAGGAGGTAGCCTAATGTTTATGCCAGGGTTTGTTTGTTTGTCTGTCTGTCTGTCTGTTAGCAACATAACTCGAAAAGTTATGGAAGGATTTTGATGAGATTTTCAGGAAATGTCTGCAATGGGACCAGGAACAATTGATTAAATT
>JAQLOL010000020.1:17484308-17506061 GCA_029783665.1 Naso thynnoides | reverse complement strand
ATTTAACCACAAACCACTAACTATTGTAAAACCTCTGCAACTCCAGCACAAAGACATGTTTGAATAAGACTAACTAAACTCAGGACTAGTCATCAATCATTGTAATTGAAACGGAAGTACAGACTTTGGTGAATGAAGAGAGGAAAATATGTCAGAGATAAGATATTCACAGGCATCTGCAAAGGTATTTTGCTGGCATGAAAACAGTACACTCCTTTCCAGCAGGGTTTTGGGTTACGTTCATACAAAAATAAAAGGCATAACAGGAAACCTAACCTAAACTAACCTAACCTAACAAACTGAATGATAATATTATATCACGTAAATTATATCAGAGTAATTTACCTGTCAAATGGCAAGTTAAATGATTTACTTAGCACACAAAAGCTTGCCAAAAACCGATCCTGGCTACTAAACAAGTTTTTGTGTTCATTTTCTACCTTTACTCAATTGTCCAGGAATTTTTCCTTGCTAGCGGCATGTCATTATTAAACATTGACTTTAATATCAGTATTACTGCAATGCCAGGTTGACGCACAGAGTCAAACCAAGCCAGCACATGTGTATGGAAAAAGCATTTCAGTGAACCACCGGACCTTCAGTAACGCGAAGGCTGGAACAGGACTCGTCCTATATCTCAAACACCGGCCAAAGTCTCACCCATCACAGCTTCAGCCGGCCCAATTCACTAAACCAGCAATATGACATTTGCATTAACTGACGTTTTTTGACGTTAAAGCACACTAAGTGGTGCAGAGTTGAACCACCAACAGCTTTTTAGCAGTTGATGACCGTGCCGGCGTTTGTAAATGTCAAGAAGCGTGTCGCTGAGTACCGGCCTGCAAGATCAGCAAGCTAACGTTAGCTAACCGAACTAGCGGGTCAGGCTAACGTTAGCCGTCTAGCCTGTCTCTCCACCGCCACGCAGCGAAATCCCACCACCGACTGTTTTCTACCGATATACACCAGCGACTGATGAATGCGACTCAGAAGACACGCTGACACCATCCTGCATCACTTGAATTACCTGTATGGCGGACCGGCACCATGTGTAAAGCCGAAATAATTGCTTGCAGCCATCTTGGCATCTCCAGTAGTACAGTACTGGCAGACAGCGGCAGACAGCAGAGAAAACCCACACTGACCGTCAAGATAGTTCACCCCCCTCTGCTGCAGTCATCGCACCGGAACTGCATGAGACGAAATAATTAGACTAAATAATTAAATAAATAGGCCAAATAAATCCTACATGCACAAGTTTTAGCTTTTTAATACGTGATATCTTCCGTCAAGGGTTCTTGACGCGTTGGAAAATACAACATTAATCTTTTAGCATAGACTGACTTTTAACATTTGGCAAGATGACACAGACTATGTGTGGCATTACACACGAATGGAATTTAAAAAAGGACAGTCGATTTTTATTAATCCTATGACAGACATAGACAAAGATGATTTAAAGGTACAAGAGAAAAAATGCCCTGGGTATTTTCCAGAGAAGAAAAAAATGTTGACATGAGGTAAAAGAAACAGGCACATTTTTTCATTATCACTCCTGAATAACGAAACATAAACGATATAGCGAACAAGGAAAACAAGCATTTAATGGCTTATTTCAGCCTTTTTTTAATGCAACGCTGAAACGCTAATACCAGAAACCGGTGATTGCGCGAAACCGGAAGTACGTTGAAGTGAATCTTCCCTCTTCATTTGCCGTGAATCTGTTGAGCGTCCGCGTGTGTCTGTACGCTTGTACTGACGATAAAGGCCAATGCTTAAAGTGAACCCAACTAGCAGATAGTAAGCCACTATTCAATAAAAATCATTGGAACATCTTATACAGGTGATTTGTCAGTGCTATGTTACACTGCCTGGCCATCCCTTTTAAAGTTGCTGATAAGGTCAAAAATGACCTTGGTTTTTAACGGCATGAACTCGCATAAAAAAGTATTTAGCACGTGCTAAAAAAGGGGGGGATTAAACTGTCAGATAACTCCTTTAGCCTACATACAATATCTGATGGGGCTTGTAGGATTGGTGCCAACACTAGTGAGAGGCCTCAAGGAATATGTCTGTGCAGGTAGCGTCGTACTATGCAGTGAAACTGAACACGTTTGATATGATTGGTTGGTTGCATGTGAAGTAAGGGACTGAATAATTCATGTGTGTGGAGAGAGTTGGGGTATAGTAGGTTTGAAAGAGACTTGGGTGAGGAGGCAGAGAGGGTGGGGAGAGGCAATGGATGGAGGGAGAGATGCTGTTGCCAGGGAACAGCAGCCACACAGAGGACCACTGAAAACAACAGCAGGATTATCTAATGGAGTAAAGACATAGAGAGACTGGTGCTCAATTTTTTCCCCAAGTTGCTGTAAGGATAAATAAACTGCCTCCTTGGAGAGATTTGGATTCAGAGGGATCTCAAAGGAGGGATTTGAACTGATATTTGGGATTGAAAAAAAGATACTCTAAAGGTATCATGAGCGACAAGAAGAGGAAAGGTGGAAATAGAGAAAAGGAGACAGAGTTCATGATGCCAGAGCAGATGTATTCGAATTAAAGGAATTTTGTGTCTTGGTTGTGTGGACGAAGGAGCTGGGAGGCAGGCTGTCGGCTCGCTCTTCACGGCCAGTCTTTCCCTAACAAAGGTGGCCAGAGGCGGAGGAGAGGAGGGGGGGGTGCAGCACAGAGGTGCCCCCTGTCTTCAGACACCTGCTGCTGGCTAGCGACTGACCTCGAGGACACTGTATGACTGTGTGTGTGCGTGTGAATAAGTGAAAGACGGGGGGCGTGAGGAGAAATTTCAGCTCCTGCTTTTCTGTTGGTGAGGAGGATCAGGACATTCTCCTCTCGAATCTTTGCATTTGTGGCTGAGGAGGAGGGAGGACGCCCAGATACGGACCAGCAAGAGGTTTTGTGGGGATCTCACACTGCTCATGTGAGTATAGTCACTGACTTAACGTCCTTGCATCTTTATTCCGCTCATTGCACAAGGCAGGCACCTTAGATTGATTGCTTGCACATTAGATTGTCCATTAACACACAAAATCCATTTAGGGTTTCCCCACATTGGTTGTTCTATTATAGGATGACCTAGAAAGGCTGTTGGGCCATTTTACTCTTTGATGGTAATGCGCAGCACATTGAATGATTCATTTGTAAAAACTGTGGCTTTACGTGGCAAACACAATGCTTAAAGGGTCTTTTAATGATTGATGCAATGCATATGCACGTCTGAATTTCTCCATGCTGCACTTGTAGAGATCTTGAATGATCATTTGGAATATTTTCTCTCACAGTTACATTACATTTACGTTTTCTAGTTGTCACAATTTCCCTGCTTGTCGTACATGATGTCAGAGTAAGAAATCTCCTCGACTTTGATAAATGATTCATACTTTTTTCCGCTCTCCACTCTTGCTAAACTGGCAGTGTGCTGCACACACCACCCCTTTCTTTTTCAGTTGTCATGTTTGATTTCATGGGATTTTGTTTTAGTGGATTTAGTTTCATGGCACAATCCCTTTTGCTCATAAGGCCTGCAGAAATGAATTATTTCCTCTTTGTTAGGCATGGATTTCTCACAGTTTATACTCAGGCATGAGTGTCGCTGCCATAACCACCAAAACCACTCCACTCTTTCTAGTAATTACATCACAGAAGCCCATGTTGCATTATTTATATTTCTCATTGTGATCAACATTATTCACTGCTGACACAAACATGAGAATCACACAAGGTTTTGCTGTGTTTTATTTTCCTACAACTGTATTTTTTATGTGCTGTGGTAATTTCATGCGCTCTCAAAGACAAGCACTGACAATGCTTGCCTTTCATCGGAGTGTCAGTCGTTAATGAGCTGCGTGAGAATAACCTTCAGCACCGACCTCTGTCACTCTGCAGAACCCGCTAAGATATTGGGGATTTCACACTTGAGTGGGGAACTACAAAGAGAACAGGTCCAATTAAATATCCACAGCGCTCCTCTCATGCAGTTCACCTGCCAAAAAAGACCTGTGCTCCTGTAATTAATTTGTCACTTTTGTGTTGCGATAATGAATCTGGATTTCCAGCATTAAATCCTTCAAATTAGAAGAGAGGAGCGTGTCCTCATGCATTGATTATGCAGCGTGTGTCTGTCATGTAGGCATTTATAAGTCTTCTGACTCATGAGCACAAACAAAAATAATTAGATAGAACAGGGAGTTTTAATTATTACAATAATGGTGACATTAAACCTCATTGTGAGTGGAGAACAAACAGGCAGCAGTCATGTCAGAGTAGTGGGATTAGGGAGCAGGGGGGGAGATTAGGTCTGCATGTCGTCCTCCTCATTGGCTTCTTAAATTCTGCCCTGGAAAAAATTTGTACTTGATATTTGACTTTGAGGTGAGCTGAGCTCAGAGTCACAGTCAGTCACATGCCTCTCACATGTGCCCCTCTGGCCAGGGGGATAAAAACCATGTGAGCCACAGTGACTACAGTACCCAAATTGTGATGAAAAATAATTTGAATAAATCCTCCTGCAATGCTGACTTTCGCCTTCAAAGTCAAACACGTGGTCCTGCGGTGACGTCATGAAGCTGCTACACTCGTTTTACAATGCTGTTTTCTTCTGTCATTGTAAATGGTGTTCTTCGATAAATGTTTCCCGTCACACCTCCAGGCCCCTGCTCTCCTCTCTGAGGGATGGGCACCACAGAGGCAACTCTACGAATGGAGAACATGGAAGTAAAAGACGAGTGGCAGGATGAAGACTTCCCCAGGTAAAATCCTTTTACGTCTTACAGGTATTTATCCATTAAACTCTCCTGTTCTGTAATACAGCAAACTGGATGATGCTGAAATGAGACAGCTGAGCCTGATTGTGTATTTTGGAGCTGTATGTGTGTGTGTGTGTGTGCTTGTAATAGCTGTATGATATATTCCTGTGTTTGTGTGTGTGTTCTATATTCAGCACATTTTAATTCATGGATGGATTAACTCATTATTAAGGACAAATTGAAAGGTTAATTATTGATTACCTGGGTTTCTTTGTGGGCCAGCTGCACCTCATTTATTGTAGTAGGTTTAAAATACGTGCTCTTATATTAATCTGTATTTTTGTAATGCAAAGATTTTTTTTAAAAATATGCTTATCTATGAGAGCCATACCTCATTTTTTCCTGCTTTCTAGACTAGAATATTTGTCTCAGAAGGATGGATAAAAACGGAGAGAAAGATAAATGAAGCAAAGACAGGGTATGCTTATTGCACCATTAATTTGGCCACACAAAGATTTACAAAGTGTGATGAATTGATGTTCAGGGGTTGAGATGCAGAGCCTGGTGGGCAGAAAAAGAGCAAGGAGAAGAGTGATGGGCTCGCCTCCTCCTCCCCCTCCCTCCTCCTCCTCCGCCTCCTCCCTCCTCATTCGTCAGACTGGGAGGCAGGAAGCCAGGGAGCAGGTGCAGCCCTGTCTGTAAGTGGTCTCAGGCTACGTTGTGTGACGCAACAGCAGCCGCAGATCAACAACACAGCATCACCAGGAAAATGGTGGCAGGTTTTGGTTAAAGACAGGCAGACGCGGAGGACTAGCCAGCAGCAAAAAGGATTATTAAGGTGGCCTCTGAGAGACTCTCGGCTCTCAGTCTGCTAGCAGCTGAGCAGACAGGGAATGAGTAGGCAAGCCAGATATAAAGGTGTGTGAGTTACAAAGCTCTTTTGTATCGACTCTGACAAAAGCAGCCCCGTGCTATTTCCAGAAGGTAAGCATCATTGGTTCATCCTGATATTGATGTTTGTAGCTGAAGGACAATCAGCCATCAGTAGGAACAAAAGGGATTATCTCGCTTTTGTTTAAAGAGGAAATAAATCCATAAATCTGTAATGTTGATAGAAAAGGCTTCATTTTTAACAAAGGAAGTGCTGGGATAGTAATCACTGCAGGAGCCTCTGGGGAGAAGGGTCGGACCTTTCATCAGTGCCTGCCTCTCTGGGCTAAAGCCAGTATTGTCGGCTCTGGAGGAGCACACACACTGTCACACACTGTCCTCCTCTAGATGGGAGGATGAAGCAGTTTGCTCTCTGCAGCTAAGTCCCTCTCTGCTGAACAACACTGCACTGTGGCTCTCTGCATCTCTTGTGGGATAACCAGTTAGTTTTACAAACCTGTTTGCAGTTTCTGGTATTTTTGCTGATATGCACGTTTTAAGAGAATTTGTCCTAATGTGCGTAGTTTTGCTTCGTCTCAAACATATGCAAACACAGGCAAAAGCAAGATTTGGACCTCCTCTCAGCTCCTCCCTCTGTGCAGGATGTCAGCAGTAAATAACTCACAGCATGAAGGGAAAAAGAAGCTGCACCACTTTGTCTTCATGCAGACATACACTTATTCCCTCGTTCTGTTTCTTATTCCTCCCCTTTTCTCCTCCATTTCTCCTCCCTTTCTACTTGCCTGGCAGCTCTGTAATCTTCATCTCTCCCCAGAGAGAAGTTAATTACCAGCTCTATCCTCTTCTGCTTGCTCTTCTTTTGAGCAGTTAGCCAGATCAGTGACAACACTCACGCCTTGATTGGACCATTTAGCACCAAATCAGTGTTGCATTTTATTGTGAGGCCATAGTTAGGGACTAGTTAATAAGAGAGTAAACAGTTAAAAAAACACTGAATCAAACTTATAAGCCAAAAGGTATAGTTACTTTCATTCACGACTTACTTAACTTACTAGTTAGTGGGTTTTTATATATGACTTGTTTTATATTATTTTTTAGCACAATATTGGTGGCTAATCTTTGTATGTTTTCCTTCAGACCTCTACCAGAATACGGAGACATGGATTCCTCCTGTGGTCTCACAGACGACAGAGCCTGTAAGTAACACAGGCGAGAGAAGGATCGCTGATTAGTATCTAATTCAAAGACATAATTTAAAAAAAACCTTGCTTTATGTATTTAGCAGTTACTTCTCCTGATGTGTCTCTCTTCTCCCGGTCTTGCTGTAGCTCCCCCCAACTCCCTGAATGTGAGCCCAGCCGGAGGAGGTGGTGGCGGTGTGTCCTCGTCCCACCGTAAACGCCGTACACTGGTTGCACCAGAGATGAACCTTTCATTGGACCAGAGCGAAGGTTCTTTGCTGTCGGACGACTTCCTGGATACGCCTGACGACCTGGACATCAACATAGATGATATTGACACACCTGATGAGACAGACTCGCTGGAGTTCATCACCAATGGCAACGAGCTGGAGTGGGAGGGTGAGCAGTTAATAAATTGACATGCATGACCCTTTTGTTATCCCTTTGTTAAGGCATATCTATATATAGAAATAGATGTAGATGCAGATATTCAGCTATAAATGTCAAAATATATTTCTTTAGTAAAAATGTTCTCAAGTTCTAATACCTTTTATTTGCTTGTTCTCCACTCTAAATCAATCTTACTGTATGTTTTGTTTATTTTATTGTTTGTAGTCTGATTTCATTGTTTTACTTTTTTGTGAACCACTTTGTTACTTCAGAGATACTGTATATATATTTTTTTCAAATTTTAACACTTTAGTTTAAGCATAATGCATCTATAATGCATTATGAACATAATTATGATGTGTTCTAATGCTCCTGTAGTGCTGCATAATCGTAGTTGTAAGCAGGGTTAGGGTAACCGTAACCACCTATAACGCATTATAAGTGTGTTCATAATGTATTATATTGTGTTATATATGTTTAGAATTTGTTATAATGAATCATAGTGGCAAGGTTCATAGGAAGCGTTCCCAAGTTTTTCTGATATATTGTTTTATTCTATTCTTCATGCAACCAAAACCCACTTTGCGAATATGATGTGCAAAAAAAGAAAAGGAGATCTTCAAACTCAGTCTGAACATTTCTCTGCAAACCAGAGTCCAAATCCTGAATGCATGTTAATCTTTATGTTTAGACGGTGATAAAAAGGTAACTGTAGTGTGGCTAAGTATTTTTTGCTAACATTTTACTTAGAGCATCCATCTACCATGCATTATGAACATACTTATAACGCGCCTATTGTGCTGTATAATTATAGTTATAAGCAGGGTTACGGTTAACCATAACCACCTATAACGCATTATAAGTGCGTTCATAATGTGTTATATATGTTTGTAATTTTTTACCTTGCGTTATAAAGACAGGCTTCATAGAAAATGTTGCCACTTTTTTCTAACTAAAAAGTACACAAGGCTACACACAGAAAATGCTCTTTCCTGGACGAAACACTGTGCAGCACGATGCACATTTAAAAACAAAATATGGCTTTGTTTCCTTCCAGACGACACACCGGTGGCCTCAGCCAAAGCCGGTCCTGGTGACGGTTCGGGAAAAGCAGACGAGGAGGGAAACGCCAACAATGGCCATCTCTGGAGGACTGTGATCATCGGAGAACAGGAGCATCGTATTGACATGCAGGTCATCAGACCGTACCTGCGGGTCATCACACACGGAGGTCAGTGAGAGGACAAAAATCAACTTGATGTCTCACCAAAGGCTTTGAAAGATGGTTTTCAGTGATAAACAAAATGAGGGGTTACTGGAATACAATATGCTGCCTTTACCCTTTAAAATATTATTAAAACAAACAACTCTTTGGAGCAAAGTTCATGTAACAGAAGTATTGTGCTGTCCTACTTGTTTTTACACTCTTCACTGTTAACTGAAACTCTCTCCCATCAGGTTATTATGGTGAGGGCCTTAATGCCATCATTGTTTTCTCTGCTTGTTACCTGCCTGACAGCAGTTGCCCCGACTACCACTACATCATGGAAAACCTCTTCCTGTGAGTCTGCTGTGCTTGACTTCAAGTTCAAGTACAAACTCAAGCTTTGATGCTGTACATGCATAGATGAGTTACTGAATGTGCATAACAGGCATTGGTGCTTAAATCAGAAGTAACTGCTGGTGGAACTGGAAAATTGCCTGGCTTCGTCAAAATTAAGTTTATTGTGTTTTTTATGTTCTCTGTATGTCTCTGCGCATCTGTTAATTCACGACGCTGTGCCCTTTCATACAGGTACGTGGTGAGCAGTCTGGAGATGCTTGTGGCTGAAGATTATCTGATCATCTACATGAATGGAGCCACTCCTCGCAGTAAGATGCCTGGAATCAGCTGGCTCAAGAAATGTTACCAAATGATTGACAGAAGGTGGGAAAAGGAGAAACTATGAAGAAACTATTCCGACATAGTGACTGATATCCTGAGTATGAGGCGATTTTTCTGAGCCGAAATATAAATCAGGCCCACCCTGCTCTTTTTAGCTGCTGAACATACAGAAATGCATGACATTGATACTGACAGACACGAAATGAGAGTAATGGAAGTCGTCACTTGCTGTCAGCCAGCAGGAGACTGGAGATGAGTGACGGACTAAATTTACAGCTGGATTCTATTTAGAGAAAAACCTCTTTCTAATTCTCAAAGTAATATTGCTCTACAACCACAGGTTTGCTGTCGCAGAAGCCTTTAAACTTGTAAACACTGACCTGACTGTGAATGGGCTTGTTGTTTGTGTTGTGAGGGCAGACTGAGGAAGAACCTGAAGTCTTTGATCATCGCTCATCCTACGTGGTTTATTCGCACTGTGCTGGCGATATCCAGGCCCTTTATCAGGTATTACACACAAACCAACAAAGCAGTTATGCTTCAGAGGGGGGAATACACAAAAGTTGGTGCTCAAGATAAAATGCTTCAAATTGTTCCATTATAAGCTGATGAGGACCAAACCATTCTTTTGATTTTTCAGAAGGAATTCTGAAATTTTTCCAATGACCAAGTGCCTTGACCTATGACTGTTGTCACTTCATATTATTGCATTTGTTGGCTTATTTATGCTCGACTGTATGTTAAATCCAAAAGGTGTCTTTGCCGGTTACACTCTGAACTCTTTGTGGAAATTCTAAAGTATAACTTTGACTGATCTGGACGCTGTATATCTCACACTGATTGAATCACTGTGACGTCAGTGCTGCATGTTGTTGTTTTGTTGCGTTCTGCAGTGTGAAGTTCATGAACAAGATCCAGTACGTCCACAGCCTGGAAGAACTGGCAGAAATCGTCCCGATGGAGCATGTCCATGTTCCAGAGTGTGTGATGCAGTGAGTATCTCTGACCACAAGATGGAGACAATTGACTTCAGCACTGACACCATCATGCAAGCCGCAGTTCTTACTGATCTATGTGATTGAATGACTATTAACTAACATTTTTACTCAAGTTCTTGAAAATGACTTTACTGTGTGGAATGGTGATCTAACAGCTGCTTATTTTCAGATTTGATGAAGAGAGAATTAAAGCACGAAGGGAAAGGTGAAATGCATGTTTTAAGCACTAAATCTGAACTGATTCTTCAACAAATTGGCGTCTGCCCTGCTTATTTCTGTGTGTCTGTGTGTAGGATGGAGCAGGAGCAGCAGCAGTCAGTCCCCCAGGAACCTATTAAAAAGTCTGAAAGGTACTTTTCTACTTTTTCACCCTAGATTTTAAAATTGTCTCACACTTTCACATCAGACATTCTTTTTTTTTTTGGTTCATTTCTGTCTCTAGAACTTTTCCAAAGTTCTCAGCACATTTTTTTTTTCTCATTTGCAGGCCGAAGTCCATGATTGTAGATCAAGGATTATGAGAAGGGCAGAGCTGTGCAGATGAAGGTAAAAAAAAAAAAACAACAACCTTTAGATCCATCAGCACTTTACATGTCCACACTGATGTTGAAATAGTGACCAATGATAACATGCATCAATAACTGAATAAGTTGTTGCATATTCTACGCAATGTAAATTTTAAATGTGTTGAGATTAATCTCATTTGCATGAGGTCATTGGCCTGTGGAGGAAAAGTCTTCATGCATGTCAGTTGGTGTGAGGAGCAGCAGACAAGGTGATTGAGGGGTGAACGATGTGTTGTTATTTAAATGGGGTGTTCGTAAAAGTGGGGGGTTTGACTCTGGTTTTTTTAAGCTTCAATTTACATTTTGATTCACATTTATTCAGCTGATAGTCCTCCATTGTCAGTGGATATCTGCCTGCAGTTTGGAATGTTTTGCAGACATTTGCATTGATGCTTGGTGGGTAGAATGACTTGTTTTCCAGCTTTTCAGAGAAGGAAAAACCACTTCAGCTTGTTTGCGCTTGTAAGCCTCAGGTGGTAATAATGGTAACTTGTAGCAATAAAACCAATTTATTTAAAGAAATGTCATATTAAAATTCTGTTTTTCTATCTGTATTTAAATTGTAAGAGAAACCTCTGTGCTTACGACATGGTGACATATTTGTTTGGCATTTGATAGCATAAACTTCTTTCTCTGTCAGTCTTTCTCATGTTCATCTCTGTCACCTTTTCTCGTCATGCGTGTGTCGGGGTTCACATTAAGTTGGCATTCTGTCAAGGCTTGTTGCAGATTACCAAGTTTGCTAAAACCATTTTTGTTTATTTGAGCAGTTCCTTTATTTTTTCTTTGTTTTTGAGGCCAAGGGGAGAAGTGGAAAACTCTCATTTTACTATGTAGCCTCCTATCAGCATTATCATTATGATAAACCACTATATTGTTGCTATCGTTCATGAATTCATTTATATAGATTTTTATTGATATGTTTTGGGTTGTTTTCTATCAATTTAGGTGGATTTTAAGCAATTACTGGACAAATATCAAACCAATCTGGCAGCACTGTGTGCTTTTTTTTTACAGGAGAAAAAAAAATGTTTGTACAAAAATGACATATAAACTGTGCCAGGAAAAACAGCTGGAAATCAGGAAAGATATATATTTCATCATAGGACTCCTGTGATTGATATTATCCTAGAATAAACAGCATCCTTAATTACATAACTCAAACCACCAGCACCTGTCAGAGTCCCAGTGTTAATGAGGTACATACTTTATGAGCCTGTTGAAACCAGCTGGGTGTAGGATACAAACTGTAGTGTGCTGTAACTGCTGCCTTGTCTCTCTTATAAAGGTCATAAAACTGCAACACTAATGATGAAAATATATAGAGGTGATTTGAAACTTTGAGCAGGATAAAAAGCAAAAAGTTACCTATAAGTAAATGGGCTACAGTGATTAATGTGTTATAGGTTCTCAGTTTAGAAATTATTAAAGTTCAAACATTGATTGAATAGGTGATCCTTAGAAAAAAGATTTCTGTTGTATAAATCTCCTCGCAGTGCTTTAAACACACTGGCACATTTGTTTGGATTATGAGTTTTAATTTCATCACAATAAAAGAGCAGCACAATGTTTTTATTGCCCTGTTATTGCTTTTATCATTCACAAACACTTCCTCTCTTTATGCAGTGTGTGACAGACTTATGGAGCATGAACCCTTCGATTTATACCTGTACGAAGCTGCGGTCCATCATGTGCTTCCTTGCTTTGCCAACATCCAGCTGACGAATTGTGCTGTCGTTTTTTGATCGAGATGCTCAAGGCTGCGTCTCGTTTTCCTTCTGTCTGGAAACCCTTCTTCCTCTCTTCTGGAGGATTTCATATTGCAACTCGTAAGTTGTACAAAGGAAGTCGCTGCTCTGTCACAAGAAGTGTTTCGCATGGAAACTGTTGCTGGGTTCATCACATCATTAACCTGCTGGGTAGCTGGACTTATTATTTAACTCAAATTGTAATATTACATCATCATGAGGCTCTGAAAGGCCCGGACCCTGACGGTAACTTTATGCTCTTAAATGAAATAAAGAAGAATGATGACAGATTTTGGAAACGTTGTGTAAAACATTTGTAACTCCAATGGTGATTCCTCGTGCTGTAACTTCATTTGAATGGTAGTCTTTACCATGGGTTGACAGAATTTACAATTCTAATTTTTGTTAATTATTAAGTAAAAATACGAAATTAACTAAGGAATGCTGTGTTTGCATCCAAAGGTTAGGCTGGTTTTTTTTTTTGAGTTGCTGAAAATCTGACAGTTGCGTTCACACATGACGTGATGTGTTCACGTTTGGAAGGATTTAACACCTGGTGAGAGCAGAGATGTCCGACAGCAACATTACTGATGTAGCAGATACTGAGCTCGGGTCAATGTGTGACCATGCGTGTTTGATGTAAATAACAATGTCTTTCTGATGCATCAGACGCCTTCATCTGTATCGTTTTGCCTCATAGCTGCTGTATCATCAAGCCTTTTCAAGCTCTCTCATTTGCTGTACTGACATGTTGAAAATGTTCAAATGTACTTATACCTGTACTTATGATCTGCCTCAGTCTTGTGTGTGGGAAAAAAACGCAGGAACATGATTAGAATTTGCAGTTTGTGGCCTGGGAAACCTGAGAAAACCTGCAAGAGTCATGTTGTAAAATGTAAAGGAATGCTTGTTTACTTTGTGTCACATGGTGATGGCCGCACTCAGATTTCATACAACTTTCAAGAACATGCTTTATATTTACTACATCATACTGAGACCTTGTATTCTGCATATAACATACTCTTTGACTTATATAAGACAACTATAATACTGACCCACCATGTGCAAAATATATACAATAATTCTGTGTGAAGTCTGTATCAAAGTAGCCATAACTGACACAAAATACATAAGCACTGCACACAGGCTTTGTATTCTACATTTCTATACTTTTCTCATATGTGAACATTTGCTGTCAGCTGAGACTGTGAAAGCATGTTCCAACCACTAAAAGGACATTTTGATTTTATTTCTGGAAGATTAAGTTTATGGAGCTGATGAGGAGATTTAGTTTGCAATTTTGAAAGTTTTGTTTGACATTCCCCTTTGTCTGTGGTTGTTTCTGTTGAGCATTTGAAACAATGTGAACGTATTCTCGTGTTTAACAGACATTTAAGCCTCTAATGCATCATGCGTTGTACATTTTGGGAGGTTACATTGATTTTCTCGAATGTCTTCCATCCGTTAAACTCATTGTAGCAGGAGAGCAGAGCGGTGGGAATTGTTATTTTTGTATAGAGCTGCATAATCATTTTGCCTGCCTTGTTTTGCACTACTGGATTTGGTTGTGTCATAAACTATGAATGGTTTCGGCATAAACTGTGATTTAGGAGGATGTGTTCTCCTGAAATGTATTTTGTGTTGTTAACTGATGTCATGCAGTTGTGTAGCTGTCAGTAAAGCATGAATATGCTTTTCCGTCCTTGGTACAGAAATTAGGACTTATGAAATTCGTAAGTGCCATCTAAATTCTAGTTTGCCTCTTGTTCTTTTTCTCTCTGGTTCAGGAATGTCCATGAAAAGGTTCAACTTTTCTGTTCTTTTCAGTCATGTCAGGCTGTTTTTCACGAGAATAAACCAAACCTGAGCTGTATCATCACATATTTAACATCTTTGATGAAACAATCCCGACTCAGCTCATCATTCTTTGGAAAGGTTCCTCTGAGATTTGTTGGCTGTTCTGAGTGCCTATTTTTGAACCAAATGTTTGAAAAAAATCCAGAAAATGTCACGGAATGTAAAGTGTAGCCTTTTGTTTGTAAGTTTTTAAAGTTTATAGGTTTACTATATCAAGTAGGACCCAAAATGATAAGCAAGTTGGCAGAGACAGGTCTGGCATGAGTTTTCCAAAAATTAGAATGTTCATTTTGACTATAAAAGCACAATATTTATACTGTTAAAGATTATTTTCCTTCCATTTGTCTGCTGTAGGAAGTTTTCTCAGAGTTTAAAAGGAAAAATGATCATTCATGGTTGTGCTTTACATTGATTGGATCAGTTCTGCCTTGTAAATATAACTGAATAAACTGTTATCCCCAAAATCTGTTTTTAACTGTTTGTTTTTTCCCTCATACTTTTTTATATGGGGTAGATCATAAGCATCAGATTTGACCCTTTCAGTAGAGTTAAAGGTAGTGAAGTAATTTTTAGAGGCTTTTTTTAATGTTCTTTGCATGTATATTATCATCAAAACTTGAAGATTGTGTTTGCATGTCACACCTTTATTTGATTTTATTCATATCGTCCCCTAATAACAAACTTGCGTCAAAGGGCTTAACAATCTGTACAACATACAATCCACTTTATACTATTGACAGGGAGGAAGAAGAAGAAGAAAAGCTGGTACTTATCATCAAGCAACTGCGGGGCAATGCTTAAAGCAACACTACGCAACTTTGACCATGACCCATGGCTTAAAAAAAACACACTAAATGATGCACATTAATACGGCACATAAAACAACAATTTTAGTGAAACTGAGTCAAATATTGTGGAGAAAACGTCCTCTGGTTTTTGCCACTGACGTCCTATGACTGCTCTGTCTGTCTGAACCTTTTTTTTTTGGCGAAGCTGTCAACAACCACCTGCTGCTCAGCTGCAGCTTCCTCAGCCCACGTTGCTTTCAGGAACCTCCGTGAATTACAGAGTCGAGGCAGGGCAGTTGTGGGACATCGGAGGGAAAACCAGCGGACGTTTTCTCTATAACACATGACCTCATTTTACTAAAATTGCTGTTTTGTTTACGTATTAACATGCATCTTAAAGTTTTGCTTTTCACAGCCACAGGTCGTGGTCAAAGTCACATAGTGTTGCTTTAAACTGAGCTGTACCTGTTCTGAAATATTTAGCCATCCTGAGCTACATGCAAGTAACTGAGTACATCCTGACTTTTATTTTTTAAAGATTTTTTTGGGGCTTTTCTGCCTTCATATACAGGACAGCTGAAGAGTAGACAGGAAACAGGGCAGAGAGAGGGGGAATGACATGCAGCAAAGGACCACGGGTGGAATTGAACCCGAGTCCACTGCGCGAGGACATAGCCTCTGTATATGGGGCGCTTGCTCTACCAACTGAGCCACCGGGCGCCCCGTACATCTTGACTTTGAGTGCTGTCATTCACCTGTGACATTACCTCCTCAGGGGATCCCCTATATGTCCATGCAGGGCTGCGTTCAAGTCCCGTGATGTCCTGCAGGTGATATCATAAGCATAAGAATCTCATGAGTCACCCGTCACACTCTTTTCTCTTACAAACCAGTACTGAGCGAGAGAGTCCCTTACTGTTGACCTCTGACCCCTGACAGCTGTGAAAGGATTCACATTGCACATGGACGGGTATACGCAAATAGACAAGAACGTCACACACGCTGTCAGGGAATGAGAGCAAATTTTATAGGCTACCGAAAGTAATTTACCATGAGACAATGCAGCACAATGCAACATTAGTATGTTGTGTCATTCTCTTGTTCCCTTGAAGATTTACCTTAGCTTGACCCTCTGTTGTTCCTTTTTGACAGAGATTAAGACATCAGGCATAATGTACATTGCGTAAGTTTATGTCTGAACCCTCTGTCCCTTTAAATTTTAAGGTCCTGTCTGCTGCACAGTGGAGCTCACGCTACTGACACACTTTATCTAACACACTGAGGGTTTATCTGGGATGTGACATAACATCTACTGGGTTTCTATAATCTCTAAAATTATTAGGGTGCTTTGGAAAAAGGCGTCTGTGCTGTATAATTTGAAAAAGATGTCAGAATTTGTCTGATTTTATTGCGCATCATTACAATATTTCATGGAAAGATTTCCCTCACACTTTCCATAGCTTTTAAGCGTAGCTGAATCTTGTGAAGGCCTTGCATAAGCATTACACTACACTTAAGACCCTTGGTGATAAAGTTACTATGTATATTTACTCAATTTGTCAAGTCAATTTCAATTATATAGTTCAAAATCACGACTATAAATTTGCAATATGAAGCGTATGACACCCTATATTCCCTCTTTTTTCCAACTAAGTAAAATGTCAATACTTACAACAATTTTGAAGGTACATTTAACCATTTATTTCACATTAATTTGACTGTTACACTTACTAGTTATTTTGTATGTTCTTTCAAAATATCAGTTTATAAAATATGATGTATTTATATAGATGACAGGAAAAACTGACTGTATGAAATAGTTAGATTAGATACATGTCTACCAAATTCAATAATATGTCGTTGAAATTTTATATAATGCGCCTTATATGACATTTAGAACATTCTCAAAAGGTTCAATTGTTTATAAACTGCCTTTAATTTTGATGCTTGAGGGAGTTTTTGCTCATTTTGTCGATGTGCTTTTACTTCAGTAGCCTAGGTCATAATTTGATTTAAAAAAAAAAAAACCTTATCACAGCATACATTTACGAAACGTGTTGAGTGTAATAAATTGGTACTTTTTTTTAGATCCAATGTTAGGTTACATGTGTTAACTGGCCATAATTAAGTCAGAGAACCAAGTTTTCTCATCTGCTCTTGTCCTCGGCCTAAAATGTCACTAAAACCTACAAATGACAACACTGCTTTATTAAATACCGCCCCCCCACCCCACCCCACCCCACCCCCCCAGGGTTTGCATATAACAGTTACATTGTTTAAAAATGATACACAGAGAGCAGAATTACATAGGCTACCTGAAATCAGTTCCGTTAACCTAATTTCCTCACTAATTATTGTAGCACGGTTTAATAGAAATGTAACCAGCTTACTGGCAAACAGCGGACAAAAATAGTAGAGGCTCGTTTTAATGAATATCTGTGAGACGCCATTGATGGTAGTTTTCCGTTGTACGTGTGGTCCTCAGGTGGATTAACTGCTGACAGACACAGCACGAGCTACTGATCATCAATCGCTGTGATGGGCAGGAGCAGGTGCGCGGAAATATGTAAATAATGCGAAAAAACGCCGGTTGTGATTGGCTGTTGGCATGAGCTCCACTGGAACTGATTGGCTGCCGCGAAGAGGCACGTAGAACGAGTGGAAAAGAGCACGAGCACGCACGAGGCCCCATGCCTGCGTGTATTGTGACGTAATACGCCGCTGGCTCGATATAAACTGCCGTGCCTCTTGAGCGGGCAATACAGCACTCAGAGCAAAGGAGGGAGGTGCTACCTGACCACAACTTTTATTTAAAAGTGTTAAGCGTTCAAATCGTTGGATTTTTATCCTTCGTTTGGTGCTCTTGCCCGTTTATTCAGCTGGCGCTTAACGGAACTGTCGAGAAGAAGATGAAGTACATTATAGGGATTGGCGGGTGAGTTTTTAATTTTAATCAAACAATAACATAACGTTCGGTTCCTTGTTGCTAACATTATGCACGTAATGTCATATCTACTGCAGTCTGAAATATTTTAAAGTTAGTGTTAACGTTAGATAAACTGGCTGGCAGTGAAGTTGACTTAATTTACGTTGTTGCATTTTAATGAATGAATTGGTCCTGAGTAGCGCTGCATTATATTATTATATTCGTTGAGGGCCTATTTGTTTTGTAAAGGTGACTAACCTCGTCAGTCTAGTAATGTACGCCAACTTACAGTAAATTATCCCTTTGGCCATATGTACAGTCAGCTGCCCGCCAGAAAGTCATAATAGTGGCTGGCTGTTGTTGACCCGGTTTAAAGTCACGTCCGGTGTGACTGGTTTGTCATCAATCGAGCGGGACTTTTGAAATTCACCGCGAGACTCCGTTCAAAAGTGGAGGGAGATTTAACATTAGCGGTCTCAAGCTTAAACACCGTGCAATGTAACAATCATTTAATCTTATCATTTGTTTAGAAACATTTAAATTATGAAATGACATTTTTTTGTGTGGTTTCTATAACATTGCCCGCTGGTTTTATATTTAACAAAAGAGCTTGGTGCTTTTTATTTAACACCATTTGACAAATAAAACTGCAATATACATATGGTGCATATAATCCCACACGTATAGTTTTTATTATAGCATGTAACTGTTTTAGACAAATTGAACTTTTTTTGTAATAAATCAGATATGCTTTATACTTTAAAATGTAAACAAAAGGCGCCATGTGGACGCTCTGGAAACTTGCACATTTATTTCTTGATTGATTTCTTGATTGAAATAATTAAATTTGAACCCAATAGAATCTGCCAATATATTTAACGTACATTTAATCACTTTTTGCCATTTTTTTGCAGTGTCACTAATGGTGGTAAAACCACCCTGACGAATAAGTTGATCAAGACGTTGCCCAACTGCTGTGTTGTGCACCAAGATGACTTTTTCAAGGTGGGTTTTAGCAGGTGGATAACAAATAGTTTTAATGGACTGTTTACTTTATTAGAACCAAATTGGCGTTACATGTAATCAGAGTTGTGGTTTCTCCCGCGGGTAACCTCCCATCCTGCACACTCTGTTCTCCACAGTAGATGTCTATGCAAAAGTCTCTTTGCTTGGTTTTCTCTTCCTGCTGCATCAGCCGAGATTTTTATCCCTTAAATTCTTTATTAATTGTACTGATAGCGCACTAATAAGCTTTAAGTCAACTTTAGATCTCTTTTTCAAAACCTTTCTAACATGGACATACTATATTTTACTCCTTACCTAAAGTAGTACCTTCATATTATCTGTATAGCGTTTAGTATTTCCCCTTTCTCCCAGTGTCACTGTACTTCTGTAAATTGCCTGCTTTATTTTGTGCATTCCCTTTGTCATGTCTCTTTCCTTCTCTGTGTGCACTCATTTGGCTTTACTAATCTGGCATGTAAGTGGGATCTGAAAGTGTTCAGAGCTGTGAGGTTGCAGCAATGTTTTATTGGTGACTGTTATTTCAGAAACCTGATCAGATAGAAGTCGGGGAGGACGGCTTTAGACAATGGGATGGTAAGATTTCACTGAAGACTGCAAATGACCTAATTATTTATCTTTTAGTGTCACATATGTCCACCCTCCAACATCACAGCCATTCAACACGCACATCACGTCAACATTAAGCAGATAACTGTTTAATGTAGAACACTTTTCCAATGTTTTATATTTTTGATTTATTGTCTGTTCTAATTCCCTCTCTGTCATTTCCATTGTCTTCCTTTTATCAATCTTGCTTTACAGTCATCACAGCTTTGGATATGGAGGCCATGACCAACACGATAAAAGGCTGGATCGAGAATCCAGTGAAGTTCGCCCGTTCCCATGGTGTCACTCTGTCTCCTGCATCTGATGTGACCAACCCTGACGAGCAGACCCACATCCTCATTGTGGAGGGCTTCCTGCTCTACAACTACCTGTAGGTTGATTTTTGTTTCACTCGGCTTAACTCGATGTGCATGTGATACCCTTCCAGGAACTGCCTGCATGGAGGCTTCTACTTTGCTTACGCTGTCCTGAACAGTAACCTGTAATGCTGATTGACATATAAACTGGTTTTATTAATTGTGGTTAGTACTGTCCGCACTTGTGTTTATATGGATAGTTTCCTCTGGGGGAGATTGTGTCATTTGTTTTTAATCTGGCTGTAAATTTAGCTTTTTACTTATTCGTCTTTATACTTCGGAACTTTGAAAAGGGCGAGAGGCCATGTTGTTCTTTGAAAATTCTGAGAAATTCACGAGAACACACATTGGAGGGTTGGTGTTATTTCTGCACTGTCACATGGCACCTCTACATGCTAACCTTGATGCATGTTCACACACCCCTGCAGGAAGACTCAGATGTGTCCTGCACGTAGAGATAAGGGTTTCAGCAGCAAGAGGCTGCTGGGTGACTTATGCTCTGTATATGTATGGGAATGAATGTCAAGCATGCTGTCCAGATACAGATAAGAAACTGTATGCGTATGCTCATTTACTGTGCTTTGGTTAAAAACACTATGCGCCTTCATCAATGGCCTTATTTCACCTTGTGCGTCTCCCCTTTAGGCCCCTGTTGGATGTTTTCGACAAGTGCTATTACATCACAATCCCGTATGAGGAGTGCAAAAGAAGGAGAAGGTGAGAATGCATCAAAATAATTTTATCTATACCCCTTCACGTTTTAATTTCTCCCATTCACCCTTTTCTTATCATTGACTGAAGTTGTTTTTTCCCCAACTATGCGCATAATCTAACACTGTGCTTTTGTTTCCAGTACGAGACAGTATACCGTCCCCGACCCCCCCGGCCTGTTTGATGGCCATGTGTGGCCAATGTACCTGAAGCACAGGCAACTGATGGAGGACTTCGGCTTGAATATTGGTATGTTGTATCTTGGGTGCTTCATTATGTTATGTCATGGTGTGTATGCTAATATATTTTTTGAGTAGAGTTCAAGGTAATTACCGAAGGAAACCGTTTTAATTGTTTTGACTGCATCGTTTTATGGATGACTTTCAAACGTTCGTTAATTGCTTGACTTTTTGTGTGTTGCAGAGTATCTGGACGGATTGAAGCCAAAAGAAGAGATCTACAACCAGGTGTATGAGGACATTCAAAACAACCTGCTCAATCGTTTATAGGTAAGACGGAAGATTTCAAGTTTGCCTATTTCCAATTAAAAAAGAAATTATTTGGGGGGGTTTCTTAACTCATTTGGAGACGAATATCTGCTTAAAAACAAAAAACACATGAAGAAAATTTGTATGTATATACATTTATAGGAACACTGTTAATACCAATTTCATCTAACAAATTTTTTTTTTTTTTCTGTCTTGCAGCAGGAGGACTCCTCTCCGACCCTGTACAGAATTTGTAAATAGTCTGAAGGATTCTTTTTTATGAAGCTTTTCTAATTTTATTCTTTGTCATTGCTGCAAAGCATTAAGTTATCATTGTCTTTTTTTTATCATCTTTAGATGATTGATGTTGTTTTTCTGTATAAAAAATGATTGTATAACGGCTCATTAGTATTTTACTGTCATGTTAAACCTCTGAATTGTACTGGACCATTTGTCACATTCTCCAACAAATAAATGCATCAGTAGCTGATGATAAACAGAACATCAGTAATCTTGTCTGTTTGTTTTAATCTAAAAAATAACTATAACTGGTATATTTCTGTGCAAATATATTGT
>JAQLOL010000020.1:17442369-17482407 GCA_029783665.1 Naso thynnoides | reverse complement strand
ACACACACACA
Source organism: Naso thynnoides (assembly GCA_029783665.1). Lineage (NCBI taxonomy): Eukaryota > Metazoa > Chordata > Actinopteri > Acanthuriformes > Acanthuridae > Naso > Naso thynnoides. The sequence goes on along the minus strand of JAQLOL010000020.1, from coordinate 17,482,396 downwards.
CACACACACACACACACACACACACACACACACACACACACACACACACACACACACAACTACTCCCATCATTTTATTTGAAGCAATCTTGGACTAGACTGTTGCCATTGTTCGACAACACACATTTTTTTTCTTTCTTTTGTCTGTGAGTCTTTCAGTCCTTTTACATACACACACACACACACACACACACACACACACACACACACACACACACACACACACACACACACACACACGCACTCCCTTACGCCTGTTTCTCACACTCACTAATGGATTTATACTCACACAGATCGCTGAGAGGCTCTGAGTGCTTGCCAGGGTGTGTGGGTATATTTAGAGGGGTAGCTTCTTAATGTGGGTGCAGAAGCAGATGCAGGAGGTTCAAACACTCAAACCTTCTCTAATCTGGAGTGGGCTGGTTGCCTTCGTCACCATGCACTCGGGACTGGCAGCGCGCTACTGGCTACCAGTCTGTCCGCACGTCCAAGTGGGCAAAAATGGCAGCAGCAAGAGAGGAGGGGGATAAAAATAAAGGTGAAGATGAGAGCCTCTCACCTACTTCATGCCAGTCTGTAACCTCTGAAATAGAGACGGCTGAATGAAAATGTCCCACAAAGGCCTGAGCTACCTGAGACTGTCCTCTGGTGAATGTAGTTCTGTCTTCTTTGCCTGGTTTTGTACATGCGGGATTCTTTCAGGCCTTCAAGACTTTAAAAATTTGGTAATTTAATAACGATAAAGGGTCAAATCTTTAAAACGAATAGTTTCCACTGGAAGTGTTTGATTGTTGTAGAGCAAACTGTTTCACTCCTATTCTGAAATTACTCTTTTTCACTGAGACACTGAGTACACCCAGTAAATAAAATGTAAGGGGTCCCTCACATCTCTTATGGCTTATACATGTATAGTTGGAGTTGGATTCAAAAAATGGTCTGTAGCCTAATAAATGAAAGATGTCATGCTCTTTTAAGATTTTACAATGAGTAGAGATCAGAGGTACAGTACAGAAAATCTGTACTCAAATAAAAGTACAATTACTCCCTTAAAAAAATGACTTAAGCATTAAAAAAAGTACCTGTTCAATAACTCAGAGTAGGCCTACATGCTACTTTTCAATTTATTATTAATTTTATAGCCTAATAATTATTACCCATTTATAATTTTATTTTGAAAACCTAAAACTAAACTAAATTTGTTATCTGATGTAAGCTGTGTGCAACTTTTTAAAAAATGTGCTTGTGGATTTTAGGCCAAAATGAGAGCTTGGTGTTTTGTTTTGTTGCCTTTTGCTTATAGGCTATTATTGTTGTATTAAAATGCACTCTCATTTCTTTCTTAATGTTTAATTTTTATGTGTTTTTATGTCTCTGTAAAACAAGTTTATTGCTTTGTGCCTGAATGGTGCTATAAACTTGCCCTGCATTGCCTTTAAAGTGTGGGCAGATGTGGCCAAAGGTTGTCGCTGGATGCTGCTTCCTTTTTTTCTTGCGTGCAGCTTCCGGATGCCCCGTCACCCCGCTTTGACCTAAATTTAAAGTGTGTCACACAGCACAAGATACAAAGCGCAAACATCCTTGGAGGGATGCGAATGGGTGATTTGTCTCAATCTGACACACGGCAGGATTTACCTGCGTTTAGCTCCACGGTGTTTCAAGGGATAATTGACAGAATTCATTACGCAACCAAGTTGCTTTGAACTATCGCGCAGGACTTATCTTGATCCTAAAAACAGAACTTTCTGTCTTTTTGTCTTATCTTCATTCATGTTCAGCGCTAAAAGGGGCTGTGAAGCGCTGACAAACGCATAAGTCACGAGACTTGGATTTAAAAATAGTCCTGAGTCTAGCGTCACCTGAGCACCGACGTTCAGTGAGAGTCCACCGCCACCGTGTGGTGAAAGGTCGACCAGGCCTCGGCGTGGAGTTTCAACAGGTTGAATACTCTCTCACTCAGGATGGCAAGAGTTATTGTAAACTATATGCATTTAATAAAACACATTTAATCACTGGAATGATTGTAAAAAAAAATACATAATAATGATAACTTTAAAAAAAAAACCTGTTTGTTTGAATATGTTGGAAACTTTTTTATGGTAGTAAATAGTGTGCTGCAATTGTTTTCACCTTCTAGTCAAATTTAATTTGGCTCCACGCGCATGCCAACGACAATGCTTAAGCAGAGACGTGGGTGCAGCTCCTCGCTGTGCCTGGGTGGATGAAAGGATTTTCCGGAGAGTAACTCACATTACAAACATTTGAAGACGTCTCAGCCCAAGCTCCCTCTGCGGTGATGCTGTGCGCAGCTGCGTGACGGAGTTGAGTGTATTCACAACACCACCCCACCACTTATGTCAAACTCAAATATTCTCTGTTAATGTCTCAGTGCTGGAGCTGAGAGCTGATGTTGGAGATACAGACGCCCTCACACTGAGCCATGGAGAAGTTTGTGCTCGTGCTGATTTTCCTGCTAGATGTTCTGGTGTGTTTGGGTACCGGTCAGCACCATTTACGCGCAAGTGTCGGACCGTGGAGACAACGGATTCAGTGGGAGAATAATGGTCAGGTGTACAGTTTACTGAGCACGGGGACTCAATATCGTCCACCTGCGCAGATGAGAAGACGCACTCAGCTCTTACTGACAACTAAAAACGGTTTTAATCGACTTCACCCTCCGGTGGAGCTCAGAAGATCCGCCAGAACCAGATCTGGAGCTCTTGAAAGCGCAGCCGGTGGTCACTCTCAACAAAACGAAGTCACTCACATGGATGTGTCGGTTCTTGGTGCAGATGCGGGCCAGTATTCACTCGCCCCGAGACGACCCGGCATGCAAGGTCAGTCCCCGCCGCGCCTCGCAGCCACTGGAGAGGCTGTGGCTGCAGGATACCGTTCAGGACAAACACCGTCGAATGGCAACTCTGCTGCTTACACCGCCATCCAGGAGTTTTCCGGCAGCGGAGTCCCACGAGGTGGCCGAAGTACACCTGGAGATGACTCTGGCGCGCAACAGGCCACTGCGCCACCGATGAGACCTGCAGACTTTACGCACAGTCGAGATGGCAGGATAAGACCCGAGAGCTCTGAATCAACTGTTCGGTCACATGCCACAGGTGGATGGGTTACCATGGCTGAAGATAGTGGGAATGCACGTCGCATCCTGCAACAAACCAGTTTAGGAGACGCACACAGCGCGCAAAGAGTGCATTCATTGACCAGAATCACACCGGTGTCCAATGTCTCTCCCACAGCGGTTTCCAGTAACGCCGTAGAAATGCATTTAAGTCGTCCAAGGCCAGATACAATACGGTCTGCGGACACAAGTGACCCACGGGACCCACACAGTATTCATCACAGGAACTCGGTTTTCTACGATGTTTATCCACCAGACCACAGAAACAGGATCAGCGCGCGTCTCCCACCTGGACCGGGACATGGCACCAGGTTCTTCCACAATGGTGAGGCGCAGAGGAGACAATAAAACTAAAGTGCATGCAAGCAGTAAGCCTGACACACTTAGTGTGTGTTTTAAAAAGATAAACAGATAACTATCTAGAAGTCACCAACTGCAGTTTATTCTTAGTGAAACACAGGACGCAGCAATGCTGCACAGATGCCTCATTCTTATTCTCAGGTTCAAAATTTAAAGCCCCCTTTTTTCTAATGGAGAAGATAATTCATTTTTAATGAGACTGAGACTTAATGCTCCCATAATGTCTCTAGTATGAGAGCCTCTGAGCAACACTAAAATTAAACGGTTACAGACCGGGAGCGAGTCATTAGCATTACAAGTTATAATAAAGTATTCAAGTTCTCCATTTAATAATCCCCTTGAGTATGCTATTAAAGTATTTGATAAATGTGGACTTTCTCAGGGTCCTAAGGTTAAATTACACATTTAAAATAAAACCTAGAAACAGTTTCACGTCCCTGCTTTTCAGGATTCTTAAGAAAAAGTTAATGCCCTTCCATTTCCGTTTGAATCCATGCATGTCTTTACATTTATTGATTTTTTTCCCTGCAGGACTCCCAGACTTGGTTCCTGACCCATACTACATCCAAGCTGCCTCTTATATTCAGAGGGTACAGATGTACGCACTTCGCTGTGCTGCTGAGGAAAACTGTCTCTCCAGGTGCACTTATTTATCTGTCATCACGCTGCATTAATCAAGTCAAACCAATAAATAAATCCATTAGAACTATTAGAGTCGGTTCAGATTCTGTTTTTTGTGATTCTTGTGCAGCTCTTTGACATTTAATTATGCACTCAACTGTGTGAGAACCTTTTATACCTTTAGACACAAACATCAGTGTCAAATATGTCATCATATACACACATACATATACAAATACATAGTGATAATAATTTAGGATTCCTTTGAGGTTGCTACATTAGGTTGCGTTGGCCGCAGTCCCATTTGGAAGCTACAGCTGAGTGACAGAGCGGCTGGACACAAACCTGGCAACCGCCTGAGATTTTCTCCTCTGATCTGAGCAGCTGCTTTGCCAAGTAAAAGTAAACTCTGAAATGAAAGGCAAAGGATTCCTGAGGTGAACGCAAAAGCTGCCGAGACAAAACCAAAAACCACCTCTGTCACTTCAAACAGCAAATCACGGTTATGTAAACGGACAGTGAGAAGGAGAAGTCTAACATGTAAGGAAGTGTGTAAAGGATAAAGTGATGTAAAGACAACTGTAGCTGTGCACTCGATGGCTCCTGCACATAGTTAAGATTTTTGGCTCATTCTCTTCCGCTTTCCTTTCCTTCAGATCCGCATATCAACCGAGTGTGAGTGACCTCGACTACAGAGTCCTGCTGCGCTTTCCACAGCGAGTAAAGAACCAAGGAACAGCAGACTTCCTCCCAGTGAAGCCAAGACATGAGTGGGAATGGCACAGCTGTCACCAGTGAGTTCACTGTTAAACTTTTTTTTAATTGTTATTGGTTTCATAACAACTAAAATACTGGGATGTTGTCTTAATGGAGAGGAATAAAAGATGCAAACTTAAGTGTGGATTGAAGGACAAAAAGTGCAAAAAAAAAATCACCATTTACACACAAACACTGACAAATTTTACAAAGATTTTACATAAAAAATATTACAGGAAATATTACATGATTAAACCTAAAGAGGAGCCGGGTCACACCTCAGCAGCTGTGGCTCAGGAAGAACAGCAGGTCGTCCACTGATCACAGGGCTGAATGTCTGATTCCTAACTCCACCTGTCCGCATGTCAAAAGTGTTTGAGTGCAACACCCTGGAAACCCATCTGCTCCATATGCTTACACCATCATGCATGGTGGCCCACCACCATCAGTCTGCTTGTGAATGAGTGATTAAGAGTCAAATTGCAAAACACCTTGCATAAAAGTGTTGCACAAATTCAGCCACTTATCATTCAGTAAAATAAATACAACCGTGTTAATGCATCTAAACTGATCAGCAAAGAATGCAAACATTTCTGCAAAAAAAGTCCTAATGCTCTGTTTGATCGCCTCCTAAGCAGCTTGATGAGTGTTTGATCCAACAATATTGTACGCAAGTGAAAACAAATGACAGTACAGCATTCTCTTGTTAGGAACAGAATATAATATGCATTGCAGTTTCTATAACTTCTGCTGTTTTGGCCACTTTGCCTCCAATATTAGCGAACAAAGAGTACAACACCGATAAATTCCACGGCACATTGCATGTTTTTCTCATTCTGTGTCTCCAGGCATTATCACAGTATGGAGGCCTTCAGTAACTATGACCTGCTGGACATCTCCACTGGACAGAAGGTTGCTGAGGGACACAAAGCCAGTTTCTGTCTGGAGGACACATCATGTGACCCGGGAACACGACGACGCTTCGCCTGCACTGTTCACACACAGGTCAGTCTACCTGGTCCACGCTTTAAATTTTCTCTCCTTTTTTTTTTATTCATCCAGAATTCAGTTGTATTTGTTTGCCTTTGTTTGTTTACATTTTTATGTCATTGAAATATTCTGAAGTAATACAAGTTTGGATGTTTCTCAGGGGCTCAGTCCCGGTTGCTATGATACGTATCATGCCAACATCGACTGCCAGTGGATCGACATCACTGACGTACCACCTGGAAACTACATACTCAGGGTGGGAGTGTAGAGCTGCTTTATGAATAGGAAGAGATAAATAATAAATAACTTGAGCAGAGCTCTCAGCATATAGCTGGACATACATTCAATGTTACTTTTCTGCTGTTTGTCAGGTGACGGTGAACCCATCTCAGCTGGTTCAGGAGTCAGATTTCTCCAACAACGAAGTGCTCTGTGACATCAGGTACACAGGAAGTTACGTCCAGGCGAGGAACTGCAGGATCACTGTGTAAGTCACTCTCTGGTGTTACCACTCATTAAACAGTCAGTGGGATCTAAAACATGAAGAAGAGCTCATCACTGATGTCTGTTCTTTGTTTCACAGAAACTGACCTGACTGACGTTTTCTTGTTGCTCTCGATCTACATTAGCTCCTCTGTTGTGCAGCTGTGTTATATCCCAACGTTTGCTACTATATAAATTAATTTGTTTGTATTTATGTCATATGATAAATTGCAGCTGCAGCCAGGCTTGCTAGGCGTTAAGTTATGTTGTTTTAAGTAAAGCAAGAGTGTGCTGTTCGCTGTGTTTGTGCAGAAAACTTGAGGAAAGTGTGTTAGTGTGATTCACAGATTTAAAGAAAACAAGTCGTGCTGTTCAACATGACTGGTGCTTATTTTAAAGAAAATGGTGGTGCTCTTTACCCCTGATATTTGTTGGATTTTGCCCCTTTAAAGAACAGATACTTTGTCTAATATTGAGTGCATATGTGTTGCAGTGAAGAATGTTTAAGTGCTGTTAAAGTACATAAAACAAAAAAAAGATTTTGTGCATTTTTACCAAAACACAAATGTTTAGTCTGCTTTTTTTTACAACACAGTGAAATGATTGAATGAAGGGTGTCTGGATTTTTATGAAATTTCATAATAAAGTTTACTTGTGTCAAAAGTCCTGATTTAAATAATTACCACGGATGGGACAATCTGAACAAATATTTAACAACATGAAGTCACTCCACAGCCCGTTTACTGTGAACACAAGCTGCGGGTCATTAGCGAGGGGAGCGGCGCATTTCCTAAATGCTTTTCGAATAACACGACTCAGAGAAATAGCTGAAAGGATTCTCAGCACGTTTAAACCCTGGTAATGTCAGAACATCACACCACAAGCCTGCTGTTGCGTGCTTGTCATAATGGGTCATAGTGGGTGAACGATTGAGAAAAACATTTATTCACCTGGAAATAACTTTGTGGAAGGTGTCTGAGAATGTCTCCCTCTGTTTACACTTTGTCACAGGGTTTATTAGGAACACTGTCTGACTGGTGTGTGTAAATGTAAAAATAATCACCACAAATATTTTAATAACGCATGTTTGTACTGTGAGCTCATCACTTCAGCACAAATATATTGCTTCATGGTCTTATAATGTTCACTATAAAGCATAATGGTGAAAAGTTTAGAAGCATTTGACTGTGTAAACTCAGTCTTCTTTGTTCGCTGATGATTAAAATTTAAATCATTTGTCATGAACAGTTCTTTCAATACATTTAACAAATGTATGCTCCTAACATGGAAGATTTTAGCAACTATTCATACGAAGTCTTGATGAGAGGAGGAAACCTATTCAGGATGTATTTTCTCTTCTTTTACTGTATTAGACTTCTTACTCTACTGTGCTGTGGGTTTCTCAGATGCTATGTAAGCTTGCTCCCTGTTTCCTGGGTTGATGAGACCATCTCCCTCTGTTGTAATTCCTCACCACCTGTCATCATCCAAAATCTTAAATTTTATCTCCATTACATACATTCAACGTGGGTAAAACATTATTTTAAAATATCAACAGTAACTCAGTATCTGTTACAACAAAATATAGTAAATGATAAAGTATAATATTTACCTCTGAAATTACTGTTAGCGGAGTAAAAGTAGACAGCAGCATTAAATTTAAACACTCAATAAAAGTGCATGCACCTCAAAACTGATCTTAAGCACAGTGCTTGTTTATGTGCTTGATTATTTTTCATTGCTAAAATGATAAAGGTCGATAACTGCAAAAGATGGGAAAGTCCAAGTGATGAGGAGAATATTGGTGCATGCACCATGTGTATCCACATCACACTGGACTTGAACCCATTCCACTCATCCTCTTCTCCAAACATGGCGGCTCTGTGGAGCCCACACCATCTTTGGTCAGAGAACCCTCCAGATGATCCACTGATGTGAATAAGAGTGTGACAGAGGGTCAGGACGGAGCCTCCTCCGCCGCTCCAGGTGCTGTTTGCTCAGGGCAGGCCGACGTGCTTAGCCCGAAGGGCGTGCAGGACAGGCAGAGGAGCCGGTCGCCCCTGCCTGCCCCCGCTGGAGATGGCAAAGAGGAGAGAAATTCCACAGATCCACAGACGGTCAGGAAAAAAAACCTGACTGTAAACTGCTGACATCAGCAGCACCACAGAAACCATCCTCATCAGGGGCTGACTGTCTGTGAGGCCGTGCCCAGAGCAGCGACTGTCTGAGACTCGCAGTCAACAAGAGGAAGAGCCAGCGGGCGCGACTGCAGGGACACTTCATGGCAGTCACAAACAGCAGAACTGTCAATTCAGACGCCATCAACCTTTATGCTTCTGATGGTCCCCTTACATTTGATTTATTTCTCAAAGAGTGAAATCGAAGATATATCAAACTTTTTCTTTCATTTTGCATTTTCAGGACTGTGGTCTCTTTATTTCATACTTGCTTGATCCACTGAGTTTACTTTGTTTTTGGAGCATCCCAGCGATGTTCTGTACATATAAAAAGCTTATCCCTATTTCAAAAATCTGGATAAGACGTATACCAGGTTTTGAGAAATCGTTGGGGTAAGCTGCTCTGTTAGACACTGGGATGCTGTGGCACATTATCACCTCATGCTGGTTTCTTTGAGGGGACAGAACATACTGGTTAAGATGGTGAAAAACCACGACAGAACTGCACACATATGATCAAAAACAGGCATACTCATAACCAGGATACTAGTGTGCAAGCAAACCATCTCCAAGACACTGAATTCATTCACAAATTTGTTTGGCACTGTTTTTTTTCCTTCTGCAGCTGCGTTTTGCTCTTGTGTCCCTGATCATGTGTGAAGTTTTAATGTGTGTTTTTCTGTCTGATTTTTTTTCTGCTCTTGCACTTTGTGGTGTTTTGCAGCCGTGTGGTCAATAAAAGAAACTTGAAACTTCAGCAAAAATTGCAAAACTGAACTGCAAGAGCACCATTTGGATTTAATAACTTAATAATTATCTTTGCATGATGAAAGGTAATGTTTTTCATACTTTGCACACAATCATTCAGAGACTATCTAACAATAGTGACGCATCAGAACTCGGGCACTATGTGGTTCTTTAAGGTACTGGGGGTCTGGGTAATTGTGACTTGACACTAATTTCAGAATTTTTACAAACCAAACACTCAATAAATTAGTGGCGAAATCAATCATCAGGTTATTCCATAATTAAAATTAATAACTAGTCCTACATTACATTGATAGAAAATGAGCCCCATATCCATCATCTACATCAATTAATTCCTGGTTTCACATTAATGCATGGGAAATAATAACCTAAAGATATAATACGCACATTTTTTTTTTACTAGTTAGTAGTTTTGTTTCAATACTTTCAGTGTATTTTCCTGATTTATCCTGATCCTGCAGGACTTTTGCTTGTGACAGAGTATTTTACGGTGTGCTGTTAGTGCTTTTGCTCAAGCAGAGGGTCCATTAGTGCCTCCAGTTCTGTCTGTGGGTTTAAACAGAGATTGTTCACACAGTGCGAGTTCGTTACGATGGACCTGCTGAAGAGTCTGTGGCACTGCAGAGATTGATGCAGCTCTAAACGTGTGATAATCAGCACCATGCCAGTGACCATGTGCATCAGCCTCCTTCAGGGATCATTTAACACATTTTTGAGGTGATTATGAAGTCACACATCAGTCTGAGTGTCAGATAATAATAGTTTATATGGGATTTGCTACCTCTGACTAATCATCCAATAACTTGAAGTCACGGTGATAATGGTGAGTTGGCAGCACAGGTTGAAGAGGATTGATTCTTCTCTGTAACAGCTGTTTAAAACAATTAAATGTGTTAAAGTATACCTCTAATGTTTTTAAATCCACACATAACCACTAACATCCTGAAGTGCTGAGCGAAAAGGCTCCATACCATGTGCATACAGTCTGAAGTATTGGCTTGCATCATCTATGAAATAATTTGACACCAACTTTGCACCAAGGTTCCCTCTCTCTGTCTGGCTACGTGGTCTGAAATGACCTTTTCAAGGACTGTTTGTTTACAGCCCAGAGCCGAAGCTGTTTAAAGCACAGTGGAAATGACTGAATAATTTTCTCTCAGCCGAGTGTCTGACGTCCTAAATAAAGGAAGTAATGTTTACCCGGGCAGGAAGAGGACTCCCTGAGTCTGACCGTTGACACATCATTACAGATTTAACAGCTCTTCCTGTTTGAAATAGAAAACTGTGCGCCTAATGACCCCTGTACTTTTCCTCCTGAAGCTGCTGTGTAAATATTAAAACACTCAGCAGGCTGTCTGAGTGGATGCATGCTGTTATTAATCCTGTTATTGTATTGTTTTGGGGCTGGGAAGTGGGATCTGGCAGGGAGGCAGCAGGATGAGACTGCAAAGAGGGAAAAAGGGGGAAGGGGGAAGGGGGAAGTGAAAGGTTAAGGGGGCAGACGGGTTATTCGACTGCAGCCGTCCAGTTATTTTTAGTCTGAATTTGGTTCTAAATGGTCGTATTGTTTATTGGGTTTTACACATGAGTGTCAGAAAATGTTCCGGGGTCTCCTCTCGTACTAAACATGTGTTCACCTGTCAGGCTTTATGGCTCCAGAGACGGACATGTAAAAACACACATACATGCAGACATGCAGGAGCAGATGTGAAACTGTTTTTGTCTGCTATATTAAAAAATGCTGTTCTACTGTGAAAAGTGAGGGGTGCACATATACAGTATTTGTTATTAGGACTGGGCCTCTTGTGATATATTTTGTCTTTATAAAACTTTTTTTTTAAATTCTCTTTTTTGGGTGAGATTTTTTTGTGTGCTTCTGCCTCATCTGCAAATATTTGACTTTTTAAAAACTTTTTTATCAGGCCTTTTTTTGTATTTATATACTGATATTTTTGTAAATTGTTTTTACTGTGTTTAAATTAGACATTAGCTATACTGAAAATCTCAAATACTGAGTCCAAATATTCCACACCTATCACTCTTTTATGATTTTCTTTGCCACACTCTGCATTGCTGTTACAGTTGCCTATGCCTTGTTAAATATAGGCAGTTTTTTAATGGTTGGCAATTTGTGCTATGCAGCCACAACATCCTCAGTTGTAACAACAGTGACTATAAATGCACAGCCTATTTAACCATCAGCCCCAGACAGCAGATTTAACCAAGACAGATACACTTCGCAGGAAACCTGATAATAATGAACATTGTGTTGTTTCAAAATGTTTGTTACACCTTCTCTCGTCAATAAAATATACGAATCCAAAAAAGAACATCATGCTGTGCCTCTATTTAGCTTCTCCTTATCTGTTACCAGAAATGTAGCTATGCAGATAAAAATAACTGATTGAGATGAGTTGAGACAAGACTTTGTAATGAGACAAGAAGTGACATGTCAGTGCATCTCATTACTTAAAGGAGAGGTGCACTCTGCCCTCCACCTCCAACACCTACCGCCAATTAGTAAAAAAAAAAAGAAAAGAAAGAGATATATTGTACAACCAAACAGAGGTGGGTCTGTGTGTAAATGAAGTGGTGCTATGACTCATATTCCTCTGCCTATAAGGAGAAAGTTCTCACCATAATTATAGTTTGTCTAGTTTTTAACTTTTCATGCAGTCATTGTAAGTAAATAGAGTTAGCTTGGTTACCATGGGGACGTTTTAGAGGCTGTAACTTTAACAGATGAAATATTTTAGTAATAATCTCGCATGGTCTTTTTTTTTTATTTTTTATTTTTTTTACAGCAGTAAATACCTCACCCAGAACAAGATAGACTGCTGAAAGACTCTTTTCCCAAACATACAGACTGAACTTTGTTACTCTCTCCACTGAAACAGAAACACCTGAACTCTTTAACTACAATAATTTCGTCTGCGGCTTTGGTTAGAAAAAGTTAAAGTTCCTTCAGAGGAAACTCATTCACATGTTGAAATGCACCAAAGGCTAAAAATGGCTACTGGTAAAAGACAGACTGATCTTTACTTGTTTTTACCAAAAATATCTTGTCTAAAAAAATCTCCATATGTGTTGCATAAGAACTTCTCTTTTAGTACAGTACAGAAAATCATAATTGTACTACAAAACATGCTGCTAAAGGTAAATCAGCACTGCCTAAAGCTAAAGCAAATCACGTCAAACGAACAGTGATGTACAGGACATGTTTGAATGGAATTTACATGCACAAAATTAGTGATCGAGGGCGACATCGTGTGGCCGCGAGTGGTACAGCAACAATGATTTCTGCTCTCTTATTTTTATGCCTCCGCATTCGAGGATGTAGTTGATCTGCAAGCTTCGTAAAGCAAGAGAATATTTTGTATATGCGAAAAGTCGCGAAACTCCTCTTATTCATGTGTATGTATTCTGAAGTTTTATCATGTTTTGTTTCCTTGGTTTGGGCTGTGACGCGTGATGTGACGACATTCACAGCCGACGGGATACCCACTAACCGGGGGAGCCAGTTCCACTCACTCAGCGACATACCACTGTACACACACCAGGAGGGAGAGATGGCGACCCAGAAAAACTTTTGCGCTGTGCATTTGGCGTGTTTGCTTGTAACTGTGTCGATTGCGGCATTTTTCCCGGTCGATGCCGCTTCAGAATCGACGAAGACAGTGGAGTTCAACGTTAAACCGGGAGGAGTGGTGCACACTTTCTCTGAAGGAATTGTGAGTGACGTTATTAAAATTTCTTTTTATTTACCTTGATTTGCTCACGTTTTTCTAATACCACCCGAATACAAAGTCACACCATAATACAGTTATGCTAAATTTAAACGTTAACCGTCCCCTGCAAATTTAAACTGAGGCCAACATTAATTCACAGTGTACAATAATGTTATTACATTATTTTTAAGACTAATTACAGAAAAAGGCTAACCAGGATTTTTTGTGTGTTTGCAGGAGGTGTATTTCTGTCATTAAAGTGTGTCACTTTCGATAAATTCAACATTTATAATAACATTGGTTTAATAAACTACATTCCGTTGGTCATCTGTAGTCGCAGGGTGATGACGACACAGCCCGTGAGAGGTTGACACGTCGCTGCCACACTGCCACAACGGCTCCTTTCATTGGCTGATAGTTCTAAAGAAAATGAACCACTTTTTTTCTGTCGTGTGACATGGAAGTTTCACTTAAATGTCTGTTAATTAAGTCCACAAGCAAATACTTGTATTTTATTGTATAGTTTTTCCGTATTTCCCTATTTATTCATTTATCAGTAGTCTAATATGCTGAAGTCGTAAAAATTGCGTTCAAACATGACAATGCAGGAATGCCCAAATGTTATTAGCATTAATGGTGGCTGTGGGTGGCGCTGGTGGACAATAGGGTTAAAATTATTCTTACATTTTTATTAATAAGCCTATTTATGTATACTAATACACAGTCCAAAAGGTTATACGTTTAGAAAAGCACATATTAAATGTTATAGTGATTTTGTAAGAGAGAGCTGTACTGTTTTCCACTGTTAGACGAGAATAAACTTTATGTATGAAGTCAACAATTTATTTTCTACCTACTGTCAGCATAAAGCAATTTTTTTGAGACGCTGCAAAAATCTATGTTTTTATATGTGTGCTTGAAAAACGACTAAAAATTTGAATTTCACTAAGATAATCGAGCAACACTTCGACGCTTGTCCCCCAGAGATGCATGTTTGAAATAACTGAGAAATTATGGAAATGTGTTAATTAGCAGCATGTAAAGGTAATTAATAGATGATTTATGGAAATATGTACAGATTTAAGTGTGCATGCACTAACTAGCACTCTGTCATTACAGAGGGAGTATGAATGCTCATTCACGTATGCTTCACAAGGGGGAACCAATGAGGTGAGTCTCTCTCTCTCTGTCTGTCTGTGTCTGTCTGTGTCTCTCTGTTTCTCTCCTGTCAGTTTCCTGTCAGTCTCCATCGTAATGTTCATGGTTTTTAATTACAGCAGGTTTTATGCAGATAGATTCTTTTGTTTTTGTGCCACACAGCAATGGCTGATGAGCGTGGGTCTGAGTGACGACGACAGTCTGTTTTCCTGCTCTGTGTGGAGGTGAGACGAACACACATACACAGATGATGCAGAGCTGTCTCCTCTTCAGCTCAGTGACCCTGATGTTCAGTGTGTCTTCAGTCTCGAATATGTCTCGTCTGTGTCTCTTTCAACTGAGTCACTCTTTGATGTTAGGTAATAGTAACAGAGAAGAGAAGAGAAACAACACAACAGAGTTTCAAACCTTAACCGTTTAAATGTATTCACGTCAGTGACTTAATAAGCAAATAAATTTATGCAAACGATTTTACGTCGGGAACTCATATTTTTGTTTTATTTCTGCCAGGCCCCAGGGAAAGTCCTACCTGTTTTTCACTCAGTTCAAAGCTGAACTGAAGGGAACCAAAATTGAATATGCCAACGCATATGTAAGTATAAGAAAACACAATTGCTAAATGCAAATGCTGCTTGTCCTCTTCACACAAATTTGTTTTCATGTTGACCTCAACACTGAATACCTAGTTTGGGTAATTATGTTGAGTTTAGTGTATTATAACAAAAAAATTTACGTAACCACATACACATGCCTTGTATCTCAGGAGTGCTGCTGTTGTGTAAACCTCATTCAGTCATATCCTAAAACAAGTCAAACTTTATGAAAGTAAAACAAAAGATCTGAAGACATTATTATTTTGCATCTGTCTTTGCCTCCTTTTCTCACTAAAGGTAGTCAAATGTTTGCTGATTTGGCTTTAAATCTCTAATTTTAATACAGGTTGTTTCACCAACTCACTATATTTTTAGAAATGATCTGCACACCCCTCCTCTTCAGTGCTGTAAATTGCTGAAAGCTGACACCACATCCTGCAGAATGTAGTTATTATGCTGCAGGTGCAACACGCTGAAAACCTCTTCAGTTTTAGCGCTTCAGCCTTTCCCCACTGAGTGATTAGCTGGAGTGGAGTTTATGTTGGACAGCGAAAAGCTCCCAGGACTTTACTGCCTAACAAAGACAAACTGAGGTGAAGTTTTTTCCCCAATGTTGCGTTGCGGTTTTATGCACCTTGACAGTGTTGACATCAAAGTGTCTCGCCCCTGAGAATTTACAGTGTCTGCACAAACTATCAAGGCAAAACACAGTTGATGAACATTTCTGCGTCGCCTGCAAATAATAAACCATCCACCTGTGAACCAGCAGGACTGTTATCAGGATCAGGGACGAGATTAGGACAGGATTTTCCTGCCTTGCAGTTTTTTCAGCTGTCGCCATTGACCCTTTGATATCGTCTCGTGACAAAAAACCAAAATGGGTGTCTTATGTGAAAACACAATTATTTATTTTGCCTTAGTAGGCCTCTTACTGTACTTGGGTATGCATATGTATTTGAAAAGCATGCAACATTTCTGTGTAGATTGGACTAAGAGTCAAACTTCATGATTCACGAACAGAATGTGGTGTCAGCGGAGATCTTTGTCTCATCAGGCTCACAGGAAACTGCAGAAATGTGATAACAGCAGCACAGATTCATGTATAGATCATTTTTTCAGTTAAAGAATTAATTGTTTAGTTTATAAAATGTCTGAAAATGAAAAAAAAACTCTCTATCACAGTTCCTAACAGCTCAAATTGAGGTCTTAAATTTACAACATTTTGTCGACTGATAGTCCAAAACCCAAAAATATTCAGCTCAGGATGAGAAAAGAAGCAAATTCTCAAAAATTTTAAGCTGGAACTAAAGAGTGTTTTTCATTTCTTTCAACTAATTTATTTATTTATAATATCATTGTTTCTAACCCAAGCTGACATACAGTTACCAGCAGAATATAGTAGGTAACAGTTTGCTATTTCGATGCAGTAATGCTATGATGAAGACATTTCATTTTACCCCACAAAAAATCAGCCAGAGGCACAGCTTCCATACACAAGTATTACTGACGCACACGGCGAATAAAGGGGCCGCTTCAGGGTTTTTAAAATGTTTTTGTTTTCCCAGTTTATTTTAATGAGCTTTTCTCCAGACCTCGGTTAGCTTCACAATACAGAGGTCTGGCTACGCAAGATTAAATGTCACCTCACATCATCTGAGAGCTAGGGCAGTGCCAAATGCACCTCCTCAGTCCCGAGTAAAATTAAGTAAAACATAATGTGTGTTCTTATATATCCGTGAAAACCCATGTGCCCCAATATGTCCCTGTACAATTTTTAGATCCTTTGACCTGTAATGAAATTGGAGCTACATACCAGCTTGGACAAACTAACACAGGCAGACAGTCACAGAAACAGAAAAGCTTTATTTCTCCTGGAAGTCAACCTCAGAATTGTCGTGTCTTTGCACATAATGTCCCATGGAAGGTTAATGTCTGGACTCCTTCTGAGCTCAGTCACTTAGCGGAGGTCTGCCGTGTCTGATGTGGTCGTCGGTGAAGTGAAGCACACCTTGACACGCCTCCTTCCCCCAGCAAGGACAGTCCTGACATTCTGTCATTAGTGGGAGCACATGTTTCCTCCTCCTGCTCTGGCTACGTGCCCTGCAAGTAGAAGACAAACACACAGGAAATAACTGCACTAAATGATGGGACGGAAATAAGCTCGCACACACAAACAAGCACACCTGCCACCCACGCACAGCATCTCCTTGACCTTGTAGTCACATCCTCCTACTTTCCCGACCAATCTGTTGCAAAAAAAAAAAAAAAAAATTGCTGTCTCCTGTGCCGCCTCTCATTCTGTTTTGTTTATTTTTTCTTTTTCTCTTCTTTCCTCCTTCCTCCTGTTCATCGCGGTCGCTGTATGTTCCTCCAGTCGCAGACAGCGGCGGCAGGACAGAGTGACGTGCCTTTGAAGCCGGAGGAATTTACCATAGGAGACTCAACAGGTGAGAAATTGATTGTATTTCCAACTGTTCAATCAACTCCCTCTGCTTGTCATGCCAATCTTTCCCTCCCTCCCTCCTTCTCTCCCCTCCGTCACGTCGTGAGTTCCCCGCTGATTTCCCTCTAAAGCATATGCTCCAGCTGTGAGTGGGTTGCCACTTGTCCCTGTAGCATTACTTGTTGTTATTCAGTTTCTGCACAAATCTACACGGTTGCTTCAGTTCCGGACTGTGATTAGAAGGATTTGACAAGTCACATAGGAATTCACCGAAAGTGCCATTTTCAGCAGATTAGGCTCTACAGCACAAAGACTTATAGAGTCATAAACCCAGCAGCTATTACAGATTTAAAGGTAATCTCCTCTTTTAAGATCTCTGGCAAACCCCTCTAGTCATGGTTTCTAAGGATAGACCTCTTAAACTGTACTATAAAGGTACATTTGCTTTTTTAGAATGCAAAATATATCAGTGAATAATAAAGTCCCTCACAAATTCATATGTTTACGTCTAGCAGGCGTCAATGTCTCCACAAGGGGAGCTGTTTACTCATTATGAGACCAGTTCAACGCATGCCAATGTGCACCACCTATAGGAAAGAAAAAGTTACTGCAGATATGAACTGCATATGTCGCCACCTACGGACCAAAAAAGGGATCATTTTCACGATTATGCTGTTAGCGCCACCTGCAGGCAGTGAGTGTCACAGCTGCAGGTTGTTAAGAGCCACTGTCAGCTTTGCGTTAAGTTTTACTGTGTTTTTTATTATCAGAAAAGGGAGTATTTTCTGGCTGTTCCGGTCTCCCCATAGACATTGTGTGTTAATGTTACACAAATGCTGATAGCTTTTTTTTAAGGCAATTTTAAGAAGTGCTCCAAACATCAAACCTTCACTGCTTAAAAATGTGTATATTTGCTTTTCTGGCCTCTTCTTTACACCACAGTTAGGGTCACTGTGACAAATATGGTGCAATCAAATATTTTCAAAACTGTTCCTGTTTTGCATGAACAGAACACTGCACAGTATTGTGCATGTAGCATGTGCCAACTATTACTTTTCCGAACATTTATTTGAAGTTACATTACTCTATCGTCATAAAAATGGGAGTAAAATGCAGAAAGGTTGCACTAAGCTTTCTGTATACATCCGTAGTTTTAAAACTTACAATTTATGGTTGAAATAAAATGAGTAAAAAAGTGCTAATCATCTGCAAGAATATGTAAACAAATTCACATCAGACAGGCGAGCTGAAGTGGTTTTATTAACAGTATAAATTGTCACCCATCCAGAGCTAATACTAAATTCGGATTTACTAAAACAACAAAGTTATATGAATTAATACAGTAATACTCAAGTTCATTGTTCTAAACTTAGTCTTCACTTTAAGTACATTTAAAGATTTCCTTTAATGTTTCCTTTGATTCCCTGCCCCCCAGCAGTTTAGACCCCCAACCCCCCTAAGTTATTTTAAAGACAGTGGTACACTATGAGCAGAAAGAGCCCTAACGACTTGCTTCTTCAGCAGAAAATATGCTCTAGTGAACAAAACTATTACATTTTGCAGCTTTAATATGTCAAACAGTAAAACCACAAGCACCACACACACCACAAGCAGCAGCCGCACTGCATAGAGGTGAATTTGCTACACTCATTGTTTGCCCGTGGCTTTTATGTAAAATTTGCAGCAGCTCTTGCTCCCCTTACCTGTAGATGGAGCACATGTACATCTGCAGCTCTAATCTCCTGCTGCTGCTCCCTCCCTTGCCAATCGGCAGTGCAGTTTGTGCTGGACCTGCAGGCCTCAAACTGCTGGCTCTGCAGCTCTGCAGTCAGGCGATACTGGCTAGTTTCAGGTTTTTTTACATCCCTGATTTTATCTTAATGTTGCCTGTGTCTTTCCCTTTGACCTCCAGTGACCCAAAGAGATGGAAAGTTCGGTGCACAGCTCTCCAAATTGACCGCCATCGGACGGACGCGACACGATGAGCTGTAACTGATCAGAAGTCTGGCTTGGCTTTGGTCATGTTTTGACCAATCAGAGCACTTTGCTGAGCTCTGAGTCGGGCATCTATGTTTCAGCTAGTAACTAGTTAATGAAGGATTGATTTGGAAGAGTTCTTTCTGACTGACAAAAAATTGAATTGGGATGATGCTGATTTGCCTCTGCTGCAATTAGTGTGTGAGTACATTAATTACCTGGTATGGATTTATCAGCTACTTTGAAAAGCAAGGAAACAGTTAAGAATTCATTTTTTTTACTACATGATGTAGTTACAATTCTGTTATATGATAAGTTGTTTCTTGGTTTCTGAGGCAATAAGATTTACAGCAAATCTGTTCTGATCC
Organism: Naso thynnoides; assembly: GCA_029783665.1. Taxonomy (NCBI): domain Eukaryota; kingdom Metazoa; phylum Chordata; class Actinopteri; order Acanthuriformes; family Acanthuridae; genus Naso; species Naso thynnoides. The sequence goes on along the minus strand of JAQLOL010000020.1, from coordinate 17,462,845 downwards.
ACTGGGGATGTACGTGAATGTATAGAGGATTGGCGTCTGGGGGATTGTAGAGTATAGATAACATATTTAGAGTAGGGAGGGATTTATCCCTCTAGTGTAATCCTGAGAGGAAAGTGAGTAATCCTCAACAGCGTCACTGCACACAGAAACAATTACATTTTCCTCAATCTTGCTCTGTTCTAGATAACTGTAAGCACACATTTTATCCCCCAAATCACCAATTAGCACCAGCTGTGATAACTTTTTGGTATGTTTTGTATTTATGGTAATGAGGGATACTAGCAATAGAGCTGACAGCAACTTCATAACATGATATGAAGTAACAGATATACAGTAAACACCAAAGATCAGTGTTTTTACATTTTCCAGGTATATCTTTATCAGTGTCATAATGAAGTCATTGAAAAAACCCTGGGTTGAGAAAATATGATGAAGTCATTGGTACAAGTAATTATTTTTCACTTGAAATGACCTTAACCTTGAATCTTTTTCAGTCTTTAATTAGACACCTGCAGCAGCTAATGCAGCAGAAGATACGACCATTTTCTTATTTATAACAGATGTGTTTCTAATTTCAGGATATTTCAGTGACTTCACAGTTACATTGTTTGGGATTTAACCTGAAAATACCTAAATAAATGGCATGCAAAGACAGTTTGGATGCCTTCACAAATTCTTCAGCTCTTTTTGAACCTTTCGCTTTCATTGTTCAATGCCACCTGTGTGGATCAGCGAGGACGCTCCCCCTCCTCTCTGCACCCTTATGTAGTCAGTAAGATCGCCTTGATCTCCCTTACATCGATCCAACTCCTCTTGACTTAGAGTCTAGAAGATGAGTTCTGGGGATTGATTTTAGATTTGAGGATTTTGCTGATTTGATTCTGAGGTCGGATTACTCACTGAAGCTCGTACCTTGTCTGGTTCGGGCTTAGATTCTCTCCTCTGTCTGGAGGTGGCCCTCTGCGGCTGAGGAAAAGCTCAGTTTGTGTGTCACAGTTGACGCTCCCTCTGGGGTCACAACAGGAAATAACCATGTCCAGATGCTGAGCCAAAACAGAGAAAAACACACAGGATGTTACTTGTTTTGTACATGTCTTTTTTTTCTACTTCTCGATTGTTCTGATCTATGATGAAATATGATGGATGTTTCAATAAAGATGCGTTGTCACTGTTGTGGGGATAATTCTGTGTTTTTGTCTTGTTATGTCAGTCATGATCCGATTGAACCTCCCACAGCTTTGTTAAAGGGTAAACATGAAAAGAGAGGAGAAATTTGAGTGCCAGCGAAGCAGCATTAAATATTCTGAGCAGTGTCAGAGCTGGGCCACAGTGAACATGGCAGAGAGCATTATTTTATGCCCCTATCATATCTGTTCAAATAATAAGCTAATGTATTCCCAGTTTAAACATTCAATAGAAGACAGGGTTTTTTTGCATTAAAATGAGACTTCATGGGAAGTTTCATATTGAAATAAGCATTATGAAAAAATCTGCTGCAAAATGTATTCCGTAAGCGTACTCTATTAACATATATTGTCCTCGGATAAATGTTTCCATGAGATAAAGAGCTTCCATTGTTTCCTTTAATTTCGGGGGGGGGGGGGCGTTGCAGGGCGGATCCACTAAATCCACAGGCACATATGGGAATGTATAGAGCGTTGATCTTTGTAGGCTTACTGAGATACAGAGTCAGGAGGGAATTATTCATCTCATCTTAAGCCGAGAGAAAATCAGTAATCATGATTGTCCTCAAATTGGCGTCAGTTAATTTGAATTCTGTGATGCAACGACTACACATTTATTCTGAAACCCCGCAATTCACCAGTGAAATCTAACCATGACCCTGAGTATAAAAACACCTGGATTTCATGTAGAGAATCTTTTGAGTAGTAGCACTTTGGCAGAGCTGAGTTTCAACAAGATCATAACAAGTTGTGCCAACAAACTCCCACACACTCTCCTACTTGTAATTAAAGCATCTTATAGCAAAGATGTGACTTTTTCAGAGTCTCAGTTCCAGTTTTGTAGCCCCTCGTGGAAAATTTCTTGTGACAGTTTATTCTGAAGACGGTTGTTCCGCTGAGTAATAAGTCTCTGTAGCACAATAACTCTTTGTTAACTGCCAGTTTACTCTGTCTCTGAGACCCAGAGCTGCCTCTATGCTGTCATCCAAATCCTAAACACATAATACTTCTGTTTACCATCTGGTACCAGTGGAGATGTTTGCGTTAAAAATTTCCCCATACAGTATGACCATCAGGAAAATGTATACACTTGATGCTGCCAAGGACTGGCTTAGATTACAATGGAGTGCATTATAGAGCCGTGTTTAGAGACATTTTAGCCACGCTACCACAGTGACTCCAGGGATGGCCATGTAGGTCAGGGTCAGACCAGCTCTGGTCCACACCAAAGTATCTTACAATTGTGGATTGCCATGAAATTTTTTTATGGAAATAAAATGTTGCCAGTGGATTAAACTTATTGACTTTGGTTTAAGGATGGCTATTACGTTTTTCCAGGTTTTTTTATGTGTAAATGCTGGAACAACTTTGGATACTCAGGTTAAACGATGCCAAAGCGTCACATCATGAGGTACATGCATCTGGAAGTGAGCCCTGCAGGCTGTTTTGGTTGGCTCTGCAAAAGCTGTATTGCAGGAGGGTTTTTTTTTAATGTAACTATGCTCTTACAATGATGTCAATGCATGCTAGACTTCCCAATATGGGCATGCCCAGGCATGCCAGCTCTGTTCACACAGGGCTCTTCCTCCCCCCTACACCACTCTGCTTAGACACTACTCTCTACTTTTATTTTATTTATTTATTTTTGGGTGAATGAGGGACAGTTAACTTTGTTTAGCTTTCCTAAAGAGGCTAGCTCCACATAGAAGTTCAATAGCGTTCCAGTCTCTTGGACAACTAAGAAAAATACCTCTATGTGGTCAAGGTCAAGGTCACGTTTATTTCTGTAGCACATTTAAAACAACCGAGGATTACCAAAGTGCTTTACAAGAACATCAATAAAATTACCATACAATATAATATATACATAAATACCAAAAACAGAAAAAGACAATAAAAGTAAAATACACAAAACATGAGACAGTACAGATGTCACAGGAAATTAAGTATGGCTCACAACAAGTCCAAAAGCCAAGGAGAAAAGGTGAGTTTTTGAAGAGGACTCAAGCATCTCCAGTGATTCGGCATGTCTGACATGCAACGGCAAGTTATTCCAAAGCATGGGAGCAACCACTGAGAAGGCTCAGATGCCTTTAGTTTTGAGCCTGTATCTGGATTTATGTGGATTTATTTACTTCCTCAACATGAACATATGACCTGGATAAACTGCTAAACTGCTGCTAAAGGGCTGCTGTTCCCAAGTTGCTTGGTTGCTACATGGAAGTGTTAGAAGCGCAAGCTGTAAATAACATTTTATAAGTGTGCATCACCTGTGTTTATTTTGTGTCAGGAACCGCACAAAAGGGGTCGGAAGTGCAGCGAAGTGCGAAGGCATGCACGAAGGAGGGAAAGGGGGAAGAGAGGGCTCACACAGACCGTTTTGAGAGAATGCAGAAAATAGAGGGAGGACAGAGGGACGAGTCACAATTTCCCGAAGATCTACAGACTTTAACGCTCAGTCAGTTTTGTCTAGCAGTTCTACAGGAGTCAAAAATCAAAGACCAGAAATTAGTATAAAATGGCCTCTTTCCAGTTTATCTACCAGCACCACCAGCAGGCCAACCATAATTTTGGTTCTGAGTACAGTGTCTTGACAACTATTGTAAAGACTGCCATGAAATCTACAACAGACATTGATGTTTTTCCTATGATAAATTGTAATATAAACTTAGTGATTCCATGAGTGCTCCCATGTACAATACTTCCAATATCATCTTAGCATTTGAACTTTTAAGACAAAGCAATGTACTCACAACCCCTCATTGTGTCTACCAGTCGTGACCAGTTGGACCTAAGGACAGAAAAGTCCAAGACTTTTTGGTTTATAAGAATCCTGAGGATGTAGCCTAATTTATGATGAAAAAGATGAGATTAATGAAAGTCTATCCTATTTTGTTTACTATCTCACCTCTCAAATTTATTGAGCAGTCCCTGTGGGGTGAGGCAGGGGGTCCTAAAACCTTTGTTGGGTATCACAGCTGTATCATCAACAGGTAGGAATTTGACCTCACTTTCTGACCAAATACCTGCAAAATCAATAACATTTTCTTCAGCTAAGCTGTACTTCATTTCAGTTGCTAATTAGCATTGGTAACATGCTAACATTCTAAACTAATAGATAATGGTTAACAGTACACCTGCTAACCTGTTAGCATTGTCATTGTCAGCTTGTTAGCAGACAGACATTAGCATTTCACTCAAAACATCTTTCCACCTAAGTAGCCTATAGTCCCATTGAGCCACTAGCATAGCTGCACAGGTCTGAAACTGGTCATATTCTATATTTTTCCTAATGCCAAATAATCCAATGAAAAACCAAAATCACCTCTATACTAAACCCATTACCAACTGTGCCACAGGCCTCCATTTTTGTCGAAAAACAAATAATGATGAAGCTATATATTTGTGGGCCATTTTTAAAGATTTATTTTAGCTGAAACAAATGGGCTCTGTGTGGAGTGCCAGAGGCAGGGTGGTGGAAGTCGTAGTATTTGGGGAAATGGACTAAGACACGGTTGATTTTTATCATTTTCATTTCATTCTTTAAAAGATAGTCATAAGAAGGCACTGAAAAACACTACTGCAACATTTCAGAGAGGACAACATCAGATGACCTAAATGATTTAGCCATTGATTTGCTGTACTGCATCTATGTATGTCAGTCCGGCTGGCATTCCAGTACCTGTTTTTCTCCATTTACTTTCACAAGCACCTGCCCCCTATTTCTCTCTCTTTGCATCTTTTGACATTTGGAGGAGAACAGATGGAGATTGTGGCCGTGTAGGTCAAACCAGAGGCAGCAAAGGAGATGGGATTTTTGTAACACCAGGGGCCCGGTGAAGGGTACAACGAATGACCAGCTGCCCCCTGTCTCCCCTGACGCGCACCCAGGCACTGGGCTGGTGACCCAGTCAGTTTGGATCTGCTCGTCCTATTCACTTCTTATTTGGCCTTGCTAAGTTCTTCATAATATGAGACCTTTTCTGTCTCTAGATCTATCACAAATCTCCAGCCTCTCCACCCCCGCGAGAGCTTTTTGCACGGCTGAGCCAAAGTAGCCTAAGCTGCACCAAGCTCTTGTTATACCATCACAGCTCCTGACAGCAATTATCTAACCCAGACAATGCTGATATATGTGAGTGGATGTGCCTGGCTGCATACGTTGAAGTTCGCGAAAGTAATCAGTTCATACTTTGTCTTGACATCTTGCAATTATTTCAATTTCTTTCATATTTCTGTCTAATTAGGCCTTCTCCTTTGCCCTTTAACTGTGCAATCTGTTGGAGTCTGAGAGCCGGGTGCAAAGGGAGCATCTGTACAGAGGCTCTTGTTACCAGAGCAGTAACCCAGACAGATGTTATGATGCCCTGTGTATGTCCATTTTATATACTCAAGAGACATGTATAGAAAAAGGAAAAAGGATGTCTGCAGAGCCAAGCTGCTCTCCCTGACATACTCACCCCAAGTTGCGTCTGCATCTTGTCACCTTGGAAACTTGGTCTCAGCTCAACTTGGCGAGCGTTAAATCACTCTCCACTCCTGCAGACTCGTGGCTGGTGCTGTGAATATGGCTCTGTACGATCAGCCTCCCCCACCAGCTGCATTGTCTCACACAGTGGTCGAGAGCAGCCTTCTTTTCTCAGGGTACGGTGGAGCTTTGCGGGGCTCCTTCACTTCCTTTGTGTGCTGAGAGAGTCTGTGGTGAGGGTACGGAGGAGGCTTACGACCCCTGCGGCCTTGTGCTGTTGGTGGTTTAGCGGTGTCTGCGGAGGCAGTGCACCCCTGTGAAGACGGTCTGTGAGCGGGCCCTGCTGAGGATGCTCGCCGCTCTCTGTCATTGTTGGACACAGTTTGAGTTTCTGAGTTGGTGGGTGGGCAGCTGACAGACGGAGGTTGGGTCGATGATGGAGAGAACTCCCCAGCAGATGGGTGGTCACTTTGGGGGGTCTGATAAGACCCATATTTATTCTCAATGATGACAGAAGGGCTGAGTGTGGAGGGTGGTTGAGGCTTTGGAGATAGGGGAGGGGGAGCGAAGGCAGGGCTGACCCTGACTGAGGAGGAAGGCCCAGGGGAGTAAGATGGGGAACCAGGACTGTTGGGATGATGAAGGTTTACCGTAAGAGGAGAGAGACCGGGAGTGGGGGGCCGGACAGGGAGGCTTCTTTGAGGGGACAAAGTGAGGTCATTGGAGGTGAGGTTTTGAAGAAGTGGTGGATTGGATGACAGGATATTATGGTTTGCTTGCAGTGGCCCCCCTTGTCTGGGAGAAGACCCAAGGCTGCAGGTGAATCGAAGCTTTCGATTCCTCTCTGATGAAAACCAAGGCGTTACCGGGCACAGCAGAACATTTGGTGGAGATTGGCTGCGGTTATGATGATCTCTCCTGAGGGTGCCAAATGAGTCTGTGGTTCCTGGGTGTTCTTCAGGATCTGTCAGCCTCTGATGGGTGCTGCCTACTGTCACCTCGCTGGAGCTGGAACTTGAACTGGAGCAGCTGTTACTGGGAGGTTTGGAGCTGTTGCCTCCTGCAGTCTTCTGCTGCTCCTCCTCATTCAGATCAATGGAAGAGGTTAGATAGTCAATCTGCTGCACCACCTAGAAAAATACACACAACGAACAATGAATAAATACATAGGGTATGATGATTGATAAAACGCCTGGTAATTGAAAAAGTGGCGCTTCACAGATTTGTCATATGAAGATTCGTCTACTTGTCATGAGGAGTACTTTCAGACTGGAAAAGTTTGGAGTTTGAATGATGGATGTTTATCAGGCAAGTAGGGTCTCACAGAAGTTGCAACCCTAATGAGTTGCATTGTGGGAAATGTGCGATCCACTTTTGTTGATGCACGGCCCACTCTTGGGACTAAAAGTTTCAATATTTCTATCTCTGCCGATTTAGTTTTGAACACTGGAAAAATACGAGAAACTCCAGATTAGATCTATTGTTGTCCTGGCTGCAGATTGATTGTTTACTCAGTGAAGTGCTAGAAAATGGTAGAAAATGTCACAAATTCCCAGAGCCCAAGGTGACATCTGGAAAAAGCTTGTTTTTTTCCTACCCACAGTATAAAACTGAAAATGGCATCTTCACTTAATAACTGATTAGTCACTTCAGCACTCCAAGAACTTTGTCATCATTTCCTTACCACAGAGGTGACAGGAAATAAAGGGGAAGAAAAAGAGATCCCATCCAGATTCAAACTGGGGACACTGCATTTACATGATAAGCAGTTTAAACAACCATTGCATCAATCTTTTATTATCATCATCACCAAAGACTTCTTCCAGTTTTACTCCTGTTTTAAAAAATGATTGATAGTGAACCAGTCTTACCAATGTAGCCTCTACATAGTGATGAAGACTTTGTTAACAGTTTGGGTAGATTTTTCCTTACATTTGCATGTTGCATCTGTAATTTGGCGCTTTTCAGATTTCAGATGTGGACTCCCACCAGATGTATAGCTCTAATCAGTAAGTATGTCACACGAGCTACTGCTTAGTGCAAAAAATGTTTATCTCAGCCTAAAAAGGATGAGATTACTATTCTGGGAAATGTGTGGAACAAATTTAGATGGGTTTCCCTTCTAATACCTTTTCTGAATAGTGGAAAGCACTCAATACAGTACTCATATATCATATACAGGCTTATGTCTCTTCATGCATAGATTCAGATGCTCAGAGCAGGGAACGCATGAGTGTATGCACAACACAAATATTCTTAACAGACAGACACAGTTTCAGTTTGGTGGACACTCACACACACACACACACACACACATGTGCAATAATGGAGGCTGGAGAGATTGGAGAAAATTACACTGGGGAAAATGTTTGACCTATCTCTCCACCTGCTCTGCGTGCACAGATAAATCCTCAGGCTCTGCTGGAACAGATGAATTATTGTTTTGTTCTCTGCGTTCAACAACATCCTTACTGATGTCAAAAGATGACCTGGTTTGTCTTTTTTTTTTTTGAGAACCATAGCTTTTTGGGCGAGGCATTTCATGTGGCTTTGAAGTACAGCATGTATATGCACATCGAGTGACTCTGGGCAGGTGCTGCTTGTTAATGTCAGAAATCAGACAAGATAAAAGAGACAAGGACCCTGATTTCCATCTGCATCTCCCCAGAGTGTTTATTAAAAACAATGTTTCTTGACCCCTCAGGTCTTCACATATAGTGCTGATGAGTGCTGAGAGATGTTTAGTGTAGAGCTCCGTCATTTAAGTCTCATTTAACTCTTTCAGTTCAACTCGCTTGTTGTTTTGCTTGAAGTTCTGACTCATAGTGCAGCTTTTAGTCTGTCAAAATGCCCCAAGCAGAGGATCACTACCATATTCATATCTAAGCTTGCTTTTGTTTTATTTTTTTTTTACTTCTGCTCTATGAGAGAGAGGTCTTTAGCATTGCTTTAGTATTTTTGTAGCCTTCGTCTAGAATGCTTTAAAGATTCACTCAAAATCCTTTTTATAACAGTGACTAATTATTAAATAAAACGGAGAGTTGCTGCTCATGCAACAGAATGGTAAAACAGGGCTTTGAAATAAATATGTGACCAAAGTCTTCTCTTGTGCCTTATCTTCCTTTGATCTGTTGTCTCTGTTGTGAAATTTGGGATTTTTTATCACATTGTCTGCTTGCTCCCTTGCCTCCTTCGTCTTTCCACTCTTTCATCAGTGTAATATTAAAGCTGTCAAACAAAAACCTCGCAGCATGGATGATGAGGTTACTACAGCGGTTTTAGCTGCGACCTCACAGATGCAGATCAAATGCAGAGAGGCGAGATTTACATGTCACTTTCCCTGGATAAGGAGTACGAGGCAGAGATACTCAGACGTAAATGGATTATAAAAAGCATCGGACGCTATCCAGCTGTGCCTGGAGCAGCATCTGTCCATAAGGAGGGAGAGTGGAGGAAGAGATGAGAGGGGCTGTTAGAGTAGGAAAGACAGAAAGAGTGATGCAGAGAGAGAAAGGCGACTGTTTTACTTTATGTTACACAGCATCATCACAGCAACCTTTGAATGCATCACGCAAATGGGGACTAACTATTGTCTTATTCACTTTTATGAAAATACCCATGAATCTAGCACACATATGTTTGATGATAGAGTACAGAGAAGAGTTGGAGAAACACTTGCAGACTGTGGAGGATTCACGCAACCCTGCTGCTGACTTTTTAATGCATGTTAAATTCTGCTGAGGATGTGCATTTGAAGCCTGCATTGTTATCTGTAAGAGAACGAGCCCTAAAGGTTTTTTCTAAATGAATGTGCTGCTGTTTCTGTTTTGAACTGATTTGTTTCTGTTTTTCTTGTCCATCTTGGAAAGCCTTGAAATGACAGTTTTCCCAGTTATGACTTATTATTTTCTTCAAATTATGCTGAGTCAACAAAAATATAGGACATTACCTCTTTCATTTCCTGGTGAACGTCCCTCAGCGCTGTGAGAACCTGCTCCAGGTTGTCCACCACTCGTTTAATTTGGTTTCGAACCACCTTTCTGCTGCAGCCTGCATTGTTCCTCTGTGACTCCCCATCACTCTTTGGTTTGTATCGGACCCACGTCTGGTTCTGGCTCACCATCCCACCATGCTCCAAGCTTTGTTGAGGTTTCCTGGGGCCTCGTAGAGTTGTGATGAGGCCCAGGCCTCTCTGTGGAACCTCGGTGGAGAAAATGACTCCATTGAGGGGCCCGTTAAAACCCTCCACAGGTGGTTCCCTCAGTGCTGTCAGATCTTTCTGGCTCTGGGAGTACCTGCTATGTTGTTTAATGTAGCTGAAGCTGGAGGTGAGCCTATGTTGCCTCTCTGCTGGTCCCTGAGTGTCTGAGCTCACCCAGCTGGATGACTGGAGGTCTCTCTTACGGTCGGTGGTACTGCTGGTGTAGTCCCACACCTTTCCCCTCCTATCCTCCATGCTCACCACAACAGGCACCTCACAGTTTGGCTCCTTGGGAACAGATGAAGGAGGGGGTGCCACTAGTGGCCCATATTTCCTTACAGAGGCACTAATTTCGTCATTCTGCAACTGAAGGAGGCTCAGATGGCCGCTGTGGTTCCTAACAAAGGTGTGGTTGTCCTGTGCAGGGGTGCAGCTGTTGCTCAGACCCTGCATCCCATCCCCTGGACTGATCAGTGGGTTGGGGTCTTGGTGCAGCTCTGGTGACTGGTTCCACCTAGCAGGACTGTCCTCCCGCTGCTTCCCCAGACTCCCTGGCAAGATATGGTGCCCCCGCAGTACAACTGGCAGCATTCTCGCCATCCCCACGCCATTGCACCGAAGCTCCCCCTTCTTCGCTCGGTCCTTTCCCTGGATGGAAAAGAACCCCATTCCTTTGGGTCTCTCCAGTGGGGTCAGGTTGTTGCGGGCATCTGAGCTGGATTTGTATGGTCCGTTAAGCCCCAGGTCACTGCTGTGGTGGGGCTTCAGACTGTTGCGCAGCCAGGGGATGAAGTGAGGGGCGTGGGGCTTGAAGCCTTTCTGCTCCCCAGGCGCTGGAGGCTTGCTGTCAGAGAACATGGTGATGGATTACGTCCAGCAGCCTCACAGCAAGGAGAAGAATTCGGAGAGGAACAGGAGGACTCCTGATGCACAGAGAGCTTCCTCCTCTTTTTCCATGAATCTCCTCCTACCTTTGCCATTAACATCGACTCTATCCACTCAATCTGTACTCTCTTTCTCCCTTTTCTCTCCCTTCCCTACTCTGTCTCCAAAACTTTTATCTGTTTTCTCCCCTCCTCATCACAGATCCCACCCACCCACCCACTCCCCTTTTCCTGCTAAAGCCTGGTTCTGATTTTATCGTCCCGGCTTTTTCCTTGTCTTATTCCTCCGTTTCTTCCTCTCCTCCCACTATCCTCTCCGCTGTAGTGCTCTTGAGCCCCTCACCCCCTCATTGGGCCAGTCTTGGAGATGCGGAGGGCCTCTCTCTCTCTCTCCCCGTCTTCTCTCTTTGCCTGCCTGCGTCTCACTGGCTCAGTAGCAGAGGAGGCTTCCTGTCTCTACATCTCTCTCTCTCTCTCTTCCTGTCTCTCCACCCCCCTCCACACACACACACTGCGCTGCGCTGCCTTCTATCCTCGTTCTTTCTTCCTCCCACTCCCTCTCACTGCTCAAACTCCCTTTCTCAATTTCCCTCTTCTCTCCCCTTCCCCATCTCTTCTCCCTGTTACTCCTCTCTCATCCGAGAACCCCTTATCATCCTCTGTCTTTGCAACACTCTTGTTTCCTCCCCTTCCTGTCACTATTTTTCTCCCCCCCATCCCTAACTCCTATTTGCCAGGGCAAAGCAGCTGAACTAGTGTTATTAATCCCCCTCTTAGCCAATGTATATCCACGTGATTCCTCCTGCCTCTGTTCTCATCTGATTACTCCTTCCCCAGCTCAGCCCTTTACAATTAAATGCTGCTTAGGATACCAGAGGGGGTTTAAAGGAGTAGGGGAGGATGGCAGCAGGAAAGGATGGAGGAGAAATAGGAGGGGGGCACATAATTGCGACCTACAAGATCAGAGATCAACAGCAGTTTGACAGGAACTATAAGCTGCAAAAGCTACAAACAACAGTCTGCCTGTGGCACGGCTCTCCCCAGATTATTGTAACTGTCAGCAAATAGTGTCCTGTTACATCCCAGTTGTTTTCTTGTTTTATTTTCTGCCGCATATCCAACTTCCATTTGTACCAATTATGCGGAGACAGCTGCTATTTTCGGGTTTCTCATTCAAATTCCAATTCTTGGCTGTCTGGATTAGATTTCTTGTGTCTGACAAGCCCAAAGATGCCTCCTAGGTGCCTTTTCACTCAACTGCGGCTGCATGGATGGGTCCCTCCCTCTCTGGCAGCATCCAAAATGAAAAGACGGCAGCACAGCCACACAAAAGCCCTGACAGTTTGCTGTCACTCAGCAGCGAGACACTCAAAGCATCTGTCATTCTGTTAGTCAGCATGGCAATCTATTCCTCTGGTAGTGCCCTGTTAAAATATGACTTCATTCACTGACATATTCTACTATACAGGTACGAGGGGGGGCAACAGACACAGGCTTGGTGTAATCTGCAGGCTAAGAAGATTCCTGCTTACATGTCGACAGACTGCTGTCAGCCAGTAATGACCACTAGTTTGAAAAAAAAAACACTATAAAGAGTGGAAGTAATAGAGCAGCCACAAGTAATCCTTTAGAGGATTGTTCCTCACGACATGCTGATGCACACAACCACAATCTGCTTCAGTGCAATAGTGAGGTTGCTTTTGCATTTATTTAACGCTGAATGTACTCGGTATGTTTGTGCATGTCAGTGTTTAAAGAGTTTTAAATGCTGAAAATTTGAAACTAAATTTCACTGTGCAATATTGTTAAATCATTCAAGTTAGAGTTTGTTTAAAGAGCACATTCTCATACAAAAGTAATCACTATACAGAATAAATGAACACTCTCTCTCTCTATCTCTCTCTCTCTCACACACACACACACACACACACACACACACACACACACACACACACACACTCACAAAGGCTAAAAGCAGCTTTGGTTCAAACCTAATGTTGACAACGATGCAGGTGGCTGTCCAGTAACTACCACAAATCTCCAAATTTGGTGGTTTCAAATGTTTTTTAGAGAAACTGAAGGATTAAGTATGTATGGGTTGGCTGTATGGGTTCCTAAGCAAAATATCACTATTTTAAGTCCTGTTGGAGGAACAAAAACATGATCACAAAGCTCATTTTTGCCCCAATTGGTACTTTGAAGATAATTTATTTTTATCTTGCCCATTTTTGGACAATTCTAAAAGAGGGAAAGAAGAAGAAAACTTAAATATTGTGATGTTCATTGGCAACAGTAAATCTGTGATTGATAACATTAAAATAAAGTCTTCCCTTAATCTCTTTCTTTTTGTGTGTGAGTGTATGTGCTTGTTTGGACATGCATCACATGTTGGGAGGACACAAGTTTGTTTACACAGTTACGTTGTGGGGACTCGCCTTCCTTTTGAGGGACACAACGCAAGTCCTCATTATGTAAGTCATTACATTTTAGGGTGTAGGTTTGATTTATTTGTTCATTACTTAATTTTCTTGGGGTTAAAAATAAAAAAAAGCAACATAATATACTTGTGGGGTCTGACATCTTTGTGGGGACCAAAATGCTTTAATCCACAGGTTTAAATGGCTGTTTGGAGTTAAGACTTGGTTTAAATTTGGGGGTTAGAATTAGGTTAAGGGCAAGGATTAGGGCTATGCATTCAGTTGTGATGGTAAATGTAAAATAAGGGGCGAAGGAATGGAAAGTTAATGGTTGTTCCCAAAGAATATAGGTTTACAGGGTCTGTGCATGTGCGTGTGTGTGTGATAAAGTCTTTTCCTCCAATTAGCCTCCCACTTTGTGAGATCCATAAACACCATGTCAGCGAAACACGCAGTCATTGCATATTAAAGTCACTGTGGAATAAGAAAATAACCTTGTCTATGAAAGGCAAACATTATCCTTTTCATTTTACTGCAGTGTTACTAACACGTCTTCTTCTGAAACAGGAGGCCTTTTTTTCACCATCATGTAGTTTTCAATATCAGTGAAACAGTTGGAGGTAGGGAGAAGAAGCACAAAGCATCTGGCCTCCTTGTAACCTTGTCCACTCATGCCTGTAGCGCTCCCTTGCTTGTTTTGAGCCTGTAACAGGCTGACTGCCCATTGAGAGGCAGCAGAGTGTGCACGCTGGGGCACCTCAGCTGCACGTGTGTGTGTGTGTGTGTATGTGTGTTTGTCTGAACTTTGACACTGCAGATACAGTTTCCTGGTTGAATTTCTTCTAGCGGAGACATCCAGAGTGAGAGAGAGCACATCGGCATACACCTTACATAACTTGGTGGAAAAGATAGATGTGAAAGCAGCGCTTTGAAAGGCAAAGACCTCGTGTCCTGTGCAAAATGGCTTTTAGTCACAGTGTGAATGCACAAAGGCACTTGGGAACTTTCTATAGCTACCTGGACAGTAGAAATGTGTAGTTTGGAGAGGATTATATGTGTTCATGGCACCGTATTTGGCTGTGTCTTCTCAAAGTGGAAATTAAGTTTCCTGGGAACACAATGTTCTTTTTTGTGGTATTAAATATGGAAGTGAGCAGATGCTGTCTTCCCTGAAGTGTCCAGTGTCGCACTGGTGAAAATCCTCTGGGCTTCTGCCTGTGTGTGCATGTGTGTTGTGTGTGTGTGCGTGTGTGCGTGTGTGTGAGAACAGCAGTGTCTTTCCCCTCCTCTCATCTATATTTTTGTGTTGTTTGCTTTTGGATTCCCCTCCGCCATGCTTTTCATCCTTGAACAACACGTCAGTCAGGTGCTCTCTGAGGACTAGAACGAGAGAGGAGGGGAGAGAGAGAGAGAGAGACGTGGGGACACCAAGAAAGAGTAAAAGAGAGACAGAGAAAAGGGGAGGAAGACAGGGGGAGAAAAAAAAGAGTTTTGAAAGACTTCTAACTTCCAAGCTGACTGTCATAGCTGTGCTTGCCAGAGGGGAGAGCACCTTTAAGCATACTGGATGAGTAACGATGTGGAGGGACTACAAAAGCAAAGTAATACATAATAAGCAGCGCTCACTCTGCTCTGCCAGCTAACCTACATGAGATTGGTGTTGAGAGAAATTTGGAAGCGCTTAAAAGGTCAGCAAAGGCCGCGTGTAAAAGAGGGCTTCTGGTTTAACGCTCTGCACCCACCGTAATAAGATTTAGAAAGCATGGATGTCACTGTTAGATTGGGACGCCAGCCTTGACACATAGATTTCCATAGAAATGAGGAACCAAAAACAATGTGGTGACTAAATCACAGCGTGACAAAATGCCTCACATACTGTATACACTGCATACAGCAATTCACTTACCTTCTGCTGAGGATGTAAACTTGCTCCTCAGTTTATGCAGCATGAACCCACAAATGTATAATTTCTTCTGTTTTTTTTTTTTTTTTTGGTTTGTTTGAAAAGTACCATAAAGCTATCATAATTGAATTGGCTCAATCATTTTTCCTTTAGTGCCACTCATCTTTTGACGGCGGTCCCAGTCCCTTTTTCGCTCATTAGGCCTAAAAGGCATTTTTGCTGGCACTGATGATAAAAGAAAATTTAGAAATATGACTGTGTGATGTTGCTTGAGTGCAGAGCATCGCTGGCTGTTTGAACACAATGGCCTGTGGTTTGTTTTGTTGCACCACCCAGAACTCAAACATTAGGGTGTTTGTGCCCGCTTTGACAGCCAGCCAGACTTTGCAGTGTTATGCCAAAACCAACTGCCTGTATCCTTGCAGGGACGGTACATGATAATCCAGCTCGGTTTGTCCTTTCTAACAGGGTTGTAGTGGGTGTGCACAGCCAAATGAGAATTATTCCTTTGTTATATTCCATCATGGACAAAAGTGTGATGCTACTATAGTTCAGCTTAACTTTGTTCAGCTCAGGTTAAAGTCTGCACCACAAATCACATCTGAGCACTCTGAACACCAGTGGAAAGAGTAATGGCTTCTCAGCTCCCTCCTTCTTAGGATGCAGGACAGCTCCTTTGTAGTCACTTCATTATGTAGAAATGATAATTATGCCCCAGTGGAAGCTAGCTTCACCAAAATGTATTAAAGAGCACTCAGTCACATTCACTGATAATCATGTCGTGAGTGTCATTTGCAAATTTAAATTTTTAGAGAGCATTTGAGTGAGAAACTCAGACACTGGAAAATAAGCAAACCGAATTCTCCTTTTTTAAAAAAAACAACAACTTTTATTTCCTCCTCAAACACTTCTTTTATTCTGTTTTTGCCTCTTACAAAACCACCTTAAAATAGAAGATGGCAAGATATGACTCATTAAAGTTGATGACAGGATTTTTTTTTGCTCTTTTTGACATCACAATTGCGTCAAATAAGAGGAGGAAGAAGTGTAGAGAGAGACAATGAGACATCACTGAGCTATACTCTTAGTCATTACATACTGTAGCTCTCTGAACTCGAGGGTGCATTTGTAAAAAAAAAAAAAAAAAGGAAAAAGGAAAGTATGTTGAGATAATGACTATTAGATGATAATTGGACACTTGATACTGCGGCAGCCTTTCAAGTGTGCTGCAGGGAGGATCTGCAGACGTGTTACAAGCAAAATTATCCTTCCAAAGTCTGAGAGGCAGCAAAGTCAATGACAGATTAAACTCCAAATTAATTCACACACTGCTGCTCTTGCTACTTGAAATTAAACTGCAGCATTTTTGAAAGTTTCTAAAAACAGAAGCGAGTAGTCTTTCCATCTTTCACACTTCCTGATGTACCCTTGATCACGACATCAGCTGACAGTAAGTGGAAAAAAAATGACCCATGACTTGAGTTAATGTTAGTAAGATGGGTTTGTGTTTGCTTTCATGATTTCCTAACAATGCTGCGGGCAGTTGGAAGGGATTTGGCCAACAAAATTCAGGTCAGACGTAGTCAGATTACCCCTTGATCTGGCCGGAAAATTCAAACATCCAACACACTAATGGGAGGACACTCAGTGCTTAGTGGAGGAAAAAAAAAAAAAAAAAAGACAAGATTTTTATTCTTTTAAAAAAGTATACTGTATTATATTTGTTGCGTCTGGATACAATACAGAGACACAAAGACAACCATATGTACATGAGTAAAAATATAAACACTTCAAAATTCACGACAGTAAAAATGATTTTAAGTATGCTTAATTTAAAAGGCCTCTAGAAAATCAAGTGGGGCTGCTGCAGAGTTACTGGTGATTTCCACTTAGTATGTCACAGATTTTAAACCAAGGGAGATTTAAATTTACCCTGAGATGTGGAGGGATTGGAGAAAATGGCATCCAAAGACAATTAAAGTGAACTGTTTTGGGGGACTTAGGAAGAAGGATTTACTTCAAAGCCTCCCCAAATGATGCAGTCAGAGTCAAATGGGTCTAACAAATGAGAACATACTGAGGAAAATCATCTAAGAATTAAAAAAGGGAACCAGAACAGCCACCACTTTTGTCTTCATTATCACCATTAACAGGGTTATAATTATCAAGTGCATACTGTTTTCTGAAATGTTCCTCTGGAAAAAAAAAACAAAAACGTCTGCATTATGAGTAACATCAGTCTTCCTCTCTTTGGCAGGGTTGCAGTGAATGAAGTTTCAGCAATCCTATCTGGAAAAGCACAGCGCTTATTACACGGCTCAATTTCCAATTCTCTCACAGGTACACACGCAAACACAAACACGCACTCACACACGGAATACAAAATGAGGCCGCAGCACAAAACAATCTCCCAGACAGGCTCAGTGATACAAAAACAAACGGAAAGACAGTTATTATGTGAGGTTTGAGAGGGATAGTAGTAACTATTCATATGCTCTTTTATAAGGAAGAGACACAACATCTTTCACACTATTAGAAGGTCTTACATCGTGTAAACAGAGATGGTTATCTCTGTCACCTCACATGAGGAGGCTGTGTGGGGAAATGCAGTAGCTGCTTGACAGAGGCAGGCTATAGGCCATTATACCACCCCAGAGCAGGGAGCTATAATTGCAGAGGGAGAGTACAATCAGGTTCTGTGTTTGTCTCTGCTCTAATCTCTGTACCCTGCCTGGTCCTTTTCATAGACACGGAGCTGCAGTTTTCGTCCAGCCTTTCATCTGACTGCTCGTGGGGAGTCTTTTTTAGTTCAGATCTGTCAGAATTCAAACCAGATTTGAGCAGATTTTTTTGGATCAACCCAAGGCGATGCCAACAAATCTGAAACATGGCTGACCCTGGACTCCGACATCTATTATGCCGAGTAGTTTGAGTGTGCTCATGCTTTATTCCCTTCTGACAGAATGCCACAGCAACCTTTTGCACCTGATGCCATGTTGTGCCGTTCCCCTGCTGTGATTATGACATTCATGGCAAAAGAAAAAGAAGTTTGTCCATGCAGATGAGTGTAAACAGCCAGCAAGACATTTGACTCAGCGCAGAGACCATCAACAATACACAGCACAATCAAATTCCTTCATGTTTATGGTCCCCCTATGACCCAAATACTTCATCTTTGTTGTGGTGGCTGTAAACCAGACTATAAAAAGCAGAACTAGGTTTATAGGTGCCTTCTGAACAAAAGCCTGGCCTCTGTACAAAGTGGACTTCAGTGCATGGTGGTAAGAGCTATAAGATGCAGGCTAAGCAGGATTACTCAACTGCCATGCTTTACATGGTTTCATTATTGCAGGAAAGTACAGTACAGCGCTTGTTCAGGATTGAGTGCAATACCACTTTAAGAAAAAAAAAAAAAGAACAAAAAAAAAAAAAGAAGAAGAACAAAAACAACTTAAAAAAAATTACTTCTTTATATCCTTGGGTACTTGGAAGAGACAGGAACTCACTGTCTTTTGTCTCCTGGTGCTCCAAAAACCATTTTCGTTCATTAGAAGCACCTTACAGAGATATAACTGAAGGCCTGTGCCTGAATTCATGTCTTTTTGACTAAGTAAAAGAGCACAAAAGTGCCCTTGGAATGAAGATAAAAATACGTTTTTTTTTAAAGGCACAGTTGTCAAGGCTCCTATCACTGCATATACTGATAAGAGCATAAAGTTTTACATTCGTTTAAAAGTTTGAAAAAAAAAGAAAAAAAAAGCTGAGTTTTGTTTACTGTGGAATAACAAAAAATCAGGCTGGAAAAGTAAGAGACTTTGGACTAACTAGCCAGAAGAATTTCAGTGTTACAGTAATGGCTGAGAGGCACACACAAACACAAAGCAACAAATGCAAAAGAAAAATGTTCATGATTGTCACCTTAAGAAAAAAGAAATCCTGCAAGATGGTGTATGATGGGTGACTAGAGGTAAAGACGACTGATGACGGGGTCAGCTGAGGTCAGAGGTTCCCCTCGTCAAGCATCTTATTGACCCCGTTGCAGATCCGCTGCAGGTGAGCGCGGTAAACCTCTGAGGGCCCGTAGAGAGCCGCCAGAAAATCACAGTCGGCGAAGTGATTGAAGACGTGGTTGACTCGCGAGTGGCTCTTGGCTGTCAGGTGGCGTTTGATGGCCTGGTGCAGCAGTTCACGGCAATCATTCAAAATGGCGCTCATGACCCGGCGGTCGAAGGTGAACTCGATTTGGTGGAAACTGACCGCCGTCATGGCCAGAGTGTGGACTTTCTTCCTGTGAGATGAGAAGGGTGAGAGGAGGCTGTCAGCTTCTAATTCTGACTGGAGCAGCAGAGGGAAGTAAAAATAGAAACTGCTGTCTCGTGGTTTTTGCTTTAGCAAAGTTTCACAACCCTCCTTTTATCAGTTTTAGTATTGTCCGTCACAGCAACGCATCCTCGAGCTAGTTTAATCACCATTCTCACGCTGTGCACTTATGTCAACCTCACATGTCTCCAAGCTAAGTTAGACTATTTTTGTAGAAAATATATAAATTGATGTAAAAGTCAATTTCCTCAATTTGCCTCTGAGCACATAAACATATTGCTGAACTGCAGTTCTCTGCAGTTTAATCTCTCAACCAGAATCAGCTCCTTGTTGTTTTTCAAGACATGTCACCTTCTCCTGCACAATTAAATAATATTTAAACACATGGTAGGTGGTGACACCTCTTCAACTTGGCGTTTTTTTTGGAAACTGCTTATTTGATCTCTTTCTGAGTAATAAATGAGACGATTCCTACTTTCCTTATGTCTGTGTGTGAAGTACAGAGCAAGAGCTATGAAACAAATTGCTTATCTTAGCATAAATACTGAAAGCAGGGGGAGACAGCTAGCCTGCTCTGTCTAAAAGCAAGTCCAAAATAGGTCTACCAATGCCTCTAAACCTTAATAATTAACATATATGCTGCATTCAATAATGCAGGCAAAAGGGGAAGACCAGAAAATCCTCCTGTTATTCAGACTTTGAAGTAGTCAGACATGATTACCCCTGCTTAACTTTCCAATCATATTTTTTAAAGCCTTATTTAGCTACTTTTTTGTTACATATTTGCAGTGATGTATTTTGGTGTCATGATTGGATTTTATTTACATTCAGCTAACAGCGCTGACAAATGTGCTGTCATTTTGCTACAATTGTTGATACATCTGTAGATCTTTTCACCAATGGAAGATATATCACCTGTCAGACATTCACAGTATCTTTGGATTAACTCAGAGGCTTACTTGAATTGTTTTCCTCACTTTGATGCTTGTAAAAATAGTCTGAACAATGCTGGTTTATCGTGTTACTCGTGGTTTTACCAGGGTCAGTTTCGCTCTATACTTAAAGGGGAAGTACCGTTTTTTGACACCTGGACCTTATT
>JAQLOL010000020.1:17407365-17441014 GCA_029783665.1 Naso thynnoides | reverse complement strand
AACTCATTCAGCGAGCACGCGTTGCTTTTTGTACAATGCTGTCTCTGAGTGTGTGTTTGTGTGCAAAAACAGGATGACTCAGTGAATAGCTGCACCCATGATGGAGAAGCATAAATAGTGGGGGGGTGGGGGGGTGTCATAAGGGCCGCCAGCTTTCACCCCCCATCTCTCCTATAAAATGAGACAGGTCTACAGCACACCACAGCTTTTCAGCAGCTGCGTCTCAATTCGTTCTGTGGGTCACTTGTTCAGGTTTGTATACCCCGTCTTTGAAAAAAATAAAATAAAATAAAAATTATTTTCCTGCATACTCCCCCTGTGACCTTCATAGATTTCCAAGGATAACCCCAGAGCACCAGAGTAAACAGGCTACAAAAAGATGATTTCAGAAAACTGCCCTCTCATAACAACACGGGAGGAATTAATAAATCTGGAGAGCAAAACTATACTTGAAATTCAATTTTGGTCTGGCATGGTGACTTTCCAAAAATCTTTTTTTATACAATTTACTGAAAGAACAAGGTAATTAATTTTATCTTGTATCAGAGTTATAAACCAACTCCTTAAACTTAATTTTGCGTATCTGAAAATAGCGCTGCAACTACTAGGTTATTTTCATTGATGTAATAAAATGTCTGAAAATGTGTTACGGTGTCCCAGGGTGACGTCCTCAAACTGACTGCTTTGTCTGAAAAACAGTTAAAAACTCAAAATAGTTATTTTGCAATTACACAAGAAATATTTAAAAAGTCAGCAAATCTTCACATTTGAAAAGCTGCAAACAGCTTGCTAATTGACCTAGACAATGAACTGTGTATCAAAATTGTTTCAGATTTTCTGTCTCTTAACTAATTAGCTGTTTCAGTAAAACCAAAGGGAAGGATTTATTCCCAGTAGTTTCTGCAGAAATGTGTAGATGAAGAGTACATGGAAATTGCCTACTATTTTACAGAGTTTAGCTGAATTTCTTTCCCAATTTTTTAGACAAGATTTTGCTGCAAGGTCACCGAACAGAAAATAAAGACAGACCACAAACAGGAAGACAGAGAACAATGCAGTGGGGCTTGAAAGCACGTCAGGTACCGACAACATGGTGAATCCCCGAACATGTTGAGAATGTAGCTTGTTATTTGCAGCCTTGTTTTATGCAGCCTGCAGTTTGATAAGAGTCAGGCACACAAAACTATTTGGTCAGGGGAAGGAAAAGTTAAAACAGTTAGCATTTAGCACAAAGACGATTTAATTAGACATAGGAAAAGATCACTGTATGTAAGCTAAGGACGAATATAGCACGGAGAGTGACAAAACACATGCAGAGACCAGGATTCATTTTTCCCATGTGTAGTATAAACCATATTTTCTTTCCCTCTTCTGTCATTTTTAAATATCCTGTGATCATCACAGGAAAAAATAACACTACTGTGTGCGGAACCAGTCACACTGCCATATTTTTACATTCTAATTAGGAAGAGTTATCGTGTTGTGGCCACAACCAAAGCTCCGGACAGGACAAAACATCAGATTTGCATGAATATTAGCTGTGATTATTCAGGTGATGACAGGTACTTGTAGAGTAGGGCTTTTGGCACAACATGTGTTTGTCACACCAGGTGTTGAAGTCTATCAAGTACTGAAAGCTTGGATGACTGCTTTGCATGCTTTTTGCTAATTTCAGATGATTTAAGATGAGTTCATCAAAGGCTTCAATGAACATTTGACAAGTTTGGCTTCTTCTTTTATGGTCAAATGAATACTTCTAGATTACTGACTAGATTTTTTTTTTTTAAAGAAAAGTCAGAAGTAAATGATAAATGGTCACTTTAATTTCCTACAGGCCAAGGTGAAATGTTTTTCTTTTGCAGCAGACAGTCCAAAACACCCAAATATTCAGTTTACTATTATGAAAAAGCTTTAGAGATAAAGTTCAATTTAATGAACTTAACTTTCCTGTTCTGCAGAATAAATATTTATATACTCCCTAAAGTTGTTTCACTATCAGTACAAGAAACTGTATTGAAAATATTTTGACCAATACCCCCAATAGCTCCACTGCATTGCATCTTAGCAATGAAGAAAAGACAAATAAGTCAAAGCAAATTTTTCCTCGGGGGGAAAAAAAACCCTAAATATAAAAACAGTCAAATCTAATTTCTTCGCATATCTCCCCGTCGCTGACATGCTAAATGTAGCATATGTGACTGTAGCTGTGAAAACAGAATAATTATATTTGAGTACAGTGTCCCATTCACGTCACTACAGGGGTTTAATCTTTATGTCCCATCCCTCCACATTAAAGTAACCCTCAAAGCTTAACTGGAAATCTGTATGATTGGCAAATTGCCTCTCAAAGTGCTAGAGTATAATAAAAATCCAAAGCAGGACAGATTCTATTAGTGCAGCAGAAAAAATGAACGGTGACACATCCCTGCTGGGTGACTTGTGATTTTTAATGTTGTTGGTACTAGAAGGCAGTGCGCCGGCTGCTACAGTGTGCGACTTTCATTCCTCTCTCTCTCTCTCTCTCTCTCTCTTTCTCTTTCCCTCCCTCTGCAATGCCTCTCCAAGAATATCAATAAGACTCCTTGGAGAGAGTGTCAGCAGGATGCTTCCCAGGGAGGAGACGCAGGAGGAGAGGGAAAGCAAAGACAAGAGGCATGGAGATGGAGAGAGAAAGGAGCGGGGGTGTGTTATATATCAATCCTGAAACATTAGGGAGTGTGGGTGTTAAATGAGAGGTCATTTATATACTATCTCATGCTGATCTGACTCTAACTCTCTCTCTCTCTCTCTCTCTTTGTGCAGGTGCTGGATGTTTAATCGGGCCTCTTGCCATGCTGATCAAGGATCACTTGCAGATCCCCATCGACCGTTTCGCCACGATTGTTACTCTAAACTTGCCAAGCTGCACTTGTTACAGAAAATCCTGCCCTGATGCAATGTGTGTGAAATGGATAACGAGGAGAAAGGCCCTAATGATCACACTGAAAGGAAAACAAAAGAAAAAAAAATTCTATTTGAGCGGCGATTGAAAACAATCACTTAGTTCTGCCGTCACCCTCTAATCACCTCGGTCAGCCACAAGAGGACAATCGCTTATCACAACACTTAGGAAGAAGTCTTCATCTGCCGCCCTCTCTCCCCCTCTGCGGCCTCACTGATGGATGTATAAGAGTTTAGAGAAGTGTGAGCGGGTAATGGGCGCATTAAGAAAGGCAGCCTCTTTCTCAGATTGGAGAGTGATTTCATAGTACTCATTAAATTCCACTCTTGTCGGGGACCGGAGCCATCATAGCTGTCAGCTTTGTGTAGCCTGTCGATGAACAACAGAAAGAGAGGAGGGAGGGAGGGTGACGAATGAGAAAGGGAGGAGTGTTTGTCTTTCACAGCCATGAATACAAACATTTTAACATGGTGGCACTTGGAATTGTCTGACGTTTCGCTCAGAGCTGCAGAGTGACATAACAGACCCCTGGCACTCTTATCTTAAGCATGGAAGGAGATCCTCAGTTCCCCGCCTTCATTTCCCCAAGGTGAGAAAACTAAAGGCTTCATGAGAAAGGTCCTCCAGAGACAGGTGCTCAGAGTGATGAAAAGGTTTTTGATGAAGGAATCTTTTTTTTTTTTTTTGGTGACTTTGCTGCATGAGAGTGGTTAGTGCCAAATCTAAATGGCCTGTGAAGTTCGATGCCCAGGGACTGCCTGGCCAATCCTGACACAGCATCTCTGTAGTGTTTATGGGAGACAAAATTTTAACGGATTTAAGGCAGAACAAGACATGACAGGAGCAAAAACAGACTAGTGTTGCTGCAAAAATATACAAGCCCCAGCCATCAGTGCAGGCAGATATAACACAATCAAACATCTGCACACATGTATGAATACACATTACTTATAGGCCTGGTTTGCAAAGCAGCTGAAAATTAAAAACAAAGACAGATTGCGGCAGCCAGCAGCTCCTCAGCATAATTACAGCAGTTAGACAAGCTACAAAATCATCAACTCCCTTTGAACAAGCCAGCATACATCCACTCACAAAGACATAAAGGCAAAAGCTGAGCAAACATGACTCATGGAAATGAAACCAGACTCTACACAGTGTTGCCTGGATGTCTTGTGACAGTGAGGCAGCCTGGGTTACGTACAGACTCTGATACCCTCCTGCAGGTGTAGACAAACCCATCAGCTCTGTCTGATTGAGGGATTATGGTGAAAAAGAAGCTGTGATGGTGAAGAAATAACCAAACTGTCCCCTCTAGTTCTTGGAAGATTATTGAAGCAGGGTCAGATGAAGCTTTATAGGCCCTTTGTTATATGTGTTTAATTTGCTTTGCCTCTCTGAGTTTCAGGGTGGGTAAATCTGTCTGTGTCAGGGACACTTGCGGACGACTTTCCCAATACATTTAGGGAATGGGGAATACGTGGGTTGACGCCTTCTGGCTGTCGTTTTCATTTTGAGTTTCCACAGTGTGGCAATTGTGGAGACCTTTGAGACTACTGCGGTGAATAAGGGCTGTGAAAAGGAGTCTCTGTATCTTCTTGTGACAACTTTGAAGCAATTTGTAAATTATTTGAGCTTCCAGAGGTTGACTGTATTACAATAGAAACTATTACAGTTCACTGACTAATTTTGGGGCTGCAACTAATGGTCAGTCTTTCTGTGAGTCAGTCCACCACTTTGGTACAGTCTGAAGTGTCAAACTTTATATCTGCAGAACTAATGACATCAGCTTCAGCTTTCTACATCGTGATCAGCGTTAATTAATT
The DNA here is from genome assembly GCA_029783665.1 of Naso thynnoides. NCBI lineage: Eukaryota > Metazoa > Chordata > Actinopteri > Acanthuriformes > Acanthuridae > Naso > Naso thynnoides. Next base: position 17,436,250 of record JAQLOL010000020.1, on the reverse strand, counting down.
AGCAAATTTTAGTGTGCTAACACACATTTTTAAGATGGTGAGAATTTTAAACACTACCCACACAAAACATCAAGATGTTAGCATTGTCACTGTCAGCATGTTATCACGCTGAAATTAGCATTTAGCCCAAAGCAGCGCTCTGCCAAAGTACAGCCTGATGGAGATGGATGGGTGTAGACTCTGATAATACAGAATCCTTAAACACGAAATCCTTCAAACACGTATTGTGTGTACACAAGGTGCAGCATAATACTAGAATAATAGCTTACTGTTCCTCAATATACTTGCTGTAGTTCTCTCTTGCTGAAAATAGTTGCTGCTGTTAGCTTGTTAGCTCAGCTGCAGCTAGTGGCCCTACTAGCTGCAACATGCCTGGGCTGAGAGCTCAGAGCACTGAGGGAGTGTTGGTGTTTATGGCATGGGAAACACAGCTAGGCTCATGTAGGCTAATGTGAACATAAAACCCGGATGAACACGCTAAATTCTGTCGTAATTCTCTGTGTCTTTTTTTCTGTCTACTTGTGATGCGTCATGTCTTCCAGGCATGGTGACAGGATTTCAACTTTAAATGGATCTTACAAAAATAAATGCTATTGGATACAAAGCTGAAAATTATTCCTGTCTGATTTGTGTCTCTATGAGGATGGAACGTTTCTGTTGAGATACGCTTATAAATTGACAGCGCTGTGTGCCCTCCCCATCTCTCTCTCTCTAGTTAAAAGTCAACCTAGCTCACCCAGCACACCCCTCTCTCTCCCTGCAATCAAAACAATAATCTAGCTCGATCATCTGACATACAGAGATTGCTCTGTAGCTGTGGGCGTAAGAGTGTACCCGAATACATTATTTTGTGACACAACAGTTTAAAGCACTGATGATTCATATTTAACTCTGCAATTGTTTAAAATACTGCCTTATTGGCAGTCTTGTATACTTTATCATATCGCTTCTACTCTGACATAAAAATGATTTGAGAACATACACTTTCATGCAGGCTGTGAGCGAAACTAATTTAGAGCACTGTATAGAATGTCTCCTCCCAGATCCAACTTTTGCAAAGTGTGACATCCAGATTAACTTCTGATGCATCTGCATTTGTCATTAATCATAGTCAATATTAAAGTTGAAAGGCATTTGTCTCAAACATCACAACGATGTTTCCACACAATGCAGTGCGCACCCTTTCTTCACAATAAAAAGGCTAAAAGATGAAATTCACAGACAAGCTGCCTTGCCTGCGGAAAGTGGGAATGGGGTCAATGGACGATTTTCAGTGGGTTGACCTGCGTTTAAAAAAACTTGTAATGACCAGGTAATTTGGTGGAAAAGTGGTACAAGACAAACTTATGGTTCAACAACAGAGTGTTTAGTACCAAAATCGTTTACAGTGGTTCAGACCAGAGCCCTGACTCTAAGGATTATGAGACATGGGGATGGGACAGGGAAAATGTAAACTTTGGTCAATATGTCTTAAACACAATACAGACGTATTAACATTATGTAAGAATTGTATCTTCTTTCAGTCGGTTTATAATTTTAGTTTATTTGAATGTTTCAAACATACATTCTGGCCATACTCCATATATTTTTCCTTTAAACTAAAAATCTCAAGAAGGAAGAATGACTTCGGCTGAACTGGTTACAACTCATGTCATCATACCAAAACTACAAACTGTGATTAAGGGTCTTGAGAAGACACTGCTTCTTTTTCAGTAGTCATGAATAAATCAGCTGAGAACCACAGGTTTAGCCTTTAAAACGTTAAAAAACAGTGTAAGTGATCATTACAATTTAAAAGAGTCCAAGAAGACAAGTTTCAACTACTTGTTTTGTACAAACAACAGTCCTAAACTCAAAGAAAACCTAATTTCAATTACATAAAACAGAGAGAAGCTGAAAATCCTTAAATTTGATTGGTTGGAAAACAAGAATTTTTGTTTTCTTGATGAATGACTTAACCAATTTATGTTGACTGACTATTAAGTTTACCAATTTACTGTATCACCACTGTTTGTGCCTTCTGAAATTGGTGAACAACATGCACTATTTGTCACCTACACACTTGTCATTTTTTAGTCAAACCAAAAAGGACATAGCAACTGTATACCAGGAATTCCACACATGACACGAGCATTTCTTTGCCTTTCGGCTGCTCATATTTAGAGTAAATCCAACACGATATGAGCGTGGCATTGGTTTTCCAAAGGAGGGCATTGAGCAGGTTCCTGGCTGCAGCCACCGCATCAACTGCACTCACTTGTCAATCAAATGAAAGCTGAGGTGTGACAGGTGAGAAAGAGCCAGAAATTGGATACACCTGGAGCTTCCCGCCCACTCTAGCCAATGCAATCATGCCTCATGAGGAAGAAGAGGCCACAGCACCCAAAATATCACCACTCTAATGTCTGCTGCCAATCTAGACAGCTTGGTGGATACTGATAACAGCCAGCACAAAGCAAAAACCAATAAAGAATGTGTTTCTTCACTGCTTGGCCACCATAAGTTGCTAAGAAGGCTTTGGCAGAGATTGTAGAACTTTCCATGACACTTCATCTTACAAGTGATTGGTTGATGGCAGCAAAAAATGTCACGACTTTCATATTCTTCAGGGATCAGTAGTCACACGGATTGGGACACTGTGACCCTGACAGAGACGACTCATCAGCAGAGGGAAATCTTCCCTGCTATAGGATGGAGCGGATTACTGAGAGCAGCTCTGAACGTATATGTAGAGATTTACTGCTCTCTAACAATCTAACCAGACATAAATCACCCGAATCATGCACCACACAACACAATCAACTATGTAATCTGCCCTCAACAAAAAAAAAAAGAAAAAAAAAAAAGTCCACTGTAATTACTTTTAATGACGGCAACATTTTTTCTGCGGTGTGCTTAAGTCAACATTCAGAGGCCTAATTAATATTTCCCTGGTGTATGATATACAAAAGCTTCTTTCTGGATTTTAATGCTTCACACTTTATAAAACATAAACCTTGTTCATCCAGAGGTCCAAGAAACACAACTTGTGACTGAGATGACCTTTTCCACAGAACAAACCCCCCTGGCATCTCTCTGCTGTTCCCTGCAGCTCTTGACTGGTCAATAAATGCAAAATATTATGAATAAAGTATTTTAAAGCTTAAAGCCGATCAAAAACTAAACAATTATATGAGCAGGGCAATGAGAATTAATTTGGGGCTGCAACCAAAATATCATTATTGATAATTTGCTCATTATTTTCTCAGTTAATTATAAAATTGATTGGTCTCTGAAATGTCAGAATAGTTAAAACTTTCTGGTTGACCGTAATTATTTGACTCAAGTCTCGGTTCACAGTGACTCTGATAAGGACGCAGTCGAAATGTAAGTTTGTTTGCACTCTTAAAGGCTTTTAAGTGTGCTCCAGTCTCTCTTTGTTTTAGTGAAAAATTCCATAACAAACTCCTAAAGCCTTAGATGACATACATGAATTGTTTGTCTGGCAAACAGTCAACAGACAAACACAGGGATATTCATTTCAAAGAAACACAAAACCTGGCAAATATTCACTTATATGAAATTAAAAACTGGGAATTTGGGTATTTTTTGCTTTAAAATATTACATAATTTTGAGTTCAGATTCGTGGTGTCATTACACTGGGTTGCAGTGTAATCTATAACATGTGAAGGCAGACAAAACATTGAAATAAGGCTTTGTAATGTTAACATTTAAATTCCAAATCAACATTTGACTGTCAAGGCTATTAAGTGCTGTCAAGGCTATTGAGTGGGCTGAGAGTTGGTTGTGTGGGTTGGATGGGCAGAGTTAAGAGACAGTCGCTGGCTGACAACTAATAATGATGATGACTGCACCTGCGACAGAGCTTCTGAAGGAATAAACACCCAGAGTCACATCAGATTCTGCTCTGATCTGGAGCCATCTACTGACATAAGGACAGCTTAGAGTTGATTTTTTCCAACTTTTGGGTGAAAAAAAAAGCTGATTTATCTTCACTTCTTCAACTTGTCTAACACAGCTGGCAGCAAAGTTACGAACCTGTACTAGAATTAGTCTCATTGTTGCCTGCTTATTTAAAGTAAATTTAGTTTTACTTGGTGAACATACAGAAAGAAAAAAGAAAAGACTGACAGGAAATAACTACAATAATCAGAATCTGATGAGTGCAAAGTTCAGTCAGAGGCTGAACTGAAAACTCACACACCCTCATTTCCTGCTGTTGCTTGCTAGCTCATGACTAATGGACTGAAATCTGGCTGTTCGGGACAAATAAACACAAATGATCCTGCGGTCAAACTTGCACAAAAAATGCAGGGCGAAGACTTTTTCCAGTGGCGGGGCAGGGCAGGGTGGGGGGAATCAAAGATAATTAAACCTAAATGTCAATCGACGCTTCCAATGTAAAAGAATTGCAGTTGTTGCAGCCCTAAATATGAATAACACAGAATTATTACACAGTTGAATCAATGCATCTTTGACAGCAAAAGCTAAACATTATAAGCTTCATAAAAGCTTTTATTTACCGGGGCACCATTGAGCTGGATTAGATAATTTTGTACTGTGTGTACACTCTGAACATATTGTATGCTTTGCCGCCTTTTGGTAGATCTCCCACGAGTGAAAGATAAATAAAAAACAGCCGACGTGTGTGAATAGGAGGCGTGGATCACAGCCCTACCTTTTTAAAGGCCAGTTTGAATAAAAGCCTGACAACACTGCACAGTTCCCAGGAAAAGAAATTAAATTGCAAGAAAACTGTGGACCCCTGAGAGAAAGTTTAAAAAAAAGCTTCTTGATCATGACCAAAAGCACTCTGGATGTCATTAGAATTAACTCCTATCGGTAAATCTTGAATGAGAAAACTTCTCCCTCCTCAGATTCTCCCCAGCTTTATGATATAATCCGTCTCCACTTTGAGAAACAAAAGACAATCCTGGCTGTTATATAAGGTACATCCGTGCTTTGTGTTCAGAGAGGACAAGTAACCACTCAAATGAGCTGTTCTACTGGAACCACTCCACTGTTTGGGAATCAACAGCAGGATTTCAGGACAAGCGAATGCTGCAATTTCGTCTTTCATCAAGTTTTGTAGTGTTTGTCTCGCGCTTCTCTTGAGATGTTGCATAACAGAGGAGGTGCTGACTGCTAATAAGAGCCGGTGCTGGGAACGACGTGTGTGTTAACAATTGAATATGGCAGGCATATGTGTCTGCCTAATGGTCTCTTGTGCACACACTCATCTGGTTCAGTTGCTCTGACGTGAGAGCCATAAAGGCATCCTATGCAACACATATATGTGAATGTGAGCGTGCATGCCTTGGATAAAGTAGATCTTTGTATGGCCATTCTGTCGCTTTCTCATCTTCCCACACAGTCATCATCTGTGAAGACTTGTGCAGATCTGCAGAGAAAGGAGGCAATCAGTGCCTTTCGCTCAGACACCATGCCCTATCCAGCCCTTTTTTTAACGGTTTTCTCAGATCTGCCAGAGCCCTCTGAACAATTAATAATTAAAACATCAGCATATAACGGATCAGGGATTAATAATTCAGCCTGCCGATTTGGACTAAAATAGACCCGGGGCAAAGAGAAGTCTGCCAGGGTGCAACAGGTTGGGGCAGAAATGTGGGACGGGGATAAAGGGGTGAACTTCCAGCACAAACAGGAAGAAACGGTGGCTGTGAGCTGATGGCGTTCATTTAGTAACATAACTCAGTTTTATGCATGTATAATAAGGCAGGGAATACAGTAGCTGCTACGCTGCCTGAGGCCCGGCCAACACAACACTCACTGACAACATTTGTTCTGGCATTAAAATTCATCAGTGGGTAGTTGTTTTATGGTTGCAACTGAGCTGATTTGGATAAGACATGAAAAAAGAAAGGTTACTAGAGAATAAATAGCCCTGTCCACTCTCACATGACTTCACTTCTACTGCCACTTCTCAGTTTTAATTACACAGTGTTTACAGTGTAATTAGCATCTTAACAGCACTGCAAGTAATGACTGATGTCTAGGCCTATGACATTTTAATTAGGGCCACCGTAAGAGCAGGACACATTATGACTAATTTTCTTCAAGCCCAGAGAGCATAATTTGTTAACTCAGTATGCCAATGGAGTGGCAAGTACCAGTGTGCCTGGCTCCAAGAACAGCAGGGACGGGGATCAGTGAAAACAGAGGGGGACCAATACGAGAGGAGATGACTGTGACTAACAGATGACTCAAGTGGGATCTCAAATGCATTCAGTCTATTGGCAGATAAAACCATCCCTCGCTCTCTCCTTTTCAAACAATGCCATGATATTTGCAGGTCATGCGGCTCTGCTCTTTCAGACAAGGCCACATGCACCAAGTGTTTTGGGTTTCCAGGGAAACTGGAGGCCACCTGCGTGCACCGTTGAACTTTGCAGCCTAGTAAAAGCAGGTCAAACACCTCTCTTGTCTTGACAGTGAGTAACCATGGATTCATCTCAGCGGGACTCTACAGTGTCTTCAGCATTACTGCTGCAATCTCAAGCTAACACTGCACAGGGAATGTCAGGCAACGTGACTGTATTGTCCTGTTCTAAAGTATTTATTTATTTAATGTTTATTTAACAGGGACGATACATACAACATTGCCACAAGAAATGGGAAAACATGATGTACAAAAGACATCTAGCTTCAGCTAATTTGCAGTCTTTGTCCCTGAGTAGGAGGGGATCCGAACGGATACAGTTGCACTGAAATATACATAGGTTTACCAGCATCTCGTTAATCCTGCAGGGCAATTATTGCGTATTATTATTTCTTTTATTTCAAAATCCCATTGTGCTGAAGGAATAATAACATTGTTGTGAAGCACAAAGCTATGATTAATGATGAAAAGCAAATACTCATTAAAACCAGTCAAGGATGAAATCTAAAATAAACGGATTTTAATTGTATTTCTATTGCACTGTATTTTAAATTTCACCACATTTGCATGCTGTCCAAAGCAATGGACACCCTTTTTTATATCTAAGGGCTGTAACTAACGACTGTTTTCATTATAGATTATCGCAATAATTAACCAAAAGAATTAATCTTACACACATAGAAATGCACATCACGATTCCCTAAAGATTAATGGCCACTTACCTCACCAACACGCCCAAAACTGAAAGATATGCAAAGTAAAATTATAGAAAAATCGAAAAAGCAGTAAATCTTCAGAATTGAGTGAATGGAATTTGGATTTTTTCTTATTAAACTTACAATTATCTAATATTAAAATAGTTCCTGAACTTAACACATCTGACAACCTATTGATAGCTCAATAAACTCACATTGCAGTTTTAGTCTGTAACTATATATATACAGGCTGATACATAAACGTATTTGTTGAAAAAAAGTCCCACTGTTATTGTGTTACAGCAGTTTTGGCCTTGCCTCAGCTCAGTGGTTGTCAGCTACTGCTACCAACAACAAAGATACACAGGAAGCCTTGGCAACCAAAACAGAGTCAGTCCAAAAATGGCAAATGATTTCACCACTCATACAGCTAATGCAAGGAGAGAGGCAACTCCAAGTCTTAATCCAAGGCCGTAATTCATTTGACGTGTCTGTTGAGGCCGTGCATGATAATTTTGCTGCTACCTGCAAGAGCCTTGGCTGCACAGTGGAGCTATTCATCCACACTCGAGCCTTGTTCTGGGGAGAAGCTTTACAATGTCAACACAGCAATGTGTTACAAAACATATCAGTGTTTGCAAAACATATGTTTTGGTTTGGATATGCGGCGGATTATACTGGAACAGCAAGGAGGTTTATTAGGTGTCTAAACCAGGCAGGATGAAAGCTTTTCTTTTTTTTAAAAATCCCTTTTTGTCTTATTGTTCTGCATTTCCTCAGTTTTTTGGGCGGTGGTAAATACTCACCATTAATGTAAAGCATGCGGTTTGTGCAAAAAATATTCTTGAATGGCCAGATGATAAAGATATTCTCTGTAGAGTGCCTTACAGATTGTGTTATTGTTTATTCAATTTCTACAAAATATTGGCGATACACGCATGCAACATAACTTTTCACCACATACGGCTCAAAGCCCAGATAAAGTGTTAAAGTTAGGGCTGGGTATCGGCAAGGACTTCACCATACGATACGCATCACGATACATTGCAATATGATGCATAGTATAGTTCACTGAAAATGTAAAAACAGAGCTGAAATAAATGTTGCTGTGTTCCATCTGGGTAGTCTTAACACATCGTTTGTCATTATCCTGATAACTCAGCGGACAAATTGGGTCAAAACAACTTAGTTCAAAGTTTCCTTTCCAATTTCTTTGAACAGTGCTGGCAAATCACCCAACACACTGATGCAGCTGCCATGACATCAAAATGAAAAATGAAATTGAAGTGCACTCTTGCACTTAAACTGGACACACTGACATTGAAAGCATGGAAATAAAGTGTACAAGCGTTCTTCTGTGCCGCTGAACTTGAGGGCTAGGTTTTTAGGCAAGGACTTCACGGTATGATACGTGTCACGATACAGATATCCCGAAAACAAATATTGCGTTGTCTAGATTTTTTTTTTTTAGCACAGCCCTTATCAAAATGTCAGTTTGGATAATGTTCAATTTTCCAGCCTTTAATTTAACATAAGATTAAAAACATCAAGCCACACTGCAATGTTTTTCCATTAGGCTTCTTGTCATTAACTAATAAACCTGATTGGAAATCTTTATTTTAATCCACAAGGAGGCTTCTGAGTTCCTCCTTTTATCTCTAAAATGTAAATTGTTTCTGAATAGCATTCTCTTCCTATTTATAGCATACATAACTGAACTGTAAGCAAATTAATTGCCAATGATAAACACATAAAGTCATTACTGTAGTACACAATATTCCTGTGTACTACAATAAGCTGAAGCCATTATTTGCCAGTTGCTGTTAGCTCTCATTACAGAAATACCACTGAACCGCGTCCAAGCTCATCTTAGAGCTGATTAGCTAACCGTCACTTCCGCTATCTTTGAATCAAAACTTTAGCCTGTCAAAGAAAAGACAAGTGAACAAGCAAACAAGGCTGACTGGCTTTATTCAAATCTTTGTTTGCTGAGCATAAAAAGGCTTCTCTACGCTGACGACAGCAAACATTTTTACGGCCTAATAACTCGGTAGTGATTTGACCACAGGCCTCTGTTAATAGATGTGACCGTTGACTGTTTGTTGATTAGATGTTTCATTAAAAACCGGTCGACCGTTAAGATCCGCCGGTGCCAGCGACACAGACTCACCTTTCCTTCACCTCAGTGGGACACAGGAGTGGTCAGCCAACAAGATGTCAAGTTTATCTGAAGAAAAATCTCTCAAGACTTCATCCTGGCAACACGGGGGGAAAGTCGCTTCACAGCATGTTTTTGTTTGTTCGCTTATTTTGCTGGATCTCCACCGTTAAAAAAAAAACGTCTTCCCCTCGCGGCTCCTTTCTTCTTCTGTGGCCGCGTATCAGGCACAGATGTGTAAATTATTGAAAGAGTGTTTTCTTCTCTCGTCTGCTGTGAGATCGGTTACAATAGTTAGTTGTAACTCGATTCCTCCACCTCCTCGTAAAAAAAAAAAGTTTCAAACTTGAGGGGGACCTCGACATGAGCAGATTGATGCTGGCTCGGGCCAATGAAGGCGAAACAGGGGGAGTGGATCAGCCCAATCAGGCCAAAAGAAAGCACCATTTACAGCCAACACATTCCCTGCCCCCATTTAGGGTTTCCAGTAATTATTCTTGTCCAGTTCCCAGTCCCAAGGCTGAATTTTTCCCAGAGGAAATGGTGTTAAGGGAACAATGAACAGGAACTGTGTGCTGCAATTTTCCTGTCATGGACTTAATGATAAATTGGCAAGTAAAGTTACACATTCATCAAATACACAATTTTCAAAATTCTCAACACAACTTTCATTTATATTCCATAGCTGTATAATAAGATAGTATTAATGATGAGAATGAGAGGGTAAAATCTAGTCAGCGGATGTTTGTAGGATACAGGAAGTTTTTCCTCATCACTTTAATGAGGACACCGGAACTCCCGAGGTCAAAATAGCATTGCATTGTTATCTTTATGATGAGGTAATTTTACAGTATTGATATAAACACAACAAGTTCTGGCCCTACATTGCAAGTAACCTCAGGTCATACCTCACTGTCAGTTAAGTACTGGTGTTACTACCTCGTAACTATTAATATTTTTCTAAGCTATATTTTGTGTTGCAAGTCTTAAATTCTAAGTGTTCACGCTTACATTGGTAAAATTGGTCTAGCGCGCCCCCTACTGGTAGGATGTAATTAGTGGGGGATATGCAGCATGTTCACAGAAAATTCATTGGTAGAGATAGGAAATGTGCAAAAATATGTCCAGATCAGCCCCTAATCAAAAGCGTTCCGCCAAACACACGAATGAACTATAGTTTCTAGTTTTTCAAATTCTGGAGCAACGTTAAAAATATTTGTAATTAGAATTTTTTGTCTTGACAAAACTTATTTTCTAGTTTTTTGGAACTGGCGTCACTTCACAATGGTGTTTTTTATTTTGGATTTTTATTAGATGGTGGTGTTAAATTTTGGGCCACAAACAAACAATTGACTAGTCTAATCATTTGGTTCACAAATGTATTCAGATTACTTGTTTTATTTGAACAACTGTTGAAATCTCAGCAATGATCATTTAATCATAACATATGACATGGCAGTGTTTTTAAAATTTCTCCTGAAAAGTGATCAATAGGCTCATACTAGGCCTATAGGCCTAGTGTTTCAGACAAACAAATTAAATGATTCTTTCATTTAGCTCTAATCAGCCTGTACGACATTAAAATGTGAATACATTCCTAGGGCACATGCTTTTGCAAGTTCACCATCACTTTGCACTGGGTAACTCAATGTTGTACATGTGGGGCCAATAGCAAATATAATATATTATATTTTAGTATAGTTACAGCATACATAATATAATACAGCAAATGAGTGGATTCATAGTAGTGTACATGTACATATGTGTGGATATGGTATCTGTTTTATAATTATTTCACCCCTTAATGGTCTTTAAAAGCGTTTCAGTACCGTTTATTTGTGTTTTCGCTTTTGTACTCAACCTCCCAAAATCCTCAGGGAGAAGCAGGAAGGTGACGTATTTTTGCTACGTGTCAGGAAGTTGTGGAGTCAACATGGCGGCGCAGCAGGGTGATGTTGATGAACTCTTCGATGTGAAAAATGCCTATTATATTGGCAGTTATCAACAATGTATAAATGAGGCTCAGAAGGTGAAGGTGCGTATCTAAATTTCATCAACGGAATGTTTCAAAATAAGCTGGTTTGCGCGGAGCATTGCCTTTGCCAAACTGTAGCCAACGGCACTTTCGAGCTACAATGCTAAACGTATTAGCGAATAGTTCTCTAGAAAAACACTTACATTCTGTCTGTGTCTCTTCTTTTAAGCCCTCTTCTCCAGAGAAGGAGACTGAAAGGGACATGTTTTTGTACAGAGCATACATCGCTCAGGTAAGATAACTTCCCTTCAAGTAGAAATGCTGTGTGTCACACTGAGCCCAGTTGCTCGTCATTAGCTGGTAGCAGCTGTATGTCCAAAGCTGTCACAGTTGTCGCAGACTGGCAGACCTGTTCGCCCTGACCTGTTGTGTTTAATGCCCTTACAGAGGAAATATGCTGTCGTCCTGGATGACATCAAGGGCAGCTCTCCACAAGAGCTCCAAGCTGTCAGGATGTTAGCCGAGTATTTGTCCAGTGAAAGCAAAAGGTCAGAACTTTAATTTTGACATTTAGGTGAACAATACAGATATAGTACTGAAAAATGTGGTTCAAACACACATACATTGTTAATATGCTGAGTAGGCATAAACTCTGTAAAATTGTTGTAGATTAAGCAGCAATCATTACATACAGTCACCTATGCAAACACACATGAACACAGTTTCATGAGAGCCTTTGGAACAGAGATTATATCACCTGAGCAACTATTCGGGTCGAGTCTGATTCACCACACAGAACTGTTGAAAATGATATTAATGTTTTGATGCATAGCTGCAGTAGTTTTGTCTACCTATGTTTTACTGTTGTCAACGTGTGGCAGTCCTTGATAGAATAACACAACTACGAGTCTGTATGGAAGTTTGCATGTTCATGCAGGAGAACACTAAAAGTACTTGCATATGCCAACTTTAATGGCTCTTTTTCATAGCTTGCAAAAGTGGTTGTTTGGTGTTTTACCGTCAAACTCTCCATGTTGCAGGTTTTTATTTTTTCTGAAGACGTAATGTATCACCAAGGCTTGCCTTTAAAAGTCAAATTCATTTGTGGATGTAGAAACAGTTTTTCTAACTGTCTTTTGTTCAGCTTTAGCATCTGATTGTAATTCATGGATTCAAGGGTTCAATCTCAAATTTACTTGCTGTTCCTTTTTTTCCCTTTAAACCACAGGGATGCTATTGTTGCTGATCTAGAAAAGAAGATGGCCAAGAGTGTGGATGCTGCCAACACCACCTTCCTCCTCATGGCTGCCTCCATCTACTACCATGAGATGAACACTGATGCTGCTCTCAGGACTCTGCACCAAGGAGAAAGCCTGGAGTGGTAAGAGGGCATTAATGTTCTACTTCAAAAAGTGTCCGCAAAATTTTATTCACAGCTCAACTTAAATTCTGTTAATTTCTGCTATCGTAGAGCTACAAGAAATTCCCCAGAATTTGTTTGATTTATGTTGCTTGGTTATTATTAATATTAGAATAACTAAAATGATCAGCTTTGGTTTTAATCCTCTCAACTAGAAAGGTGTCTTTGCCAAAAGGCATGGTATTGGATGTGTCTCCAGTCAGCGAAAATAGACCAGTTTTTCCATTTCACCACACTTGACTATAAAGATTATGACAATAACTTAAAAAAAATAAAAACTACACTACACACTTTGGCTTTAAGGTTTTTTCATTCAAAGTTTCCTTGGCTGAATAATATATGCTCCTAATGTACAGGGTAATCATAATGTCAAGTCACATTTGCAAGCTTATTAAGAGAGTTATTAAGGGCTGTTGTTTTGTTTTAAAATTTTTCCTCAGAACAGATGACTCTCTCCTTGACTCATTGGCGTTAAAATTCACCCAAATAAGGACAGGACCAATATGTTAGCATGTGTGCTAAACATAGATGACCTAAATTTGATCCTACTTTAAAGCACACTCATACTATGCTTTCAGATGTTTTGTTTTAAAGTTTGTTACATGCAATAGTAATATTAAAGGCATAGTTCAGGTTTTTAGTTGGGCTGTAAAAGGACTTTATTCAAAGCCATATTACCTACAGTAGATGGTGGTCTGCAAACCTCTAGGTTGGAGAAGCAACAGGAGTATCAGTGTAGCTAAGTAATGTACTATGATATAAGAAAAAACATGTTACGCCACCTAACAAAGGCCCACAATCCTTTGACAAAAACGGTCATTTTACCCTGCTGAACATCAGAGTTCCTGCTCTACCACTGCGTCAGTGGGTTAGCTTGTTTGTGTTATTGCGTGACTTCTGTGTACTGCCTAAAACTGATTTGAACTTTTTTTTTTCCAGCATGGCCATGACCATTCAGGTGTTGCTAAGTCTGGATCGAGTTGACCTGGCGAGGTAAGACAAAACACATAAAATGTGGAATTGGTATGAATTGGTAGGTCAGCTTCGTTCTCTAAAGGCACAGTAATGTAATTTGTAGTAATGTAATTTGACAGTGACCATATTCTTTATTGGAAACTTTATAAAGTCTATAGTATGTATGTTTAAGTCTGGACCTGTATAATGTAAAGATACTTTGCATCAGCAAGAAACAGGACTGTCTGCCTCTAATAATGAAGGAATTATGTTTGTCTCGTTAACAGGAAGGAGCTGAAGAAGATGCAGGAGCAGGATGAGGATGCTACTCTAACACAGCTGGCTACAGCCTGGGTTAATATTGCTGTGGTGAGGAGCATTTATTTACATATTTTTTTACCACAAATTCATTAAAATTCATATTCATCACATTGTCAGCATCCCAATTGTCTTTTGACTACTGAAGCAGCAATTAAGTTTGAATAATTAGTGGCAGGGTAGCACAGGTATGATAGCAGCTCTGTGTGCAGTTGCAAACTAACTTCACTAAAGCAGGGCAAGTCTAAGAATGACTGTGTTCTGTTGAAAAGTTCATATTGCACATGGCAGTTCCTCCAGCTGATGTGGATCAGTGTGTGTGCCCCTGACACAATTAAAAAACAAACAGGAACAATCACACAGCTGAGGCTCTGAACTTATTATTTGCTCTCCAGCATGAACGCTGCTGAAAACATTTAATTGCATTCTGCTTTCTGTTCTAGGGTGGAGAAAAACTGCAGGATGCCTACTACATTTTCCAGGAGATGTCAGACAAGTATTCATCTACACTGCTGCTCCTCAACGGGCAGGCTGCCTGTTACATGGCTCAGAACAAGTGGGAGGAGGCTGAGGGGGTGCTGCAGGAGGCACTTGACAAGGTCAGATGGCAGAAGTTTGTTTATAGCTCTGTCTGTCTCTGTTTTTTTGTATCTTTATGACTCATTACCTGCACATACATGTACAGATTATTCAGTTAAAGCTCTCAGTGGCTTGTTTCTATGGCTAGTGTTAGATTCATATCTCATATAATTAAACCCTTAATGAATCCCTGCTAAACAAGGGAGTTGAGCCAGAGGTGCTTTGTAATAAAGATGCAGGATTAAAGCTTATTATAAGATGCATTTTAAGATTAAAAAGGGGTTAGAGGGACAATAATTGTCTAGTTTTGGGGGGATTTTGCTGTAGAAATGTTATTTCAGTGGCAAATGTCATAAAGATGACTTTTAAAAAAGACAAAAAGGACTCACACCCACAACACAGACTGACGAAGAGGGTTGTGGGTATGCTCGAAACATACGTCACATTGTGGTACAATATGTCACCTTAACGGAGCGCTGCAGAGTGCGAGACCTTTTTGTCTTTTTTATGGTTTACTGCCATCGACTCAGCACCTACGCCATTTTGGCTTTGGGTGTCTTTAGTTATCTTTCTGTAAAGATGACTTTTGTCATAAGTTAATGTTTTAGCTGCGACCAGCAGTCCACAAAATTTCCCCACTCTTTGGCAGCCACAGTTTCCGCCCTTGTGCGTGCGTGCGTGCGTGCGTGCGTGCGTGCGTGCGTGCGTGTGTGTGAGTGTGTGAGAGAGAGGATGTGTGTTTGTGTTCATGCTATTTGGCTAAAAGGGGGCTTGACAGTGGGAATGACCTATTGCACAAAGATGCACTTTTTCCAAATGGATTCTCAGACTTGAACCAGATTTATTGAAAAGGCTGGTCATGAGGCAAAGGAGGGCTGATTAACAGTAGGGCCTGCTTGCTGGGCGGGGGGGGGGCTTTAACAGAAAGGCGCATAGCTTCTAAATGGATCTATGTAACAAACTTTGTAGAAGTTTGTTGTACAAATCCCCCCACCCCCAACCCCAATGACTCATCGACCATTTGTCGTAGACTCTCTTGGGAGGCATCTTTGCAGACAATTACTTTTATTTCTTCACTTTCTTTCTTTCTTTCTTTCTTTCCAAAAATATAGTAAAGACAAGATTTAATAGTCAAACAAGCGCTCAATATTTTGCATTCCAACATTTTTTGCTGCTGGCTGCACCTTTTGCGAATTCACGCTTGTTTTATCGTGATGACAAAGTACAAATTGAACAAGCTAATCTCAACCTCCCTTAAGTTTGATGTCACAATTTGGAAAAAAAGAATTCATTATCAATATTTAAAGGTGCTCTCTGCAATATTGTATCAGCAAATACAGTATAATTTTTACATAGAGGTCAAATTAGTTCTGTGTTTTAGTTCTCCTGATGTCTAGTCAAAAGTATGGTATGGAAGTACAAAGGTGTATTTCAGTGTTGAGGGGGCGATTTCAAGATGTGAAACTGTTTCCAAACCAGACGTTGAACTTGGACTGCCTGGGTGAAACCAGTGTACTGCATACTAAATGCTTTACTTTAAAGTGTGATCCGTCAGTTAAGTCAGTGGGTCAAATAATGAAGCGGATTTGACCACATTTTTTTAGTCTTTCACTTAAAAGTCACGAAAGATTCGAGGAATTGTAATTTAATTGGTGCTGAAATGTTACATATAGCACCCTCAAAATAAATAAAAAATTATATAAAATTTGTGGGTGAATCAGGTTTGTGTAGTGCGAGATATGGATTATCAGTGCAGCCTTCGGGACCAGCAGTGTGGTCAGTCAATAAGGGGTAGTTCATTAATTTTATCACGCTAATGTTCGTCAGAAAGTGTCTTGCTTTCAATGTTTGTGTTATCCACTGACAACCAAAGAAACACTGATGAAACTAAACAACTGTTAGTGAAAAAAGCCCCCATGCATTTGTTGCAAAACAAAATGATTAACATTAAGATTTCAGAAATAAGGCCTTATGTTTCCTGTTTTTGGATTTTCCCCTCAACGACATAATGTGCAGTTTGAAAATCTTCAACTTCTCCTGTTGTAACAGCAGATGGCACCAAATACTCTTTTGTAGTTTCCAGTAATTGTACTTTATGCACAACCATGTAGGATTTCGAGCATTATACACTGAAGAAAATATTCACTCTGCAGTATGGTTGCTTTGTTTTTTAAATCTTTATTCTGTATTATATTAAATATGGGCCATTCTATGTCAATAATGTGAGAATTGCAGCTGTCTGCCCTAACACACTGTGAATGGATGTGCTCTTTGCTTGACTACTCATGTCTGTGTCTGTGTTTAAATTTGGAGAAGCACAGTTACGTCGACTGTTTAAACCAGACCAGAGTAACCTGAGTAGTAGACACTTTTCATAAATCTCAAGCTTTTCTGAGCTTCTTGGAGGAAATACCTTCACAAGAGCAAGCTCAGTATTCCCACTTCTTTAGGCAAGCCATTCATTGATGACTTTACTGTCCCAACGTCAAGTTTAATGGTTAAATTATTGCAAAGTGATGGTTAAGCATTGATGTTATATTTTACTAAATAGTCATAGTATAACAAGAGGATTACATGACTTTCAGTGCTCAATTCTGCAAAGAAAAAGAAACAGACAAATCGTTTCAAGGTGGTTAAGTGGATGAAATGAAATAAAACGATAAACAGAAGTTAATGTTTCACACTTAACACATTAGGAGCACTTTTGTTTGGAATACTGCATAACAAATAACCTTATTAACGTCTATTGTCGTTCTGTTTTTGCTTTGTGAGACTGACTCTCTCACTCTGTCCATCTGTCTTTCTCTCCTCACCTTATAGGACAGCAGTCATCCTGAGACGTTGATCAACCTCATAGTGTTGACTCAGCACCTTGGCAAAGCTCCAGAGGTGAGACTTTGAACCCAAAACTGTTAATGGGAGCAATGCTTTAACTGCCATTAGTTTAGCAATTCCTGTAGACAGACTCAGTCAAAGAGGACTCAATTTTTTTTTTTAACTTTAAAAAATCATTTTTCCAATGATAGTCTGAGCTAACAGAGCAAGAGGCTCCTTTCAGCAAGTTATGTGTTTGCTTTGATTAAACCAAGCTAAAGCTCTCTGCCAACCAGTTTCTTGATTGCTTTTGTCTTCAGTCTTGAAAAGTGTCTCCTAAGTATTTTTTACTGGTTTAGTGCTGTGTGTGATTCATACACCCTGGAACTCAGAGTTCACAAGATAAAGGCTCATTTATCTGTCTTGAGTTTGGTGGGCTTGATAGTAATGCAGTAGAACCCTGACCATTGACTTGAAGCAATCACTGAAAAGATCCCAGCTGTGATAACCACTGATTAGCACATTTCACTCAAGGTTAATGAAATTTACACAGATCCTACAAACAAACCCTAATCTGCAGGTATTTAGTAGAGAGTAACTTTTGAATGGACTTCTTTATGGTCTCCTGATGGTGATAGATGTTTAGATATTGTTATTGCCTTAATCAGCTGCTCCCGTGCACTACGAATGGCATAGCCATTGTTTTCTCTCTCCTTTTGATTACTTCTGATTACTCATTACTCATTTCTCAGGTCTTAAAGAACCCATGAAATAAAAAATACATTTTCCCAGTTTTATTTCTGGGCCACATGTTAGTTGTTCACACATCTCAAACTACACACCAAATACATGTTAAACAAAAAAGTGTATTGTCACATCAAAATCCAGTCTTTTGTTTCATTGACAAACATTTTCAGTTTTTTGATCAATCGTCCCCCATTCGGGGGCGTTTCAGATTTTTTCGTTCAATGAAAATGCTTTCTTGCATTTTACGAATAATATAGACACAAGCCTACCATTAGTGTGCAAATAGCTCCATTGCGGGGATGAACCTGCGTCTCTGTCCAGCAGCACTGCTGTTTCGGCAGTAAGTTCAAACACACAGCTACAGACCGGCCTACCTCCAAAAATGTTTCATCCTATTTTTGTTTCATTGGTAAAATCTGTAGGTGTAGGCGAAGGTGGTGGAAAGAAGTCCTCCACAACAGAGCTAGAGACGAGGCTGTCATAGTGTTAGCAGAGAGCGGCCATAGCATACATTCAGCCCTATTGGCTACTGTGAACGTCAATCAATATCTGCTTTTAAATGTTTTTCAGAAGGCTGAACCAAAATTGCACTCCGACTTTTTGTTTCACGGGGCCTTTGAAATCTTTAAAAGCGCAAAGCTGTTTGAATACTTTCAAATACAGCTGTACCAAGACAAGCAATATTCAAAGGACCTGCTCACCTGGAAACCATTTAACCCATCCCTCTAGCAAAGATCAGGACTTTTTTTTTCTTTATAACATTAAAAATTGTATGACTGAAGCAGCAGCAGTTGACAGCAAAGTTGTGGTTTGATCGTGTTTGACTGACAGTGGCCTGGTAGTATACACAGAGCAACCGATCCGCACTTTAATCTATTGATCTCTTATGCTGAAAGAACAAAACAAAAACAAAACTGTTCTAGTTGCGGCACAAGATGTTTGTTTTCAGGCTGTTTGTTGTTGACAAGTCTTTGAGAGCTTTGCTAACAGTTTTAAGTCCCTGCAAAAAATGATTTTAAAAAGTGGAAAATGGATTTTTAAACCTGTGCGTTCTATTTTTTTTTTTCTGTGTCTCTCTCTAACTTTTATGTGGTTTGTTTGTCTGTTCTCAGGTAACCAGTCGATACCTCTCTCAACTGAAAGATGCACATAAAGCCCATCCATTCCTCAAAGACTATTTAGCCAAGGTAACTTGCTCATGTGTGCATTTGTTTCTTCACCTTCTTTGTTCTCAAGCGCGCCTCTGATCTGAAGCCGGGATTATTTAGGTTTACAACCAACAAATACTGCCAAAACATTGACTCTATTGTAATTCGGTGACCTGACGAGGTTGTTTCGATAGTTGGGCAGCTGGTGTCATTGGAGCAGACTCAGTGAGAGCACTGAACTCTGAATCTTTAGCCTTTGCCACACATTTTGTTGTAATTACATGGGCGTGCTGATTCAAATAAACATGCCAAAACTGGGTTATAAGATTAGGAAACAAACCATGCGTTGCACAGCTGTTGCCATGGTCTGATATTTTTCTTGGTGTTGAACAGTTTCCTCTGCTGTTTATTTTCCTGCAGGAGAATGAGTTTGACAGACTCGTGATGCAGTACGCTCCCACCGCTACAGCGTAAGACATCTGTTTCTGCTGAGACACCTAAACAATGGACTTCAGTATAACAACATAAAGTCTCAACAGCCTTTCTTTCTGTAACCCGTGCACCTGTATTTGTTATTTTTACTTGTATTATTTAAACCAAACCAGCAGTCATCATTTCCTTTTATCGCAGATGAAACAAGTCTGACTTAAAATCCATGCTTTATAAATTTGCATTTCTCCAATGGAAATCAACACATTTGTTTAAGTGGCATTCCTTTGAAATGATAATAAACGTTTTAAACCTCTGTTGTGTTTGAAGTGTGCTTGTGTTAAAAAGAAACTGGGCTATGTCAGAAGTCCTGTGCATGCAAACGCCATTCATTTTAGCCAAAGAAACCCAGTTACGACTATTTAAAGTGCTTCTCGGGGCTTTCTGTCACATTTGCATTATGTAAATGTATTCTGTGTAGTATTGTATGAAGAACGAGTCTGTACTGCCTCTTTAAGTCATCCTTTATTACCCCTCAGCGGTTTAAGCACAGGGTTCAAAAAGAAGATAGCGGCCCTAATTACGTCACGCCAGCTCGACGTTTTTCCCCCCTTTTCGTACAAACGTACGCGGTCCTCTCTCTCTCTTTTTTTTTTTTTTTAACGTACCAGTTGATTCCCGTTAAAAGCAAAGCTCGACTTGTCAGAACGCAGCTTTGAACACGTTGACCAGAACGGAGCAGCTGCGGCGCTGGCGGAGA
The DNA here is from genome assembly GCA_029783665.1 of Naso thynnoides. Lineage (NCBI taxonomy): Eukaryota > Metazoa > Chordata > Actinopteri > Acanthuriformes > Acanthuridae > Naso > Naso thynnoides. The sequence continues at coordinate 17,415,852 of JAQLOL010000020.1, read as the reverse complement.
GGACGGAGACGACAACATCTCCATATGACAGTACACTCGTTTATCCCTTTCTCTTCGCTGGAATAACTTGGCTTCGTGTGAGATTTTTTCCGTCTCGTCGGGAATCTGCCGTTCTAACGGTACAGAGACGTTATATAAGGCGAATAACGGACAGAGATGAGCCCGCACTGTACGTACGCTACAGCATAGCGGCACAATAATCGCATGTGCTGGCTGGGCTTGGCGCTGGAAAGGCGACAGAAACGCCAGACCTCGAGCTGAATTCGTATGTGTGTGTGTGCTACATCACGTTTTAGGTTAATTAATTCAAGGAGCTAGCGGGATTTGAAGCTGTAGCCAATGTTGGCCCATTCACCGTTGTGTGCGTATGATTTAACTTAGCTAGGCGGCTAACCAGGACGCGCTGTTGCCGCTGATGAGCTCGTGCGTAGCGGAATGATGATAAGAGGAAACGTCCACCAGACTGGCGCTAAGGACTCAAATTGATTGTTAAAACCCTATTTAATCATTTGTTTCTGTTTATTAAAATACAGTCACAAAGCTGATGTGTCTGGTGAGACCCGGTGGGCCCTGCTATCATTCATAAAACTATCCTAAACGCGGAGAATGGGCCCATGTGTTAATAGGGAAAACAAAGAATTAGGCTACTGAGGAGGTTAAGCTGACTAGATAAGCTTGTTGTAGCTTTTTTGGGTGAGCTAGCAAGCTGGTTGACGGATTAGTCCGCTAGTCTGGAGTCTGGACTGTAACGTTACTGCTCCCTGTAACGTACTCCCTCTGTCTCCCAATTGGAGTATTTTTTTTTTCGCCTGGTTTCCACTTTTTTTTTTGTTCTCCCTGCGCCGCGCCACAATGAGCAGTCACACCGGGGACACCGGGCCGGTGGAAATGGAGCCTATGCCGGGATACTTGGATCTTATCACCAGAGCCTCCACCGTCATGCTGGGCGCATGGAGAGACTGTAGTAATTGTGGTCTGGAGCTCACCAAACGGACTCTTCTGGATAACGCATACATTACTTTCACCGAGGTCGCCCTGTTTTTCTTTTGCGCCTTTTTGTGGACGCAGGTCAGGCGGGGACTGACAGAAAGTCTGTTTAAGGTGGGTAACACATCACGACACATGCCAATCCCCCCCCCCCCGCCCAGTCCCCCAGGGGTATTTTATTCTACACCTTTAATTGATGGCTTTAGTCACTAATTTCTCTTAATTAGAGCCCCAGCACTGCAGAAGTGTTGCCTCTGAGCATCCCATCATTAGGAGCTGCTCCTCAGGGCACCTGCTCTGGGTAGCAAAAAAAAAAAAATCAGACTGAATGTGAGGCAGTGGGTGTAAACAAGTGAGGCGACTTTAACAAGTGTTCAAAAATATGAGATGTAGTTGTAGTTAAGATACATTGAGTAAACACCCTTATCTCTAAGCTATTTGTGTTGGGCAAACATTTGATCTTATCTCTAACAAAATTATGACATGCTGTTAAGAAATTCAAATTTTGGTTTGCAGTTTCTGGTGGATTTTGTTTTTGGCTCATAGCACAGTAATTTACAAACAGGAGTAGGTATTTCACTCTTCTAATGATTATAATGAAATATGAATGCAGTGTAAAGTTATTAATGCTATATAATAACCCGGGTCTGTAAAGTATCATTAGGTCTAAAATCAGAAAGCTGCATTTTTTTCTTGCATCTTATTCCGTCTGGTAATCCGGTAGCAGATGCAACATTTTGGTGACAAAGCCAATTTTATGTATGTAAAGTCCAAAATCACAAGTACGCCACTGAATCTGTCCTATGTAAGATTTTTTTCCCCACATTAAATGTGGTAGAATACTATATAAGCATATTTTAAACTACATTCAAATCATCTGTAGTGGGCAATAAAATCCTGAAGCTTTCAGATTTCTGTTAGTGCTTTTAGGTACTTTTTGGTACATGGCAGCAAAATCATAAACTGCAAGTGATGCAGACTTCCTACCGTCCCCATCCCTCCTGTTTCTGTCTGTTTTTCTCTCACATACACATTAATCAAAAGTAAGCAATTTGGATCATTCTCTGTATTCTCAGTTTCAACCGAAATTGCCTTCACTCATTCGTACTTATGAGTTTGTAGCATTACCCACAGTGGCCTTATGCAGATATTATGTAAAGGAATGGTTACCCTGCTTGTCATAGTATGACAATCCTTCACACTGCATTTGTAATAATATTGCTTATGGTATCTAAATTACCTTACTGGCTTTATTTCCAAAAAATGAGACAGAAAAAACATGCTTCTGTCATAGAGTAAACTTGCACTTGTTTTTTAAAACCACAGTTTCTCTAGAAGCAGCATTACGACATTTTTTCTTACCACAATAAGTTGCTCTGATAGACTGGCCCTGTACCCTGGTCCTGAGTGCCTCCACCCCATTGGTGTTGCCAGGGAGGGGCTTTCTCCACAGATAGCCTGGATGTGACGCATGTCTCATTATTCTGTTGTAGTCGTGGGTTGGGGGTGGAGTGTCCACATGGGTAGATGCTAAAATGATGATGCTGTTGCAGTATGCTGTAGTTGGGGGCCCCATGTGTGAAGCCAGATGTGACCCGAGAATGCAAGGAATGAGGCCTGTTTTCCCCTTTACATTATGTATATGTGTCTCAGCCTGTTATTCATTGACTCCTATGGAAAAGTATGGGATGGACACTGTTTAAGGCCTGGACACTATAGGGGCTGTGAGGGATGAGGTGAGGCATTGATGTCGGTTGAATTAAGAATGTGTGTCAGTGTGCCCTCGGTTATTTAGTGCATAGTGCTTATGTTAGAGATGAAGAGGACAGGGTCAGTGTCTGGTCAGTCGTGCTGAGCTAACGTAATACTCAATTGCTGTTATGCATCTCAAAATCTAATGTGGGTCACAGGAAAAGTAAAACTACATTATCTTTGCTCTCATTTTAGTGTAGCAAAACTGCATGGACCAGAACACAACAGGATGTTTCCTCACTTGTTAAGCTGGTTAAGTGAACCACAATGCATTTAATATCTTGTCAGTGATGTGTGGTTTTCTGAGTGTTAAAGTACACAATTACTATGGGCTCTGATACGGAGTTGTGGCTGAGCTGTCAGACAGTATGAGCATATTAAATGACAGCATGGACAATCGTGAGTACACACACTTAATTAGGTCCCGAGCGCGTGAAACCTCATGAACATCAAATGTTAGCTTTGACGTCACATGACAAAGCTCTGTGTATTCATATCCTGTGGTGATCTTGTGAAGAATATGATGATCTGACATGAAAGGAATGAATGTACAGTGAATGTGAAATGTTATTTGTGGAACTTATTACAAATCACAGATATTTCATATGCATCAGTATTGTAAATTATGAAGACGCACATTTACTTGTATAATAAACTCTTATAGAAACAATTCTACTGATAATTTCTCATGTAAATACATAGTTTTTTCAAACAAAGAAGAAACACGTTTAATGACCCCAGATACTCAAATGTCATAACTTCCTGCTTTTTCTTGAGCTTACTTCATAGTTAATTGAATATTTTGGAGTTTAACCTTTGCTTTGACCAGACAACACATTTGATGACATTACAATCTGCAGGTGAACTGATTAGAGAAACTGTTAGTTGCAGCCCTGTTTTGTTGTCCAAAACCTCTCTCTATGTGCATAAGCTACTGCTGAATTAATGCTTGTGACAATAGAGCTGGATGGAAGACATCGATAAAAATAATTAGTCCCCTGTTTTGTTACTTACAGTACTCCCAGTCATGTTTGAAGAATGAAAGTTGACCCACTTAAAATCTCTGCTGGCTCTGGTCTATTTTCCTCCGAACAGTCAGATTCCAAATATGAAAGCAGTCTGAGTGACACTTGATTTTTTATTTTGACTGTGTTGTATTCAAGGGTTGCTGTACGCAGTTCGTAGTACCACGGTAACAGCAGCCAAACCTTGTCACAGTGTGTACTCTATACAAAGTGTGAGACTCATGCCTTCTGGTAGAGCCCACTCACTGTCAGTAGAGTTCATTGTGGTCTTTCTTAAAGAGATAATCAGTCTTCTGTGCATTTGGGATATTCATATTGACAATTAGGCCTAAATGCTAGAGACCGGACTGGATGCACTAGGGATTGGGTGGGTTTGTTGTATATAGAGTGGTGAAGTAATGAGTCCTAAAAAGTCAGTTAGCTATTTGCACTTCCGGTTCTGTCGTCTCAAAGTCTGTGTTTTTTTGAATGGGTTTTTGGTTAAATGCCTGGGGTTAGCACAAGCGAAAGATATTTAGATGTTTTGTTCTGTGATATAAAATGGCCAGTATAAACCCAGTTTTTGAACTTTTAGGGTTTTAAGCATCTTAAAAAAGGCATTTGCTAACAAGTGGCTCAAAGAGACTACAGTGTTTGTTGAGGACAATAGACATCATCATGTAAAAAGGGTTTAAAACATAATAATATTGCCGAAAAGGGATCTGAGACTAACAATTGACATAGCCATGATCACCAGCTACGTCAGGTCACGTTAGGAGGAGAGAATTTTGTAAACAAGTTTGCGTGCTAAATCAGATCAGAAGTTAAACGCTTTGGGGTGGTGATGTTAATGCGACCACCATGTAGTTTGTTTATATACTAACGATAGGTTTTTTGCTTCTGGCGATATAATTTATGCTTCAAAAAACACAAACGTGGTGTTCATCTGTGATGATCATTATGCTAAACAAAACGTGTAAGTTTCATAAAATTTGTTTTCATCACAGAGCTCATCTTTGGTGATAATCCAAAATCCCATTAAAAAAACTTGTAAGCTTTTTACCGAAGGAATCGGTGCGATGCTAACCTCCAGGCTGGCCTACAAAAAAACATACATCCCTTCACCGTTCCTTAGGTCTTATATGCTTTCTTGCATACTTTTTATTTGTATGAATGTTAAATATTATCTATATTTCCACTTTGAATACAGGATTTTAACAACCAGGATTTGACAAATCAGCAAGTTTTCTTTGGTGTCTAATGTGTGTAGTAGTCTAACTTGTGTCTTTTTGAGATTTAGGTTCAGAGGAGAAAACAGAAGAGGTTTTTTTTTTTCTGTAGGTTAAGTTTTACTCCAGGGTTGTATGACAGTAGAGGGTTTAGTGGTTAATGATCTTCAATCAGTCCTACCCTAGAATGGACACTTGGTTTCAAAGTGAATGAACTCCATGAACAAGGCCGACCAAAAGCTGGAAAATAAGGCCAAGATTACAAACCAAGAAGTTGGATGGACCACCCTCATGTACACCTTTCTGTGTTTATGTTAACCAAACAAGGGAAACCAGGGTCCACATAGTACCATCCTTTCACATGTCAGTGAGCAGGCTCCTCTGTGACGCTCTGTAAAGCGTGTGTTGGAGTTGGGTGGCTCCTGTGCACTGTTCCGTGCAGTGAAGTAAATAGTTTTCATCATGTTTTGCTTTGGTTTGAGTTGGAGCTGCACCTATAAACACTGCAAAACACAACATGTTGTCCGTTTGCACTGCTGACATTGGTATTTTCAAATCTAAACAAAAGTAAACATTTTGCTTCAGTGAGGTGTTGAAAAGCTTGACAGACACGTATCTCTGGAAAAAATAAATTGAGAAATGTTGAAATTCACTCTGCTGTTACAAACGGTCGTTTGTAGGAAATAGTAAATGTCGTGTGAGTCAGTTAAGAGTAGCTATGTAGGTTTGTGTTTTGGTTTTTGCTTGCATGATTTAATTATTTTTTTTCTCTGTGCATTGCATTCATGTGCACGTGAGTGTTTGTGTTCATGAGAGTGAGGTTGTAGATACGTTTGTGTTTGCATACGTTTGCATATATTCAGTCAAAAACATGTACAAGCAGCTTCCTATCATAGGAGTCAGACAGAGAAGGAAGAGAGGCCAAGAGGAAGGAAGACACGAAGAAGAGAAGTGGGCTGAGGGGTTGTGCAGCTGGGGCCACCACTGCTTACTCAGCATGCAGCAGTCACTTATTGGCACAATTGCACACACTCCTTCACAAGCATTTGTCAGTGAAAGGATATACACTGTGTCACACATAGCCATGTAACATCTGTCCACCACCTTCCTTTTATTTTTACGTCCAGCAGCATAAGAGCGTGTATTTTAAAGAGGCAACACACAAGCTGCCCAGTGTAGACAAAACAGCACACGAAGTGGTCAAACCCTCTTTGCAGCAGCAGTTTATTACCTCTCTCATAAATGCCACTCTCACACACATACACCTACACGCTGAAGCAGTCACTCAAAGAGGAGAGCGGCAGGATGCTTGCCAGCTTCTGCCTCATTGCAGAGCTTATCTCCCTGCATGGAGCTGAGTAGCACCTCATCCCCTGCTGTTGCTCTAAATGTGAAAGCAGTCTGAGGTTTGACAAGGTCCCCAACCACAGATCCCAGATCACGTTCCACTAAGCTCCTGCTCATTGTTGTGCATTAGAGCCGCAGAGAGAAACCTGATATTGGATTTGTGGTGAAGGGGAAGTGCTATCCATTCAGCCAAAAGTGCCCACTCAGGTGAAACTTGCTTGTTATGTTGACACAGATTGTAAGCAATTATCATGAAGTTTGGTTGTTATTAGTCTTCTCCTCTCCTCCCTCTTCCCTGTTCTCCTCTCCTCTTGTGACTCAGCCACCTAATTTATCATCACATAGAGTTTAAGTGAGCAGCACTTTCACCATCGCCTGACACATGATCTATTGCTATGTGTGCTTTAGTGTTTCATGCATCACATGTACAGAGCACTAATGGATTCACTAAACTGACAGCTCAATTGTTTCGTACACAGAGGTTGTGCTTCAGCTAATTACATTTTTTTTGTTGTTGCTGTGGTTGATATAGCTATATACAGTAAAATCTTGTTTGCACTGAGTGGTACAGTTTGGTTTGGTAGTCCTCTAAACGTTACCCTTAGATCTGGCTTGCGTTCCCTCTGCTAACTGTACCCTTATTTGGTGGGCGGAGTATATGCTGGATGAATTTGTGCTCTGCTGCAGGAGCGCACCAAAGGGCACTCTGCCACTTTTTTCTCCAAGTGAAAAAATATTTCACCCGCACGAACCAGAAGAAATTAACGCACATTTTCTAAAGTGTTTGAAAAGCCAATCATTACTAAATGTATCTCTTAAAAGCAAAATGAAAGCAAATGAATTACGGTTAATGTTCAGACATTTCACCACAGTATGTGTACAACATGTATGTGTAACATATAAATCCCCTTAAATCCTCTCCAAGTTGTCATTTTGACACTTAAGGTGGACTGATTAATTCATGGCATAACTCATGCAGTGAACAACATGCACTGCTCAAAAGATGCATATAAACAGCACAGTGAATGAGGTGAAAATTTTTTTTTTCACTAGTAACGTTCAACTTATTGCAAGGAAACAACATGAAAAGGCAGCCAAGCATCCTTTCGTTTTTGTATCATGTTGTTAAAAATGCTGCAGAAACATTATGACCAGCATTTAATCTCCCCACAGATCATCGGTTCATGATTAACAAAGTTAAGTTAAAAACAGCTTTTTGCATACTTGCAATCAGCAGACTGCAGTTTTTGTAGCTCCACCCTCTTGGGACCGCTTGGTAACCCAACGAAAGCGTTACCAAAATAGGGACGGTATGGTTCGGTGATTTTGGTACCCTTTCTAACTTTTGACAGTAAATGCAAATACTTGCGTACCAAATCAAACTGTACCACTGAAATGGGGCTTGAGTCCTATTATATCCATCTTGTTTAAATCTTCTTCTGTGTTACATACATACAGTGATTTTGTATATGTTTAGATTTCAGCATGCCTAATTCTAGGCATGGCCACAGTATGTTCAAAACCTTGCGTGTTTGCAAAAAGTTGAGTGTCTTATGGCTTTCTGCAGTGACTGATGCTTGGCTTTGTGCGCATGTGGGCTTGGCTGCCTGAAGGGTTGTTCCAACCTGTAATGCACACAGCATGGAACTGTCCAGTTCACATTTCCTACACATATATTTAATATTTAAGGTAAGAGGAACTGTCATCTTGTAGCATTAGCAGATATATTGAAAGATAGAAATAAAAATGCAAAAAAAAGGGGATTTTCTTCTTTTTCATGTTTATCAACTAATCGGTAGAATAATCAGCAGATTAGTCCATCTTCATCAGGTGAACAGAAGACAAAGCAGTCTTCAGATGTTTTTCATATATGATAGGCCCTATATTTTACTACAAGGCCGCAGTGTCAATGAAAAAGAAAGAACAATGTCTTATATCCACCTTGTGAGTCATCTTCCTTGGCCCATGCTTCACCATTCCGCCAAGTCTCATGAAAAATCAGGTCAGTAGTTTTTACGTAATCCTGCTGACAAACAAACCGACAAACTGAATTGAAAAGATAACTTCCTCGGCAAAGGTAATAAAAAAAATTTGTAGAAGACTGTCATACACCATCATTTGCTGTAGTGTAATCCCATAGTAATTGTACTCCCAAACACAAAACAGAC
>JAQLOL010000020.1:17396174-17407265 GCA_029783665.1 Naso thynnoides | reverse complement strand
ATAGTAATTGTACTCCCAAACACAAAACAGACAGCAGATCTATCAATTATTTCAGTGAAGGACGAAACAAAGGGAGTGGTTGTGCACTCTTAAACATGGTGAATCATGGCCAAAGCAGCTATATGAACCGCCAGCTCCAAAGCAGGATCATGAATCAGCTCTGTTTGCTGAGCGTGACAGTCAGTCTCTCTCCTGGTCAACTGGAATGTGCTGTGAGGCCTTGACTGCTGCAGAACTGCTGTGGCCAGCCTCTCAATCTTTTTCCTCTTCCTCTCTCTCTCTCTCTCTCTCTCTGTCTCACATACTTGCCTCCAGATAGACTCAGTAGACAGGCTGTCATTAGACAAGAACACACTGTCACTGTAGGCCTCACACTTGGCAGCTGTCTCTCTTCTAACAAGGCCACTCTTTAACAGTGTGAGAGTCCAGCAGTCAGAGGAAACTAAACTTCTTTTTGTCTGCTGTGCATCATTCTTCATCTACTTCCTGGCCATGTTTATGCATGTGTCTTTATTTGAATGCCTGCTCGTGTGGTTCATTTAAGTCCACAATGAACTGGAAGCCTGTCTTTGTTTTGTTTATGGGTAGGATCTCAGTCGCATTCTTGGGATGCAATTAGATCACTTTCTCTTTCCCAGTCTCTCTCTCACTGTCTTTTTCTGTGAAAGAGACCGGTGCATCCGCATGGACTCACAATCAGAAAGGATGCATTTTCCTTTGCAAAATGTGATTGGAATAGTTGCCTGTGGCTTTCTTCTTTGCCCCCTTCTCCTGTCAAGTCTCCTCATTTCACCTCTCTTCTTGGAACTTCTTTCCCTAACTTGTGTCTGTTGTTTTTTTCCCTCTGCCCTCACATTGCCTCTTCTCTTTCTCATCCCCACCCACCACTATTTGGTTTGCATAGCTAGTTATTCTAGACCTAAAGGTTGAGAGTGGAACCTTCAGTGGAACTCGTTTGTGGCAGAAAATTACAGAGGTTGTTCTAAGAAAATGACTCAAGCCAAGATTTGACTCAGAAAGACTATGCAGAGCATACAGCTAAAGATATTCTTGCAAAGAATGACAAATACTTTCCAGTGGAAATAATTAAAATATCTCGACCTTCAAATTCTTTGAAGGAGCTATATACAAAATTGATTCACAGCTAGTGGTCGCAGTTTAGTACCGGCTTTACATCAAAACAAACCAACGTGTCAGCCACACCTCCCCTTTCCAGCTGCACTTCACCTGCCTCACCCTCTGTTGTCAGCCAACCTGAACTTGGTCAGTGCCATGTTTACTCTTAAAAGGAATTTTAGGCTCTGGTGGACTAAAATCCCCTCATTACTGAAAACTAAGCAATATTAAATAAAAGCAATAATGCAATGCGATGGAAAACAACACTGGCGACTTGGCGAGTACCGTTTTTTTGTGATTACTACACAAAGGGAAGAATAGGAGCTTTTAGTAGGAGTCTTTCTACTGCTGTGTGCAGTGTCGACCTGGGACTCAGCTAGGCTTAGCCATTTAGTGCATACCAAGCTGAGTCTCATGCTGCTTCTGGTTCATACAACACAAGTTAAACAACATACAACACGATAAAAATGAAATTTAAAAAAACACTGTACAAATGGACAAAAATAATTAAACTGACATAAAGAGCTCGTATCACAACACAATATAACATCCATGTTATTATTTTACAGCCATTGGAAAAATGAACGTTAGCCTTTCCTGTCTGTTAGCGCTTAGCTTCGGGCCTGTTGCTGCATCGACTCGATGATAACGTGATTTTATTTCAAGAAAAATGCCTGATTGTCTCTTCCCACGATGCACGGCGGGTCAGAATTTCAATCACATCACAATATAACAACATTTATGTGATTATTGAACAAGTGGTGACGTTAGCCTTTGCACTAGTCTGTCTGTAATATTAGCTTGGCCTGGGTCAAACATAAGAATATGCTCAGCTGCTCCTCACTGGGTGCGGCCTTTTATAAGGGGGGTGCGGGCCAACAGCTTTGAAGGGAGGGTTCACATAAACTAACATGAATGCGTGGCAGTCCTGACTACCTATACAAAGAAACTAAGAAGCTTAATGATAACACACAGAGAGGGCGTGTGATTCACTCTCCGTTCTATATGTCAACAGTTGTTTTTCCTGAAATCTAATAAAGCTGAATTTTGTATATAACTCCTTTTAGGTTTATTTGTATTGCACTATAGATTGAATAGGAAGATAAAGTAAATCAGCCACAGTGTTAGACAGTAAATAGGTTCTTTAAAAATCAGTGTACAGCAGATGGAATGATCTTATATTTAAGGCTATTAATATTAAATCATCTTAATAAATTATATATGTGTCTGACACTGTCTAGTGATTTGGCAATCAAAACATTGTTTAGACTTTAAGTGACCCATTTATAAGGAATTCAAGAGGGATAGTTAATGATTAAATTAAATGATCAAGTTTAATTATTAAAAAATGATCCAAGAGAAAGTGGAAGCCAAAAGAGATACAGAGACACACTGTTTGATTGACTGCACAGTTCATTAGTCCCACTGTGTAGCTATAACACAGACCCTAGCAGTGTGTTTCTGCCTTATTCCTTGCTGTAATCTACACCTGAACCAATAACCCAACCTTAATCCAGACATCCGATCATTATTTAACTCCATTAGACTGTTAGTGTAATGAGGTCTTTGTGCCAAGTCAGAGCTATAATCATCAGCCTGAACCGAGCTGCACTAACTTAAGATACTGGCCTGTTTGAAACACGCACACGCATGCACACATTTTCACTTGTGTCATGTGACATTAAGCACAATAAGGAATTTCATTGTTGTTATTTATAAAAATTTTATATTTACCTAACACTGTATATATACTCCATAAAGCATCATTAATTTGTAAGTGTATGATGTTTTTAAATGAATAAGATGTTGCAGGCGGGCTTCCACAGTCTGTGAGCCAGATACATATTTATTATTTATTATTAAGCTCCATATGGTTTCAAGCCGGACATGTCTTTGTGTTTGTTGCTTTAGGGATTTAAGGTTGAAAAACAACTCTGAACTGACTGTTAAATAGTTTGCCTGTGCATCATCACACTCCACATTTGTTTTCACTTTCCATTCCATGTGGGCACCCCCCATATTTGCTACACTTAGAGCTTAATAACAACAATCTTATGACTAAAACGGACCAGAAAATATTAGTCACAGATTCATTAATGCACCATAAAAGTCTAAATAAGAAATATTGGCATGCCATCAAATTGATTCTCCCTTATCTAACAATCAACATTGCTCTATGTTTTTGAATGTGTTTGTGCTTTAAGCTAGTTTTAGCTTATCTGTGGGTGGATAATTATGGTGAGCTCATGAACTGCCGCCTGTTGATGCCCAAGTAGATTTGCCTGTTGAAGGCACACACACACACACACACACAGTTTTCATTCTCACTGTGTTGCCAAATGACATGGGTTGTGCATTATGAATGACAGCCATATGTCTCCTCGCTGTCACTTTGGACAGTGAGCAGCTTGAGTGAATATGTTAACACTTTGCTGAGCTTGTACCTTTGCGTCTCTTTTTTTTCCCCACACAGTCTTTCTGTTGTTCTGAACACTCCAGAAGTATGAGGATATTTGTATTCACATATAGATTCTGTTCCTTCTACAGTGCAGGGACCATCTATAATGGCAGAGATAGAGGCAGACAGCACCATAATTATATACCCTTGAGCATGGTTGTCATCATCCACAAATACAAACCATATGACCACACATCACAATTTTGATGTTTTCTGCTTACGGCAAATTTACAAGAAATGGATGCACAACTGCATCAAATAGAGAGCGTACACTATGCCCTTGTGTTTGTGCTGCTGTACACTATTTCTTGTTTTGTGTGGAGAAAATGCAATCCTGGAGAGGAAAACAAGGTTTGGTCCCTGCGGGGTAGACAAATGTTACACATTCAGCCAAGATATAAAAACATGGTCGGCTAATGAAACTTTGAGATATATAAGAAAGGGGTTCTAGAATAGTCAGTGCCAAAAAAAAACATTGTTGCATGATACATTTTCATGTTGATTATATATCTATTATTTATTTTATATAAGTTAGGAGCATAAAAAGAGCAGAGTTTTGACTGAAGGAGAATGAGGTGGATAAATACTGCTTTATGTTAGGTAGCTGTAGTCTTTCTGATCATTATAACGACGAGACAGGAATGAAGAAAAAAAAATAAAAACCAAAGCAAGCTTAACTAGATGGTATAATCAAATATGGCAAACTGAGGAAGCTTTTGTTATGGTTTAGAAGCCATTATGAATCTTTGGTAGATGAGGATCATTGTTGCACAGGAGGTGAGCACTGTTTCTGTGTCATTCTTAGGCAGGTGTACAAATATTCAGTCATTAAATGTTAAGAATTTTAGATTTTGCTGCTGATTTTTTTCTAATTAAAAAAAGAAGAAGCTATTTTTATTCTAGTTTTGATAAGCCTAGACATTAAGAATTCTCTCCCTAGGACACAGTGAACAAAGTTCCTAATCTGTGATATTATCAGGAAAACATAATTCTGCTTCATAACTATTTAATAGTAAAAGTGCTTGTTAGTAAATGTTTAACCTTAATCCCATTTATTTCTTTTGCTGTAAAGGCCATGTTCATTTAATTGGTTAATTTGAGTTCAATCAAAAACCAAGTACGGGGTTAATACCCCCACTGAGACCAACGAACAGGCAAGACCTGACCTTAACAGGTGCTCCCGCTCTCACACCCATGTACATTGTGACACGTGTTAGGAAACAGTGTGTATGTTCACACACACACACACACACACAACAGAAAGTCTCAAAACATTTCCTCATTTGATAATCTGCAGTGTTTTTATACATCAGGAACTGAAACAATCACATGGTAATTTTGGCATCTTTGGTTTTGGCAGGTTCTTTGTTTTGACAGCCAGATTAACACACTTGTAATGGTTGCCATATGAATTAATCAACAACAGATTTAAAATATTCAGTGTCACCTTAGTTCAAGCATCAAATTCAGGGCATTTTGAGACTTTTTCACAATTTGCAAACACCTTGGATCTGTTGGGTTGTTACTAGATTTTACAATAGTTGCTTTTGAAAAGGACAATCAGAAGGCAGCCTGAAAATTTGCTTAATGTGCGATAGTGCGGCCCTATTGCACTAAAGTGAGCAGAGTCAAATGTGTCAGAAAGAATGTTTTTTTAACATCCCACCACACACAGCTGCTGCAGATTGTCAGTCATATATTGTGGTTGTTTACTCATTCATGGATGCAAGGTGGCTGCTCTTCCAGTCACGTACTTGTCACGTGCAAATTGGTTTGCTTAGCCCAGCAGTGGCAGTGCCTCGTCTAATCGTGTGTTTATAGTCAAATCAAGTTCAAATGTTTAGGCAGCCTCTCATTTCAGCTTCAGTATTTTAGCAGTGTTGGACAGGCCGTCTGGAGTAATGTGAGTTTTCCTGATAGGCCAACAGTTCAAACAAATCCATATGGAAAGTCAGTTAACAGTTAAACATATGTTACCTTCAGGTGCTTGTTAAGAAAAACATGTTAAGCAAAACGAAACATAGCATAACATAACGTAACATAAAGAAACAAAATGGGAAATTAGGTCAACCTCTGTTACATAGTAATTAGAGCTCATTTGCTGTGGTGACAAAAAACATTAAGCCTAAACTGGATATGGTCAAGTCTGTGACTTCCATGTACAGAAAGAACTCTGCAAAAAGTCCATTTCATTTTATTGAGTCACATACCAAATAATAACAGTGTGCTGCGCTCATCCCCCAGCATATGGCACTATTTGCTGTCAGTTACTTCCAGTAAGTAGACAGGATATGGATGTCAAGGGGTCAGAACTGAAAAAGCTGACATTATCAAACATTAGTGGCCTGCAGAGGTTAGAAAGAGGGATGGAGACAAGAAAAGACTGTTGCAGTGTCAAGCTTTTCATATCGCAGAGTCTTATGTTGCTGCTTTACATTTGAAGTCATACATTATTGATGGAACTACATAAAGGTCCCTGATGAGACCACCAGTTTGAGAAACATGTAACCAGTCAGAGCTAAGCAGATGGGAATAAGAATGGTGATGTCATTTTCCTGTATAGCTAGCTAGCTAGCTAGCTAGCTACCAGCTACATCCATTAAATATAGCCACAAAAAAATGGGGACAGGGTTGGATGACACCAGCATTATAGAAGCTCTTTTAAGTCTACACACAGAATAACAGCTTTTAAATAAATAAACAAAATTACATGATCAATGTGAAAAAATGTGAACTGCTCCCAGCAACCACAACCCCCTGTCAACTGAAAAATGACACTGGCAGAATGGATACATCACTTAGTTTGACTTGGGTAGTGCATGATAAAACAAAATAACCAGCTACCAAAGAGATATGAGTGAAATTGAACACGTCACGAAGTAGAACAAAACTAAACGTTAGTTGAGCATGTTTTTCACTGTACTGAAACAGTACACTAACAATCAATCAACAGTTGGATTTGAAAGATTTTAACTTTGCTGGTAAATAACTAATAAGTATTGTAATCAAGGAATGGTAAGAATAAGCAACCATTGTAGATAGATTCGGCAAAAAACTGCTGGCAACATGCTTATTAGATTTTGAACGAAAAAACTCCTAAACATTAATAGACAAGGAACACCTGTCACATGGAAAATATATAGTCCTCAACAACAAGAAATTCAACAAAGGAAGTACTCTCTGGATCCTTCTGCCTCTGTGTTAGGCTCGAGCTTTATCCCCAGTGACAGCTGTCCGCTCATCACCTTAAGAACAAGAGGGAGCTGGGGAGGGAGGCGTGGGTGAGATCATTTTCTCTTTATAGAGGCATATATTCACTTTGGGGTGAGGTAGAATAGATGTGTTAGAAAATTGTATTTGACACACCATGGACAATTATATTCTCGCCTACTTAGAGCACAAGAAAAAGTCTAAAAGACACTTAAAGTAGTGTTTAGGTATGAAAACATTGTCTTAAACTCTGGTCATTCTCTCAGTTAACCTTTGTAAGTGCTATTTGACCCCAGTCTGGAAGAACCGGTAAAGAGAACAAAGGAAATTCGTGACAGAATTGGAGTGGAGAGAATAAAAAAGTGTCACTGAGACGGACAGAGTGACGTCAGGTTAACCAGAGAGATCGAAGCCAGGCAGCACTAAAGGAATGAAAGAGGCCGAGTGAGAGTGCGAGCCTTATTGAACAGATACACACATGAGCCAGCATCACTGGCCCAGTTTACCTCGTTGTGCAACAGGCCAGTGGAGTCCATTCAACCTCTCTCCATTCTCATCACTTGCTTCCAGGAAGGGCAGAGGCAGGGGGTGGGTGAAAGGGAGAGCAAAGGGGTGCAGCTGCAGATGAGCTGGAGAAAAGAGTGGGAAAGGACGGATGAGGAAGGACTAGAGTGGAAGAGAGATGGAGGCAGTTTTTAGCCACACTGGCTATGCCAGCATCCCTTCATGGTTGCTAAGGGAACCACTTATTTGTCGTTAAGTCTCTTTCACAGCGACCCTTTTCCTTCCACACACATTCTGCCTCTATAATTTCCTTTTCTCCTTCTGTTTTAGGATGGCTTCTCTCTCTTTAGCCAACAGTGAAATGAAATCCAGTGATGCTGTGAGCTAGAGAACGAGTTCAGCCAGAGTCTGTCTGTCACGGAGAGAGGAAGAGAGGGGGGAGCTGTTGAATGGTCGCAGGTCCCAACTGAGTGTAATTCAAGGCCCTGTCACTTCTTCGACGGAGGACGAGTGTATTATCTCAGTGTCCTTGACCCACTATACCCCTACTCTCTAGGCTGGCATAGAAAAGTAAAGGGTAGATAGACAGAGTGGGTGGATAGGACCATGTGTGATAGTGGGCTGGCTGGCACAGAGGGACAAGAATGGAGTCATTGGCAGGCTGTTATATAATCTCTCAGAATCTGCATTTGAAACAAAGATGTTGTCCCTGCTGTGTGGTCTTGTTCGCGTAAAGGCCGAGCACAGAATATTAGAGACCACCTCCATCCAAAATTTGTTAGGAAACAAAAAAAATAACATTAGCACCAATTGAATTTAGGGTTTTGTACTTATTCCTAAAAATAGTTGTTAGAAGAGTTTGAACATATAGATTGAATGTAATCCGGAAAGCTCTTGCTTTATAGTGATACTGGCTGAAACACTAAAATACTGCATTAAAAAATACAAGGGGCTGCTTTCCTGAGGGCGTTTCTGCAGATGGAGATTAAAAGAAATATGATCCAGGAATTTCAGTTTGAGTAATGACGCCATCGGGCAGTTTATGTTACAGTGGTGGAGAACTCTGCAGGAGTTATCACAAAAGTGATTATGTTTTCATTTGATGTTATGATTATTGTGTCATATAAAGTTATTAGAATGTTGTCATAAAGTTAGAAATTGTAATCAACGGCATGGGTTCCCAAACTTTGCCATGCCAAGGACCCCCATAAAGCATCAGCCAGTCAGGCACGCCCCTGTTGCAAAATTTCTTAATAATTTTCAGTCTTGTTATCTGGTGGTCTTGCTTTTTCTTTCTTTCTTTCTTTCATTCTTTTTTTTTTTTTTTAATTTTCCGTTTTAGCTTAAGGTGGGTAGCTAGTTTTCAGGGGCACTGCAACTTTCCGATATGTCAGCGTCACTCATAGCAGCTGTTTGATTCTGATTGGTTTGAATGGCATGTGTTATTCTTAAATTGAAAGATTGGCATTGAAAAAGAACTCAAGTATTTCGATAATAGAAATTTTACCATCTCAAATATTGTTAATCGAGTTTAATTTTTGTTTAACTGCCACATCAACCCCCTAGCATTCCCGTGTTAGCTCCCGCAGGGTCAGGACCCCCATTTAAAAAACACTAATCTACAGCATCATCGACATGCACTAACACCTTTTCAGTAGCCATGAATAGTGACTGTAGCCATATCAACATTGAGTACTGATCAAAAACAGTGACAACCAATTTATGCTGTGCTCTAAACTAAGCTTTAAATTTAATCAGTGTTTGGCATTTCTTTTTGATTCCCTCTGTTCTACTTTTTAAGCTGTTGCATTTTACAAACTTATTTTGAATTTCCTTCTCCGCTCAAAGAAAACACGGTACTTTCTTTGCTTGAAGTAAAGCATAAATTATCTGTGTCACCACTGGTATTAAGTGTAGTTGCATTTTAAGTGTAGCCACATGCACTGAATTAGATTGAATGATAAGAAACAGTGCATAGGGTGTTTTAGATGCAAACAGGAAATACTGAAATAGTAGGTAGATTTTGGTAAGCAATGTAGCAGAAGTGAGTCAGCAGTAATGGTGTGTAACAAGTAAGCTATGAGCTGCAGAGGCATGGCGGGTGTTTGCAGTAACCTGTATCAGCCACTAGTGTGTTTCAGCCATTGTGTGTGTGTGTGTGTGTGTGTGTGTGTGTGTGTGTGCGCGCGCGCGTGGGCTTATGTGTTTTTTTGTGTACCGGAGGGGGTGATGTGGAAGGCTGAGGGGGTATGCTGTGTACTGACAGCTGGCTTCTATAAATAAATGTCACAGGCAGGGGGGAGACGCGGGGGAGAGAGAGAGAGAGAGAGAGAGAGAACGAGGGAGTTGGGAAGAGTAACAAATGAAGGGGAAGGCGGGGAGAGAATAGAGGATGGGCGGGCTGTTAGAGAGAGACTGATACAGATGTACTGAGGGACTTAAAAGAATGTGGTGAGTGTCCTGCGTTCCGGTCATGACTTTCTCAACCACACCACATGTTGCCACAGTTTCAGCCAATCAGCATCCCAGGGTGGGATCATGTGCCCCCTGCTGTCTCTTTTCTACATGTGTCACGACCGAGGAGCACCAAGTCTGTTGCTGTTTCATTTTTATCTCACATCAGCATTGCCCCCCCCCGCTTCCTTCCCTTGTCTTGCTTTGATTCTTGTTTGTGACGCATGAACTCCATGAAATCAAGAAAACTGCACAAAAGAAACAAAAGCAACAAAAAAGGAAAGAGAAACAAACTGAAAATGAATATGAAAAAAGGCGGGACAAACAAGAAAAATTCTAGACAGAAATAATTCAGTGAACCTCTGTGAATGTGACTTCAAAGACATTTAGCCATAGATACGCTCCCTCCATTAATTTGTCATGTAATCGGTCACTGAGCCGTGTCGGATAATGTCATGTAGACTAGCTGCTTGGTAACAACGAACTGAGATGTACTGTATCACTGACAGAGGCAACTTTCACTTTGCGCCTCCTGTTACACCATTTCGTTGTCCTCCAAAGTGGCTTGTGTGTGTGTTTGTGGGTGTGTGTGAGGCATTTTTTTATGAGGCACTGAACTGGGTTTGGTTTCCTGTCTTGGCGCAGCCATGAAACACTCAACACCTGCCTGTCTTACTGCTTAATTGATGTACCTGTCTTACCTTTTTTACCTACATCTTGTATCTTCATATGTGTGTGTTTCCTTTTTAAATGTTCTCCCCAGACGGGAACTGGTTGTTAATGTCAAATCTGTGGCATTTCCTAACTGTTTGAACAGCAGAGATAGATGCTGGGGAAAAAGTGACAAGGAGAGGCAAGAGAATGGAGTGATGAGACAGAGGAAGATAACATGGCTCCACCAGTGAGTAGGTGGGGTCATGTTATCAGGCTTCATCAGGACATCAGAAGCCTTCTCTTCGACTTCCTGTATTTCTGCTTGCATAGCAAACCATAAGTAGGCTTGCGAAAGAGTTCCTGTGGGCAGACAGTCACAGGCTTATAATGTTCTGAAGCTTAGTGATGATTCTGTGCGTCGTTCTGTGTCAGGAAGAGAACGACGAAGAAAAGGAGCGTGTGTGTCAGAGGTTTTTCAGTTTAAACTTCTAATAGGGCTGAAACTAATTCCTTCCATACACTAAAAGACCTTGACAAAACTTCTAAGACTTTCAAAAGAATAATGTCTGACATCTTCTGATGTCTAAAGACAATGGGCCCTAGTTTCGTAGACCAGGCGCAGTCTAGGCGCAGCACAGGTGCGCCGCGCCAACAGGGTGTGTCCAGGTGCATTTGCAAGTTTCGTGCACGGCGCA
>JAQLOL010000020.1:17324412-17351709 GCA_029783665.1 Naso thynnoides | reverse complement strand
ATGGTATGAGATGAACTGATCATAGGTGACTTGATTTATGAGGCAAACATTGATTATGACTGGAGATGCCCTTTAAAGACATCAAAAAGAGCAGACCTGTGCTTTTTCCTGCACAGCAGATACATATGGGAAACACTGTCCACAATTATAGTTCCTAATATAGTAAACTCCACAAAACTACATAACCCAGTTAGCACACATCTGAAGTATTTATACAATGCACAAAACAAAAGCGGTCACAAGTGTGACCCTCAATAACATAAGCTAACACGATCTATATTATGATGCTCTTATCAAAATCCCCATTTAATGTAGAGAGCTTTGAGTGTGTATGAAGTGTGTCCAGTTCTGCTTTTATTTCTTTTTGACTTCCATTTCAAGCAGATATGTTATTTTGTTTGTTATTTGAACTCATTTGAAACATTCTCAAAAATCTTCAGAAATACCCCTGGGAGGCTAAAACTAGTCTCTCACTGCTGTCAACTTTTTGTTTTTAGTTAGTATGAGAGGTAAACTGCCACACCTACAGGGTTTATTCAGCACAGACATGGAATAAAGAGCTCCTGCATGGACCAACTAAAGCAGCAGAATATCTCACCGACTTGTTTTTCAGTTTTGGTTTCCCCAAATCTGAAAGCATTGAGCAGCATTTTTTCCAGACCAGCAACTCTGTGAAGCAAGCTTAGAAGAATGTTGCACTTTTTGACAGTTTCAGCCATTTATGACAAATGTAAGTGTGATCAATAGAAGTGTTGTTTTCAGAATCTAAGAAAAAAATCACTATTAGCCCAATTTGGATGCATTTATTATTATCCTGATAAAGAGGGCTGTGCATGTCTGTGCTTTCAATTCAAATACAAAATCTACCACCATCACAAGGAACAATAATTCCACATGAAATCTTTTACATTTTTACAACAAAATATGACATGGTAGGAGCCACCAATCTGATGTAAAAGTGTGTTAATGATCATCTTGCTTCAGGGAATATGAGTTGTATTTTAAAGTAAAATGTAGGGTGATGGTGATGCTCCTCTCCCCTTATGGCTGAATCCCAGATGAGGATGTGTTGAGGACCTGACAGGAGCCGATTCATCATTTCTCATGGATCATCCATCACTGGCGGCAGGCAGAGAAGCAGCGCCGGACTGGGTGATAGCCCAGGAGCGTTTGGGAAACACTCCGTTGCAGCAGCCGCACTTGTGCTCAGCCCAACATGTGCTCCAGAGAGCTTCCTGGAGCTCAGAACATGATGAGTTCAGCCTGTGCAATGTCCAAGTGTTGAATTGATAGATTAAGAAACAGAGAAAATAGGCAGAGAGGTTACAGGATATCTATTAATGTCATCACACCAGCTGAAATATCCGGTGCAGTCTGAATCCAGGGTGTGACAAATGGCTCATACTGTTATATTTTAATGGACTGATTTCTAAAAAATGATTCAGTTTTAGTCTGTGTTTGATTATCTAAGTAACTTTTGACCCAACAAGACGAAAGGAAGAGATAAGAGATTGCCAGGTAATGTGTTCTCTGGATATAAATCTTCATCATGTTTTTTGAAATTCACATATGCTTGTTAAGTATTTAACAATGTTTTTCAGTCACAGACTTTTGTATCAGAACCTTTCACAAGACCTCCTTCTTTTTTGTGTTACTCTTATTCTCAAACTGGACAGGATATTTGCTTCAGATTGATTAATTATGTTACTCCCTTTTTTCCCCCAAGGGAGAGATTTAGGTGGACCAGAATGTTAAAATTAAGAAGTCTCCATATTCGAAGGTGATTTATTTCTGATGAGAGAGAGAAAAGAACCCACTCAGTAATGTAGGTTCCTCTCTTAGGAAACATCTTGTCCAGATAGATCATACTAAGTAATTGTCTATATATTGTTCATAAGGGCCATTTTATTCGGTGAAGAATATAACTTAAGGTTTTATTGTAATTTTTGGTTGAAGAATGCAAACAATATGAGGAAACTACAGCCATCCTAGAAGCACTGTCAATCTGCTTGAGGTAAATGCTAACATCACCGTACAAACATGCTCACGGCGCCAATGCTAACATGCTGATGTTTAGCAAGTATCATGTTTTCCCTGTTCACCATCTTAGTTTGGCATGTTACCATGCAAACCTTTGCAAACAAACTCAAATTACAGCTGAGGCTGATGGGAATGTCTTTAGCATTGCAGGTTTTGTTTGCCATGAAACAAAGTGTTGGTAAGCAACGTCTGGAAATCAAGCTCACAACAACATGAGACTCCTAAAGCAACTCCATTGCACCCTTCCCTTCCTGTTTTTGCTCCGTAACTCCGAACTGCCCTCCACCTGGCTCACATTTCAATCTGCTCGTTGTCATTCTCTCTTTTAAAACCATTGTCCAACAAAGATTCATGACAAGATGAAACCATTGCAGCTGTGTACACTGGTCAATCTGCGGATGACTGCGTCGTCTGCAGACAACAGAGGCCAGGTTGAGAACGTAAGGCACTTCACTTGTTTCAACAGCCAATGAGATCGTAGCCACATCACCTGTTGCAAAGACGCGCTGTGTAGAGCAGCCAATAGGAACTCACACTCTCTGAAATGACCCATAATTGACTGTGTCTGTCATAGTCTTAAATTTTTTAAAGCCGGAATACAGAGCCAAGGAACCACCTGAATTAAAATATGTCATTATATATGTATAGCACATGCAATATGTTATCATGGAATTTTGGCCTGCTGGGATCACTAAAGTTATCACAATTCATCCTCAGGAGACATAAATGTCTGTACTAAACCTCATGGCAAACCCTCCAGCAGTTAGGTTGCATCAGAAGAAAAGTCAGAGAGGAAAAAAAAACAAAACAAGTCAATTGTGCAATTCCTTTAAAAAAAAGAAAATTTAACCATAGTAATGCAGGTTCTGTGCGTGCCAATTGTATATGGTGTGTAAAAGTGTGTGTTCATGTGTTTTACATCTTGTTGTGGGTCGGGATAAATACTGCATGCATGTGTCCCACTCTTACTGCCCTGCCACCTGTCTGGCCGTCAGCTGCGTCTCTTCCTTTGATGCTGGCTGCTTGTGTGTCATCCAGATGTGGCTGCAGAGGAGCGAAGAGTTCAGTTAGTCCCCAGGGATTTTCCCTTTGAGCCCATCGCACAAGCCAGGCCGCTGGGAAGAGACATACAGCCAACACGTGTGTATGTGTGTCTCTCCTGCCATAAGCCACTCCTTCATCTGACCCATTGCTTCTGTTTCGTTCCTCTTCTTCCTTTGGCCTTCATCCTCTGGAATCCAACTGCGGATCACATTAAGATCTACTGTCCTGGATTAAAGGTCATAAAACCTTCGGGATACTTTCCTGTGCTTAATTTGCCTCCCTTTCCTGTAGCTATGTCAGGATATAAAATTGATATCTCGATGTCATCATACTGCTCTTAGTCAACAGCTTTTTGTTGTGCAAAAATAAAAAGCCCATGTGGGATTAATAACATTTCATGTTGCCTAACTGTCATGACTCACAAAGACACAAAGAAGTAACTGAAACATCATTTAAGATATTGAGGAAGCCAGAAAATTGGTCTTTTACAATTTAAAAAAGGTGTGTAGCCCTTTCCATTCGATGGAGTAAAGAAGAGTGTTTAAGCAGTTTGCTATAAGCAGAACTACAGGCAGCCTTACGTTTTTAAAGTATGGGGAAAAAAACTCTAACAGCGAGCCCTCCAGGCAGCATGCATCACACACAATCCCTCTCTTTTACAGCTTACAGCAAAGGTTCATGAGCTTTAGGGAACATATGTGTCTCTTTACACTCAAAGCACTCATTAAGCATGCCTGTGAGTGTGTGTTGACTTGTATTTTCTCACTCTATCTGACTGGCAATTGAGCGCAACTGCAGAGCAGGTTTTTGAACAGTCACTGATGCTACAAATATGTGCAGTACTGTCTGACTCCACAGCATGAGAGACTGCCTTTAGCCATGTGATCTGAGCTCAAACTCTGTCTCAGCAGGCCTCTGCCATGCTTGAGGTGCCCTTGAGCAACAAACTGACTTGAATACTCACCTCTGCTGTATAGGGAAAGGGTAAAAAAAAAATAAAATTGAAGAATATTTTTTGGCCTGTATAACATCATTCACATGGAGACTGGCACGCAGATGTACAGAATTGCGAGGTATTGGGGGAGATCTGAATTTTGTATTGAGCAAGAAAAACAGGAATGATCTACATTCGAAAACTCATTCATCAGCGTAATTTTTCATCTGCGGCCGTGCTGCTGCCCTCATGAAGAGGCGAGCACTGGTTCGGTCTGGAAACAGGATGTGGGCAGAAGAGCTGGGCATCTGCCACATGCCATGGAGCCTCTGGAGCTCATTTGCATAAGTTTTGTGTGTGTGTATGTTTGCACAAGTGTTTGTTCTGTCGCTAGGTGTGCGATGAAATTCCTGTGTGCATGCGTGTCTGGGTAGTTGTCTTTTGTCAGTTTGTGCGTGCGTACACATGCAAATGTCGGGTTCATGCCTCCTTACGTGTAAACAAAAAGTGTGTGTGTGCATAAATGTGTGTCTTTGTATCTGCTTCCCCCCCTCTTCCCATTTCTTGCGTAGGCTTCTTTTCCCGGCACTGCACCGTGCATGGCATCCCCGCTGGCACTGTCTTCAGCCCACCCTGGAAAAGTCAAAGACAGGCAGCCAGGCTGTCTGTCTCCCTCAGTCTGTCGTCAGCCTCACCTCTCGATCTTTCCACTCTGGCAGCATGTGGTTCAACATCAAAACATGAAGACGTTCAAGGCAGGAGCAAAAATATTTACCCTAACAAGTGCATTAATCTTGCTTGGAGACTCACAACCGTCAATTTTTTTTTCAAGGGAAATATCCGTTTAGCAATGACTGCAAACTTGTGTTCAGGACTGACAGTCACAACAATTAGGACTTGAGATTTTATGTGGACTGAGCTGTCTCACATGAAAATTGGAGCCTGAAAATTTTTGATACTTAGAGTGCATTTATTTGATTATTTGGCCTGTGTGAAAAAATCTTTATTTCTTGCACCTCCATGATAGAAAAAAAAAATTAACTATTAATTCATCTTTGAAAGAAAAATGTTCAATTCCAACACAACAATAATCAAATACATGAAAACAGCTTTATTTGATTGTCATTACAAGTAAGAACCATGCAACCATTACCTTTAAAAAGGCAGATACTTCATCAACTGCAGCTTAAATAGAGTAACGTTAGAAACAAGAAAATTTAATTGCTTTGCACAATGTCTCTAATATCCTGATACATGGCAATTTTTATTTATTTTTTAAAATATAAAACATTGATACAGAAGCACTTTCTTTCTGCAAACAGCACCACAGCATACAATGTTTGACTTTGCTGATATACTCTATGGTGATGCATGACAGTACAGGATTCATCGCACATGGTGAAACCCCCCTGCTTGGTGTTTTAGTGAATGTTTGTATTTAGTCGCTGAAAATGAAAGTCCAATCCCACTCGGTCACTCTGCTTCATTGCTTTATCCTGGCTAAGTGTGCTGGAAAGTCTGAATGCTTCACATTGGTTTAAACAAACAAATAAGCCCAGAGGGAAAATATGAGGAAGACAGGCAAACATCAGCACCTTGGCTTGAGAAATGGGCCCTGATCGCTGCCTTGAAAGATGGCTTGTTTTGTGCTGAGACGGCAGCACCTACATGACCTGTGATTAATGTTGTTGTGCCACGTTGGTTTTCATCTTGTGAAGCTTTTTTCTCATAAGTGCTGATTAATTTTCTGTAGTTTTCAGAGTGGGGAGTAATTTCTTGCAGCCGGGTTTTATTTGCACAGTGTTTGAGATATCCATCTGTGAGATTGTTCAGCAACTTAAGTAGGTCTGGTGTTGCAGGCTGTTACTCTGGTTGGAAAAAAACCCCAACACATTTTGTGTATGAAAAATGTAGATGCCATCTCCCCGTACCAATGGCAGAGAAATAGTGACAGAAAAACTTCCCTAAAACCACAACAAGTGAGACATTGACAGAACTGTACACTGTCGTAGGTGGACTTAATAATACCTCTTAACTATATATTTCTACAATTTGCTTCAAAGCATTTCGTGGATTGCAATTAAATGGTGACTTTAACATTCATTTGGAGGTGTGATTGTGCCACCCTGATGGATTTACTTTCCTTTCACCTCTGTTTTGGTTCTCCACTAACTCCTTGTAAAAATATCCAGTGCTGCTAAGTGCTCCAGTATGTTCACCAGCTAGTCGTTAACCTAGTCTGTCTGCCTTTTGGTGCTTGATAGGTAACATTCAGTGGCTTTTAACTGAGGTTTTGTAAGAGAGGAGACAAACCGTTTAAAGTATGTTGAATACAAAAGTCTGTAACGCCAAAAAGGATGGTTGAATAATAAATGCAACCTCCTAAAAACCATTTGTCCACTTTACAACAGCCAAACTTGGGCGCATATCTAGCCAAGTAAAAGACGTCTGTGCAGTAAAACCTTGTGCAAGCAAAGAAGTACAACTTTTATGAAAAATGGCAGTTCAAACCTTTTTTTTTTGAGTGAAGGCACCAAACTTTTTGACCACTTTTTAAAATTAAATTCGACTGGCAAATGTACACATGCAGTTTTTAAGTCCATTAAAATTTAAATAATAGCTCTCTTCCCATTCATTTAATAAGGGCCTACTCTTATTAGCCCCTAAAAACTGCCTGGCTGCTAATATGGCTGCTGATTGGTGGAACTTACCCAAAGGGACTTTGGTTTTAATGCTTTTTTGCTTTAAACAACTGCTTGCTAAACCCTAAAAATGGGCTTGAGTCAACCAAAACAGTAAAGCTGTGGGCCCTGAACTCTCAGGCATTTACATCTAGTCAGCCATTGTTACTATAACATTTAAATTTGAATTATGCAGCTTTAAGCAACACAAACCCAATTCCATTCATCTTCAATACATTGTAGCGCAGGCTTTGCAACTGATCGTACACTATCTGCATGGCTATGTTACAGTAGAGGTAACCAATAAAACACTGTACATTGTTTCATAATATTGAGCGCCTATTAAAGGTCTTTTGTTCAGGAAAGACTCAACGCATCAGTAGCCTCCTTTGCTGTTAGCTCAGAAAAGTAGAAAACCCATCCAGGAAAAAGAAATTGAAGTCCAATTTCGTGCACTGTTAGACTGCACTGATAAAGCATCTGTGAATTATGAGACGGACAGACGGCTCCCAGAACATTGCAGGGGCTGCAGTTCTCGTCCCCAAAACTGCTTTTGTAAGATATCATCTAACTTCAAAGAGAACACAAGAGTTTAATTAATGAATGTTATGTCTGGACATGTAATAGTCTTTGAAATACAGTCTAATCTTAGCTGCTGCCCTCTAATCATTTCAGATTTACAGCAGGGAGCAGCAGTCGGAGCCACCGGTGGCCATGTCTGTACCTCAGAGCGACATCATTAGGATGTTCCTGCCACTGTGCTGTGTTATTTTAAATGCTGTTGTTCACAGTCTGTGGTGACTAAATGACATTAAATTTTACTTTTTAATAAAGTGGAATGATGTCATCCAGATAGACTTTTTTTGCAGTATGAATGAGGTTCAGTAAAGTTTTTAGACTCACTGTTGTGGGGATAACATTTGGTGACTTTCTACTTACAAGATGTCCTCTCCGCTGGGCCTCCTGTCACTCTCCAGTGTCAAACTGAAAGGCCAAGTCCAAAACTGCTGCATCGGGCCTGCCGATGAAACGCTGTCAGCCCTCCACTGGCTTTGTTGACAGAGTGATTTACTGGGTTGAACATATTGATGCGTAGGATTTTGACGCATGAGTAGATGTGACTTTGCAATCTCATAAACCTTTTCAGAGATTTTTGTGCTACAAAAAGCTTTTAACCTAGTAAGATAAATTACATATGGCTTTTTGTTTTCACAAAATGGGCCTTACCTTTGAAGAAAACAGTTCCTACTGATTTAAATCAGTAGGAACTCCATGTGTCGAAGCTCTTTGCATGGGGCCACAAGTGATACTATGCATATAAAGAAACTGGTGGGTGGTTTTCTAGGCTTTTGCATACAGAAATTACACAAGAGAAAGTGTTAAGAATGCATTAAAGCAACAATATGTAACTTGATCGCAACCCGCGGCTTCCAAAACAAAATGATGCACATTAATACATCACATAAAACAGCAATTTTCGTAAAACCCGGTCATATTTTACAGGGAAAATGTCCTCTGGTTTCGCTCTAATGACCTAAGACTGTTCTGTCTATCTGCAGCCTTTTTTTTGGTGGAGCTGTTCCTCACAACTATCCGGTGCTGCAGCTACAGCTTCGGTGTGCAAGCAGCCTACATGTTGCTTTTAAGACACGAATGAGAGTTGAGGCAGAGCAATTGTAGGACATCAGAGGGAAAACCAGAGGACATTTTCCCTGTAAAATATTACCCGGTTTTACTAAAAATGCTGTTTCGCGTGAGGTATTAATATGCGTTCTTAAGTTTTGTTTTCAAAGCCACTGGTCAAGCTACATGTTGTTGCTTTAAACAGTACTTTTTATCTGCTCTAACATAAGCTGCAATTATTAGCATATGTAGTTAACTATCTTAATACCTACTGTACAGGAGTAGGTTGTTTGATCATCGTCAAGTTCAAGCAGCACATTATTAAACGACCACCCATGCTATCCCCCAGTGTATGGGAACCAACACTGGATGATCAGAGCATGGACCAGTTATTCTCAGCTGGTGCTGGATTAAGCCTGCCATAGCTTCTCGTCTAACCCCCAAAATATTAATGATAAATGTAGTTATGGCTGTTAGCCCTTCAGTACACTGAATGTTACTGAATCAAAACCTCTCAGTCAGCTCCTCATAATTGTAGATGTCAGATGGATTGCTTATGTCCCTGATAACTTTCTCCTGTCTAAAAACCGGCTCGATGTAAAGATAATGTGCCACTGTCAGTACAATGTTATTATTAGGAGATGTATAAGTTACTGTAGAAATGGCCTAGATTCTGACATTACACCTGCTCCTGACGAGGTGTAAGATTGGCCAGTTTTAGTGAGAGGGAGACCTAAGCCTAGATGTAATTAGGTCTGACTTAGGCTGGATTGCTAAGTTGCTACCAACTTAGCCTAAGACCAGCAAAAGCCCTGTTGCTGCAACGCGCTCCAGCAACCCAGGTAAGCATTCAAGTTAGTCCTCAATCAGTAATCCTCTTTTGTCTGTAGGCTACTAATATTAAAAATAAAAATCTAACTTTGAGCAACACAAAGGTATGCAGGCCACACTAAGCATCATAACAGGTATGTGTTAGAACGTAATAACTGTCTGTTTTTAGTTTTCTTGATCATAGCTACAGTATGTGACACAGTGTAACTTGTTACACTGCGGTGAAGGAAACATGAATCATTAGTGAAGATGCTGTATTTTTGCCGAGACCTGCTAGCATAAGCCGCAGTCTTTTTTTTAAACCAAAATATCACAAGCACATTTATTACCCATTTTGCAGAGTTCTTTTTTTTAAATGGGTTCACTCGAAACACTAAAACTCTGTCAATTCCCGACGCTAATGTTAGCTTAACTAGCTAGCTACAGCTCATAAAATCTGCCAGCTACAGCAGTCATTTCATCTGAAAAATGTTTGCCTACAGGCCAAAAAATGAGAAGCCTGCTTTTGTCTGTCTCTGTCTTTAATCCCTGAACCATTGTTTTGAAAGAATTTGAGGGTTTATCTGCAAATAATCATTATTGTGAACTGCACATTTAGGCTACTGGGCAAAACCATAAAGCTTGACAGGTGTGCCCACACTAACTATTTCCATCATTATATATTGTGATAATATGCCCCTCACTATGTTATTATGGTTGTAAATTAAGTGGGGAAAATGTGTTTTCTGCCCATTCTTGTTTCATCGATTCTATGTACATATCTCCTGCTGTGGCAATAGACATTAGCTCTGTAATGGCGGGTAAACATTTGAGACAAACACAAGGTAAACAGAGAAACACAATTGATGCCTCTCAGCCTCCAGAAATATGATCTTGCATCTGGACTCCTTCAAAGCACCTCAGCACCTCTGTGAAAGAAAAAAGAGAGAGACAGTGTCCCTTTAAGGGATAACTCACAGAGGAAGAAGAAAAGCTGCAAAGAAGGAAGAAGGGAGGTGTGTATGTGTACGTGTACATGTCAAACTGATAGACACTTGGGAGAGAGAAAGGGAAAGAAGGAGAGGGAGAGGAGGAAGAGAGATAAGGAGAAAGAGAGACAAAGACAGAGAGAAACAACATTGCATTAGGCACTAAGAGCCATTCCTCGCTCGCTAAAGGCTAATGCAATTGCCACAATAAGAGTGTCTCAGCGGAGGCTGTTAAAAAAAAAGAAAAAAAAACTAGAGAGGGGAATGAAAGAGGAGAGGCAGGGAGGGAGGGAGGAAAGGAGGGAAGAATAGAGGGAGGGATAGAGAGGAGGGAGGGAAGAAGGAGAACTGGCAGCCCTGCCTCCAGACTCTCATATGGACAGTGGATCTCTTGGGACAACTGGTTGAAAGTCTTTCTCTGTCTCTACTGTTACTTCTGGATGTGTGTGAGTGGCTGAGTGGGCTCGTGCTCTGCTGTGTCTCCAGAGTGATTTATCAGGTTTGCAGGGAGGAGAGAGAAGGAGAGAGGGGGAGACAACTCCGGTAGCAGGGCAGGCAGCAGTTACCAGCCTGCTGGCTGGGTGTGTTAACTCCACATCTGACCTCTATGGGAACAGAGCAGACTCCACTCCTCTCCTCCCCTCCGTGCAGACTGTGGGAACAAGGGGGACAAATCTCCATTTCAGCCCTCTCTCTCTGCTTCTGGCTGGGCTGTCGAGTTGTGGGACACGGCCCTGCACAGAGCAGGACATGACGAGACAGGACAGCTTTGGCAGCGAGACCTCAGCGGGAGACCTGGGCTCAGAGGATTGCACTGCCGACTGACTCTTGGATCTGAAATGGCACAGTTGGCACAGTCACGCTGTCAGTCAGGCAGCCATGCACTTGTCTAGTCAGTCATTAGCCAGTCAGATGTTTAGTTAGTCAGTCGGTAAATTGGTCATTGGGGTCCTCGCTGCAGATTCAACTCCTCCACTTGTGCATATCCTCATCTGAACTCTGAGGTGACTCAGACTTACCGAGTAGCAAAAACGGACCTGTGGCCATGGTGAGTGGATGAAACCCCTCTCTGTCTCTCACATGCATTTTCACACACATTTTTTACCTTTGAATTTTTTTTCTCCTGTGTGTGTAAGTGTTGCATTTCCAAATTTCCTGAGCTTTGTTATGTTACTCCTTATTTTCTCACCCCTTCTTTCCTCTGACAGCTGGCTTGTCACAAACACAACATAAGACAACAGATACGATCAAAGCGTCAGTCTGATGTTATGGAGTTTAGTCAGTCGTCAAAGTCTCGCTTTGATCTTTTGGTGGTGGCACTCGGAAAGACAGTGCATCTGTTTGTATGACAAACAGCCAGTTGGTTTTACAGCTATCATCGACTCACCAAAGATATTTCACACGGGCGGTTTCAGCTCGTTGTTTATGAGGGTGGAATGAAAAATAAAACCTTTATTATTTACTCAAGGCTACTTTAGAGTGTAACACACGGGATGTTATGCCAATTCAATAAAAACCTTGTAAAAGTTGAATAAACCTGTATTTGATTTAAATCTCCGTGGAAAGAAAAATAGATAATATTTCACATACACACACGCACACACACAAACACCTGCATGACTTTTGGCTGCTGCACCAGCACTTTTTTCTCTGCAAACTCATGACTGTGGGGGGTTTTTGTAGAACGCCATAATCTCACCACTGTTTGGAAAAGGAGTTTGATGTGATAAACTAACCCTAAAGTCAAGTGCAGGGAACATTTTTGGACAAATAGTTCAAATATTTGAGCACGCTCCAAGGCTTTATCTGGGTCTGCTAAATCAGTGGAGTTGTTCCCATGTGTAAGAGACATGTGACACAAGGGCAAGGCTAATGCTTCTAGACAAGTATTACACATAAAGATATACTGTTTATGTACCAGTGTCAATAAGAAAATAATAATACTGTGATGGTTAAACATATAGTCTATATGCCAACTTTGAGCCACATTTGCTGATATTTTAGTATTAAAAAATAAAAAAACAGTCTAATGTAACAAAGGCACTCATAATGCTAATACTGTTAATTAACACCCATTTCTGCAGCTGCATGCATCCTTTTGCTGCTTTTTTTGTTTCCCTGCCTGCACATGAGCTATATGACTAAGAGCCACAGTCTCACTATAACCGTTTATACAAAACACAACCAACCATTTACGCCAAGCAATTTCAGATAAGTCGATACCACATGTCAAACACAAAATGCAAAGAAATGAAGTAAAAGTCTGGCAGTTGAGGAAAGTTAAACATATCCCAAGATAACAGCCGAGATAATTCTTCTGCACAAGTTGGTCAGCCAGCGAGCACACAATGAATGTTGCAGATGAATAATGGGTCTTTGGATGTCAGGAGGGCGGAAAGGAGGCAACAATGGGATGTAGGTTTCTCTGTTTCAGCTAATGCAAACAAATCAGTCATGGCAACTTGATAAATTAGTGTTTAATCAATTATGTAATTTCGGGAATCTCTCTGCCTCTCAGTGGTCAAGAATCAGTTCATTCAGCTTCAAATCTAAAGTGTGCTTCAGAATGACCAAACGCTGTGTACTCACTATCAGCGGCAGATGTTGACATGGGCGTTGTCTCGACTGCAGTGAACAGATGTTTATTTTTTGGGTTCGGCTAGTGATTTTGCTGTCATCAATAAGAGTTTATGTGAATGTGTCTTCCTCTCTATGAGGTGCACCTGTGCTTCTCAGAAGTTGGATGTGTTTGCGTCCTCTGCGCAGCCTCACGGTCCTCTTCTCTCCCATTGTTTCCCTTACACTTTTGTGTGCTCGCTGGCTCCTCTCAGATCAGCTGCAGAGTTTTTAAGTGCACAGGACAGCACGGTCTCCCTCAGCTCTTTCAGCCCGACCATGTGTCTACAACAGAGAATTTCTGTCTGAGCTGAGGCAATTACAGCACACATTTAAAGCCATCCTAGCCAGGAACCAAATGAAGGGGCCTTTGATAGGCTCCGACTGATGCATATTTACTTTTTACGACCAACCAAGTAGTAAACAGCTGCCTTGTTGGCGCTCAGCGAGACTTTAAATACAACCCTGTTCACACACACATACACATAAACATACACTTGCGAAAAGACAAAGAAATTCAAGAAAACACGAGAAAGGTACACAGCCTCTCTTCTTCTGCCAATATACCACAGTAATACCCAAGACTAAGAGACATTGCCAGCTCCATTTGTTTGCCAGCCACTGATTTTATAATGACGTTTGTTGAGCTATGCCTGGCTGTTTTTTTCAGAGCTGCAGACACAGCAGCAGCAGCAGCAGTAGCCTCCAATTGAAGCCATGTGTGGTGGAAAAACAGGCCTCAGTTTGTGGAGAGATTGCATGCTTGGAGTGGGAGGGAGCCTGCCGGTTACAGAGGTCACAATCCGAACACGCCAACTCCTCTTGGCCTCTCACACGCCATGCTGTCGGATGCGTCTCAACAGTCAGTGAGAAATCCCTCCCAAATCGCAGCCACTCCCCTCCTTAACTTTGTCTCAATTAAACAAAATGTATCACCAGACTCTGTTGCAACTCTCACCTATTATCTTTTTTATGTTACAGCTTTTATAGGGCAAAGTTTGGAATAATGCAGAACAAATAAAGGCAAGAAGGAAAGGACTCCTAGTGAGCTTTTGTTCTCATAGGTGGTGTCTTGAATGGGAAGAACAGGGTGTGCCATGAATAAAAAAAGTGGTCGGTTTAGTTTAGTCTGATATGAGAAATTACGAGAGTTAGCTCTTCTAATGGCAGTACTGGTGCATCCCACTGTCCCCAGATGAACCCAGTAGTCCAGTGATGTGGCTGGGTTTATGTCCTCCACAGCTTCATCATTTGAACATGCTCCCACACACGTATGCTGCATGTATAATCTCTTGTCTATTATACTTTCGCCATTCTTTGTGTGTGTCTCTGTTCCACACCTTCCTTTATCCTCAGGTTCTTTTTTTTCGTCTTTTCCTTGCAGTCAAAATGTTATCAGTGTAGCCACAGCTATTAGCTAATAGCTGAGATAGCGACTACTATCAAATTCAGAGATAGCTTATGCCTGGCTTTAATGCAGCTGTGCCATTTCCCCTCATGCACCATAATGGATTATGTTCTTGTCAGCGCACAGGGCTGGGTCATTTTTTTCAACTCTGCATTTTTCCTATAGGACATGAGTCAGTGCCTCTCTAAAGATAACACTCAAGTGATTTAGCATTAAATACTTTTTGAAATAAAATTCCCAAATCTGTTTAGTCTCGTATATCTTATTCTGTTCCATTTCTAAGAAAAGGATTGGGAATGATTGATTTTGCATGAAATTACATCCCTGCCAAATTGCATTAAACTATGCAAAGTGGATTATTGTTAATGGGACATGAGAAAAGCTCCTGCTCAATGCCTACTCCCTTCTTCAGTCACATGTGAGGGCTGCTTTATCAGGACTGATTGATCTAATGAGCTAAATAATGAAGCTCAGACCCTACACGCACTGGTAATGACTTTTTAATGCTCTTGGGTTCTTTTGTTACCTACAGAGGTGTGATTGGTTGAGACAGGGGCTGCATTTTTTTGCTCTCTGATCAATTCACCGTGTCCAGTGTAGTAAATGTGGGTATAATCAATATTTCTTCCTCATCGGAGGGTACATTCAAACCAGACTGATTCTTATGATGCAGCTCCAGCCACATCTGAAGGCCAATCTGTTTATGCTTGTTTAGAAGGACACGCTTAAAACTGAGGCAAGAAGCCTGCTGTCATAAGGACAACACACTAGTTGTTTAAATAGCAAAAAATGGAGGAGACACTTAGATTCATCCATTCGTGCTGTTGTACTCATTTGAAAGCCGTCCGAGGCTGTGGAAAGAATGAAAAAAATGACCTGATAGTGTTTGTTCAGTCAAAAAGCAACAACCCACTATTTTTGACCCACATCCTTGTGAGTTGCTAAACAGCAAATGTAAAAAGAATTGTACAGATATTAGTGGTAAGCTAGCTAGCAAGAGATGCAGCAGGTGTGTGTATTTGTGTGCAGCTCAGCCTCTGACTGAACTCAGTTTTTTTTCTCTATGTTTCTGGCTGAGACTCATTTGGCCTTTGGAAAGGTAAAAATTTCCTTTGCAACTTTTTCAGCCAACAGGTTTGTGTCTTTGCAGCAGCTTGTGCCACAAAGGG
This sequence comes from Naso thynnoides, assembly GCA_029783665.1. Classification (NCBI taxonomy): domain Eukaryota; kingdom Metazoa; phylum Chordata; class Actinopteri; order Acanthuriformes; family Acanthuridae; genus Naso; species Naso thynnoides. Next base: position 17,336,395 of record JAQLOL010000020.1, on the reverse strand, counting down.
TGAAATCGCACCCATGCATGTCTTTCCCTGAACTTGAGATGCAACTGCGTCACGTCCAAAATTCATGTTCTTTCATGTTATGTCTGAACAGCTAATTCTGCTCGCTTTCTTCTCCCCACTTGAACAGTTACTGTATAAAATGGGATTTCTTGTTGGATTATCTGCGTCGGAAAGTTACAGAAATTTTCGGCTGAAGCTCCCCGACCGACACGAAAAGCTGTGGGCTGGAGGGGGTTTTGGATGCTGTGACAATCGGACAAGTGCTTTGTTTACCAAGCTTACCAATCCCTTTAAAGTGGGAGTATACTTGAAAAATATTAGAATGGTTTATACAGTGTGTCGTCCCACCATGTTGGAAGGCTAAAGTGTTTGCAGCCGTTTGAATGGCTTCACTCAGAGGTGAGGTGAAAAGCCAGCCGTTGTGGTGGGGTGTGTGATAATTGTTTAAATATGATGAACACGTTTTGTCACTTCTGTGAGGCATCCGGAGTTGCACTCATTTACACACACAAATAGTGACAGAAATAGTTGTCTAAAAATAACAAGTGGTCACGTGGACGTGAATTTCGGATTATCAGTTTAGTAAAGATACAGAAATCTAGATAAATAGAGAGTTTCAGATGACGTTTGAAGATCCTGCAAGCACTTGGTTTAAAGCATACTTTGCTACTGCAGTCTGCTTTCAAGGGTTCACCGTTCAAACTTACTCTCTCTAAAAGGCTGTGTCTCTAAAACAGCTTCATATTTCAGGAGAGCTTTGCACGCTCTACGGACTAGACAGTATGGCATCCATAAACCAAGGCTTTTCTAATGCAATTAAACTGGATATTGCTCTCTCTTGTACACGCAGACATTCTCACACACTTACATTTCTCTCCATCTCTTGTTTCTCCCTCTCACTCTCAACACTTTGCCTGTTTTTTGTTGGAGCAGTCAGACAAATCATGGTGCCACCGATATGTGAGATGCAGGGTGACGTCAGTGCCGGACGCCTGCATTCACATGTGAAACTTGCGCTCGCGGTCACCACCACATACATCACAACATCCCCTGCCAAGAGCAGAGTAGCATGAGAAACCGCTTTTCAGCAAATGGTTTGACTTTGTCACCTTTGAAGAAAGTGGGGGAGAGGCATTCATATTTATGTGCATGAAAATGTTCTCTGTTTGCATTTGAGGCTACCAAAACGCCACTTCGGAGCAGTATTATTTCCAACCTCCATCGGCCATATGCCCAACAGGCACCTCCTACGGACTGCGTGAATGAGGTCATTTTGTTTGGCTGAGAGTGCAGACATTGCACTTTCTAAATGTGGTGACTTGTTCACACCTTCATGCCTATGTACAATAAAAAGTCCCATCATGATAAAAAAGTATGCTCATATGCTGTAGGCTCGACAGTTTGCTCAAACAAACCACAAAACAAATGACAAGTTTAGTTGCTATGGACATATGGAAATCAAGTCAAACTGATCTCTTGAAGTTGCAGAGGATATCATCATCAAGTTGTCCTTCATTTTGCAGTTGAACTGCAACAGAAAATTATCTGCAACTATTTTCATGATCGTCTTTTTTTTTTGTAAGCAATCACTGGTTTCAGTATTTCCTTTTGTTTTTTTGCTGCATTGGTTAATAAAATTAATATCTTTGGGATTTGGGCTGTTGACTGAGTGAAAAAAAACACATTTCAATATATTAGGCTCTATGAAAGTATTAGTTTTTCTTTTTTAAATGTTTTGATGTTTTATAGGGGAAATGATTAATCAAAAATAATCTAAAGATTGTTTAATGTTCAAAATAATTATTAGGTGCAGCTTTAATGAGCTTTTACAGACATTTTATTTCTTAATGAATATCACATCTAATCTCTCTATGTCACTCCACTTACCAAAATATGCCACATTATCACACCATTAATTTAAACCTTCACAATAATGACACCAATCAGTTGTTTCCCACATCAAGCTTTCACACCCAGCAAACAAGCACTGACTCACAGACGTGTCAGAGGGCATGACCACTCCCTTCAATTCACTCACACTCACCGTTTTGTTCTTTTCTTTCACACTTCACTGCGTGCAAACAAACAGCGTTCACACCACCGTGGACACACACACACACACAAGCAGGCAATCCCTCATTCCACTTTTCTGCAACTGTTCAGTGAAGCACAACTTTACGTTCCACATCTCACAACCTTGACAAACATATTTATTCATGATTCCTGTGCAGGGAGGGGTGGACTGTTAACTCTGGTTGACAGGACAGACATATTTCTCTGTCTGGAAGCATCTTCACGCCTTCGTTAGCTTGTACAACATGTACTCTGGCTCTGCACGTAAACACCAGGGCTCTGGAAGGCACCCAGTTCCTATATAAAATAATGTTTGGATGCCATTGAGAGTCTGTCATTGTGATGCTCTGTGCGTGCAGGTGCAGACAAGAGCAGGGCTTTGACTTTTAAAGGCAGGTCATGTGCATTTTCTTTGTAATTATCAAGTTTTTTTTAAATGCACTGATGATAGTGCTTTCAGATGAGATCTGTATTCCTGCAGCTTTGATTATAGATGGATCTCTCAAATCTGTGCTTCAGTCTCAGACATGGATCTCACTAGAACTGTTACGGTAATCTGTAGTTAATCACTGACATATGCTCTATGATAAAAAAAGATTCAAAAAAAGAAAAAAAAGCAGAGATGGGAAGATCAATACAAGTCCCATGACAATTGTTAAATATACAGTAAGATTACATTAAACAGCCAGTTAACTTAGCTTAGCAAGGGTGAAAAGTTATTACGGCTCTCTCAAGGTGACAAAATCCACTTGTACAAAAACCAAAGTGTAAATTTGACATTTCACTGCTTTACAGGGTGGTGTTGGTGGATGGGGAAGCTTGGAGAACAACTGATTGTAGCGTTAAAAATGAATGACATATTTTTAATATTTCACGTTATTTTTATTTTTAAAAAGCGTATCTGAATTTCCTTCTTGCGGTAGAAGAAACTCCACATGTGGTTCTCCAGCCATTTTGACTCTCAAAGTGTGAGGAGGTGCTGACAATGTATGAAAGCGATCAAGGAGAGACTGTTTAGACTCAGCCCGAACCTCCTCCTCACTGCTCAACAATCCTGTCATTATTCCTTTCCCACCAGGGTGGGCCGGGAATTTTCCATGCAAAACAGCGTAAACAACAAAAACAAAAGATAATAATACACAGTGACGTTCAAGTGCTTCAAAGAGGAAGTTGTAAAAAGAGCTTGAGTTTGTTTTTTCTACATCTCCCCCTGTGAACCCACCCAACAATGCAATTTCATTTAAAATGGGAGAGCAGACCTTTGTGAACTGAAACCTCCCTCGGTTTAATATGAAACAAAGACAAAACAGAACTTCTTCTTATTTGCTTAAATATCGATATCCATGCGGTTTGCCCTCTGCGTCTCAAACATACAGCGCTTTCTTTTTGCTCCTCAGTTGCTTTAAACAAACTGTCCAGGCAGCCGGCTCTGCGTGTTCCAGTTAGACTCCACATCTGCTGCATCCTGCTGATCTGTGCAATGGAAAAGTCTGCAGAGTCATTCCTCACATCCCACAAATTTAATATATTTTGTTACAAAGATAAGTTGTATCATTTATCTTCCCTGGGTTACACAATGGTTTGAAGTGCATCATAGATTATCATCACATCAGCTCAAGGTCCAATGTAAAGGTTTTGCTTGAGTAATGTACCAAATATCTCTCTTTTTCTTTCCTCATCCAGGTCACAGGTGCTCTAAAGCTGCCGTGGACAAACATCTGGAGCCCAGGAGGATGACGGAGAAGATACCAAAGGCGTAGAAGGGCAGAGAGGTACAGGGTGGATCCAGCCTCTGCCCCCGGCTGTGGTGGGGAGGGTTCCTGGCACCGTGATTTGATGCACAAAGAGAAACAAAAATCACATTGCCAGGGATTTCCACTCTTTCACAGCTCTGCAGGTGACCGCGTTATATTTCCACAGTGGGCCTTTGTGTAGTCGTCTTGTCTGTTCTGTTTTTTTTTTTTTCAGTTATAATCTGACCCTGGATGTTGCTATGGAATCAAAGAGATAAATACTGGAGAGGTTCAATGGAGACTGTGATCTGCTCTCTCAGTGGACTTCAAGAGTGTACTTGTGGAATCAGTTTCTCACACGGAAAACACGTGTCCCCTTAAATACTGTCTAAATGCACTTAAGGCTGCAGTTAAATGTCCAGCTGTCTGAAATTTAAACTGTCTTCACTATACTCCCCTTTCAAATCAGTCATTAAGTCGATGTAAATGCATATGCAAGTCGTATAGCTTTACATGGAAGAGCAACTTTTTGGAGGCGGATCACATTTCACCTCTTGGAACTCAAATTTATAAACAAGGACACGATCTTAATGTTTTAGGATCCTCCATTGGCAGCAAACACTGAAACACAATACGAATGAGGTCTGTCGAAAGCAAAGCAATCCTCAATATCGTGAGCATTGCTTGGCTTTGAAACCCGCCGAAAGTTACCACTGAGCAGTCACGTAAAGGTCTGCGTGAGTCTCTTTTCCCTCAAAAGCCAGCCACCCACTTGCTTAAGGCACAGAGCTTAGCTAATTGGTGAGCATTGATCCCTGCTATGTGTTGTTCACAGTGGCTAAGTTCAGTGCCTGAGGTGAAATAGTTGATTCGACGGAGGGGATTTGTTCCGGTGAATGGAAAGAACTTGATGATCTTGGATATGAAGAAAGGAGGAGGGAGGAGGAGAGGAGTGACGAGAGATTAGGAGAAGGAGGAAAGGAGGGAGGCTTGGAGGTGGGAAGACTAAAAGTCCCCTGTAGGAGCTACAAATGTCGGGTTAATTGTGTTGCCGTGGACCAAATGCAAGTCTTGGTTGTGCAATACAGTCCAGACGTGAGACAAGCCGTGCTGTGTTTGCTTGAAGCAACAACTGCTTTATCTAGGCTTATGCATCTGGCAGGAATCATCATGCATACCAAATATATTTGAAAGAGACCGTTTTAACCGAGGTTTATTGTGGACTTAAAAATGCCAAAGGTTGTACTGCGATTCCAAGAATGTAGCGCTAAATGTCAGACCTGTCTGGGCATGCCCAGTTCATGTCCAACTAAGGTTTGCTCCAGTGTGTCCATTTTGCTGCCGTCTGCATCCACCTAGTTAGCCAATTATGAAAACCCTCATGCAGCCATAGCTAATCATAGCAACTAGGCACGGCAAGCATATCAAGCTTTGATTTTGTTTCACAAACTGAAGAGATACTAACAAATTAAGGAGGAGATGTTCAATTGTTCAATTAAAATTAAGAATATTTGAGAGATTAACACATGGAATGGATTAAACATTGTGTTTATCTGCTCAGATGTAAGTGTGATGTAAGTTGCAGTTGTTGGCTTGGCTAACTAACTTAGCTACTGTCTGCTGCAGTTGCTAGTATTACAAATCTAAAAAAAAGTCATTGCTAAGTTTGTGGAGGTACAAGATATGCAAAAAAATTGTCATTATCGTTTTTGGGGGAGTTTGCACCCCAGCAATTATAGTCAACATTACTCAAAAAAAACACAAAGTTGAACAAACACGCTGATTGGCCCTTGTTATGAGACCCTTTTCTCAAGACCTAGAAAGCTGAACCATAGGTCTAGTGATTGAAAAAAAACAACTATTTCAGCTAAACAGATAAAAAGGGTAATGCTAGAAATAAATTACAGAAAAATAAACAAATAATTTTCTATCTTTATGGATCATCATCTGCTAAGAACTGTTTGCAGCATGAAACATGCATGATGTAATTTCTGCCAATACAGATATTTCAATCGAAACAGTTAAAACAAGGAATGTTTAATGAAGACATGAAGTAGCTTGGGATCTTGGAATTTATAACATTTTCTGACTTGGAATTTATAACATTTTCTATCAGCCACCGCTGAAGATGAAAATCTATCTTTTACCTTTTATCTTTTGGCAAAAACATAAACAGACGAGGCGATGTGTCAAAGATTTATTCATGATACCTTCAGCTACGTTTGCACACTTTTTTTCCCCACTAATTGATGTGACAACAGAAGCTGGTGACAAGAAACAAAAGGAAACCTTGAATAAAACTAAAGATTTCTCTCAGATTAGTCTCTATAAACAGACTTTACATTCACTGAATGTAGAGTCTGTAGGCAAGGTAGGGTGATCTTGGTACCAGAAAAGCCCTGGTTTCCAGTTGTAGTCTCTTGTAGTCCGCATAGTTAATGGCGGACTGTTAACTGTTAACTGTTAAACTGGCTATTTGTGAAAAGATCCACCGGTAGATGTCGTCTCTCAACTCCAACTCCATTCTCGCATCTCACTGTAAATAGTGAGTGGCACGCGGAGAAGGAAGTTGGAAACAGATATTCGCCTCCTCCAATGGTAGCCAAAAAAATAATGGGTCTCACCCCGAGAGGCTGTATTGCTGTCTACCGGAAGTCAGACAGCAAATGCAGCCAGTGGGTTCCGAGACTGCTCTCAGATGGGTTTGAACATTATTGAAAACATTTGGAGTAGGTCTAATCTAAGTACTCAATAAAGTATAACAGAGGTGCAGTGTTTTTTAGTAATCATCATGAGGAAATATTTCAAGTTAAAAGAAAAAATGTGAATTCATAAATCAGCCAGGCTTGTTTAAAACCTTTAAACTAATCTTTACATAAACAGCTAGTTAGTTACACTTGATCAAATTTGCCATATTTTGGCCAGCTGAATGTACGGTCGCGGGCTATAAATGAAGCTTGCTTTGCCCACTGCTCTGAAAAATTCATTACAATATGCCTAGAATTTTAAGTAGTAGTTTTGCCACTGGTATCTTGTAAACAGCATACATGCCAATGAAAGGAAAACTTGACCGACACAGCGGTTGCTCAGCTTAGCAAATGGTAAATTCTCTCTTCTTTCAGTGCATGTTGCATATCATATTAGCCTTCTTGTGGGATTTTCTGTACCTCATGCAGATTGCACACTGCATTGTCAAACAGGGCGATGTCGGGCTGTGCCCTCCCGTGCCTACTGAACTGGTATCAGTGTTTTACCTGAAAACTGGCTCAGTTCAGCAGGAACAGGAGTGGAGCCTACTACCTTACAAGATCGATGTCCCATGTTTCTTCGACTGAACATACATTAAGATTTAAGATTCCTTTTATTGTCATTCAAAATCTACAGCAAAAGTGCACAGCAGAATGAAATTACGAAGGTCCAGATTCAATATTCTTTTGCAGTGTTCTATTGTTTAGATCACAACAGAGTGGTGTGGGGCGCTAGTCTTGAGTCATCGGCCCTGATGAAAATCGAACCGAGCCCTCAAACCTGTCAGGCGATGATACTGTACCCTGAAGTGAATGCGAGACAGTGCAGTTCCGTTTAGATGACTGTCCCCTTCTGTGTTATAATATGAATGTTTCATAAGCAGATTTAAAATTTTTTGCTTGATAGGTGGGCCCAGGCCCTGAGCCCTTGTGTGAATACTGTTACATACTGATGCAGTCAATCTTGTTCTGCTCAGCCTTCATGTTTATTTCAGCAATCTTCCCTCGAAAGGCTGCAAACATGTCTCTCACTTCTCACCTATCTCTCTGTCTGACTTTTTCTTTTTGCGCTGTCAAAGGCCAGACTGAGATTGGAGTTCATTATCAGGTAATCCCACTGAAATGTCTGCTATGCTTGTATAATTGATGTCACCCAGCAGTCCCCATTATCAGTGATTTGGAATGTGTTCGATGCTGCTTCCTCCCCAGTCTCGCTTTAGCTCTAAAGAAAAATTGCTTCATCTTGAAGATTTCTTACCCACTGGAAAATGGAAGCTTATAAGCAAGCATGATGAACTGCTTTTATTCAGCAACTCCACTGATTGTGGTTTGCACCACCACAACATCATACGTTACTTTGAATTTCTGTAGATAAATGTTTCATTCAAACCTTCAAGACATGACACAATTAAAGGTTAGAAAGTTGTTTTTCCTGTGTCAGCGGTGTGATTTTGACCTCAGGCCATTTTTCCAGCAAGTGCTACTGACAAGCAAGCAATGATTTGCGTAAGCATTCAATCTGACTTAATGTGGGAGACAGCGGTGCATGAAGTGCATTATTCCAAATGTCAGTAAGTTTAGAACTGTTTCAACTATTTGAGCATGATTAATTTTGCCGTTAAAAATGCAATCACTGTTTCATTTCATTACTAATCCAGATGTGATTTAATGTAATAAAGTTTAAATGAGCCTGAAAAAGAATTCTAGTTTTTTTTTTCTAAGTAAAGATAACTTCATTTATCCCAAGAAGGGAAACGTGGCAACAGAGGAGAACAAAGATGGAGACAAAGCAATGGAAAAGTAATCAAGGATGGTACAACAGACTGAAATAAAAATAGCTAAAAACTAATGTGAGATCATCTTTATGACATCTGTTTACCAGTCACGGTCATAGCTACTAATCAGAAACTATGAGGGATTTCATATTTGCCACTGGTGATGTTTGGTTAAAGAAATTATTCAAATTTCAGGGTTTAATCAACCAATGAAAATCAGTTGTCTGAAAAATGCATCATGGGAAAGGAGGAAAAGTTATTTTTTAGTTTATATTATATTGACGTTTGGTGAGTGATCGTGTTATAGGACAAAGACCTTCATGTTAAATGTAGAGTTAGGCTGTATTCAGACCAAATCAGGTGGTCTTGTGAAAGACTGCAAGGTTATCTGGTGGTGAGTATCATTTAATAAACATAACAGAATCATCTTCTCACAATCCACGGGTAGCAGTTGACCGCTGGAAGACAGCCCCTTTATGTGATTGGCTGCCGCAGTGTGACACAGCTGGCTCCGGTGAAAAAGTTAGGCCGATTTCAACTTTTTTGCTGCAGGCGGCTGCATTTTTGAGCAGCTGCTGCAGCACAGACTGCCACAGCCAAAACAGACAGTCCTCATTCAAATGAATGGGAAACCTGCATTTTCACCAGATTACCTGATCTGGTCTGAATACAGCCTCAGTAGCATTGTTCACTGTGGCTTACCCTAAGGGACTAACCCTAACCCTAACATCAGGTTAGGGTTAGAGTTAGCCCCCTAATTAATAGCGATGTAACCTGATGTATGAATGCCTTATGAAGTTGTCATGGATGTATTACAAACACCTTATAAAAGGTCTTATGAAGGCGTTATGCACTAACCCGTCAAGTAAAGTGTTACCCAATTTTGTGAGCTAGCACAAGCTAACCAAGAGTGTTTGGCACCTACCAGTCCAACAGAAAGCAGGCTAGCTCTAATCGCTCTTCATCCTCAGACTCTTCTTCAGGGCTCAAAAGTGGGTGAAATCCAGACTGAGAGTCATTCTCATTTATTTAATCTTACTAGAGTTATACTCCCTCGTTTTTGCTACTACATCCGCATCCACTATTTTCTCCAGTCTGAATGGCATCCAGTCATTATGTTTAATCCACTCCCAATCTCACCTGCACTTTGTCGTTGGCTTGAGGAAATGAGTCAAAACATTAAAACACAGGCAGAGGGCAGGGGCTCTGCAGACACAGTCACCACCACACATCTGGAGGCCCATAAGTGATGAATGAGCAGGATTAATATTGTATAAACTTGTATTTTGTTATAAATAACAAAATATTTATTTTGTTTATTAGAGAAAATGCTGCTGGCTCTACCTTTGAGGGAATAGAACACTGACAGACAATGCTACAAAACAAAGCTACAACAGTTGAGGTTAACTAGATAAAGGTTCTTTGTTTTTGTTTTGTTTTTAAATAAATAATTGAACATTTTAGACCATTTACAGCATGCTTTCTAGCTGAAATTTTGTGGGCACCTGAACTCAGTGAACTTTGTGTTTGTAAAATCCTCACCAGTGACACACCGGTATGGTTTTCTTATTGTCTGTGGTGTAACAGAGTTTGCAGCAAACTGCAAAAGGTTAAAAGTTCAACTGTCTTTTTGAGTTGTACACCAAGTTGTTGGCTGCCTGTCTTACTGAATCAAAAGGATGACATTCTACATGAAACCGATATCCACACCCACACACACACACAAGCAAGTTGGCTACTTAGACCAAAGCCTCAAGCTCTCCTATTAGTCTCTATAGCGATGTCAATATCACTTTTATCTTTGGGGCTCAAAGGCTGACCATATTTCATGATGTGGCTGCTTTATTGAGCCTGATCTGCTTTGGTTGCCCCCTCCACCATTCAATCAGCATCTGTGTGGTTCTGGCCTATGGCTCTGAGCTTGGCTGCATAATTTGGTTTAAAGCTGAGCGGGAACATCTGTTCTGCAAAGCTCCAGCTCCTTCCATTCCTCAGGCCTCATGGAAAAAACCAAAGCCAGCGGTGGGCCGATTCCGCAGCACAAGATCTCCAAACCTGCAAGTTACAACCTCAAGTCCAAACCCTCAAGAGTGCAGCTCTAAAGGAGGGGAGTGACAGGCCTTTGAAATACAGGGTTCATGATGCATGTGGGTTTCATTGATGGACTGACAGTGATTAAGAATATTCTTTATTGATTTCACATGTACAGTAGGAGGTTTTAAATGCTGAGACAAAGTGTTTCGTTCAATAAAATCACTCACATGGAACAGATTTAGTATGTGAACGCAGATATAGACGTTCCAATTTTTTGTGTTTTTGTGCTGTTAGCATTATTTAATCAGATATCTGAGGTCACAGTCATAAGAAATGTGAAGGCTCACAGATTTGGTGGCTGTTGCCAAATTAACATCAAACAGGGCTTTATGAAATGCTGTCTGGAGCCAGGTTCCAAAAACAGTGGATTGTATTTGTATTCCATAAATAAAGATATGTAAACATCCCTACATTATTAAAAGAGTGGTTCAACAAGAAACATGCCTTATTGCTTTCTTGTCAAAGTTAGATAAGAATCACATTAAAAGTATCATTTTATTCAGTTAAAACCTAGCTGCAACCATGAGGTGGTTAGCCTAGCATAGCTTTGCACGAAGACTGGAAACAAGGGACAACTATTAACACATCTGAAGCTTGTTAACATGTCGCAACTTGCTTGTTAAATTGACTGACAAAGTAAAATGTAGAAATGACTCATAGTTTTAGAAGGTGCATTTAAAATCTTGAATTGTGAAGTTAACAGGAAGCAGACAGGGGAGGAGCTGCTAGGTTTACACTCTGTTCTCTAACTGTCCTCTTATCCTTCTGAAGGGGCGGGTGAACAAAAACAGAACTTCCATTCATAAACTTTAACACAACATTTAGTAAATGGAGACAAACTAAAATTTGTCGCCTTGATAGCAGCATGGCTTGAGGGATGACGGTTGATCTACCACTTTGGTCAGATTTAAATATCTCACTCTGGGGTTTTTATGGGAAGCCTGGCCTCAGGGTTATGATGCTGACAATGGACTGCAATGTACCCAGTGCAAATCCAGCTAGATGCCTTTGCTGTGTCTTTATTACTTATTTCCTTTAATTTCTTTACTGTCACGATCTGATAGAATATGCCTGAGGAATAATTGTAAAAAACAAAAACAAACTGTTTATTGTTTTGCAAAGACATTTTGCATAGATGTCTCATGCTGTCTCCAAGGATGAAAACTACCGACCTTAATCTCCTGATTTTCCTCTAGTGTCACATTTGGGTTTTTTGTCAAATCTCCACAATTATTTGATGGATTGCCATGAAATTTGGTACAAATATTCATGCCCATTAATCTCAGCACTCCTTTATGTCTGATGCTAATTAGCAAATGATGCATGCCAACATGCTAAACAACGACCATCCTAAACATTATGCATACTTATTATGTTAACGGGCATCTCCAGTCATAATCAATGTTTGCCTCATAAATCAAGTCACCTATATTCAGTTTATCTCATACCATCTACACACCCAACTGCAACGTGTGGACGTTTCTATTCATTTTTGTTAAAGAATACAGTGCTGAGTAAAAGTGCATGTATGAGCACCGGACATATTTTAAAATCATTCTGC
>JAQLOL010000020.1:17259556-17292537 GCA_029783665.1 Naso thynnoides | reverse complement strand
CCACTCCTGGCGTTTTTCTGTGTGTGTGTGTGTGTGTGTGTGTGTGTGTGTGTGTGTGTGTGTGTGTAACTAGGATGAGGTTTGTCCGTGTAGCATTGACGTGGTAGTCCACTGGTCTACTGGTAGTACAGTTCCAGGTTCATCCCATCATGGATTTCATCTGCAGAGGTCATAGTTAAGTACAACAGATCTGTTTGATACATTAATTACTGCTAATGTGATAAAGCATTTTTTTTTAATCTGTTTTCTTAATCCAAGAAAATTTCCAGAGTATCCCATGTAAAGATAATCTAAAAAAAAACTGATCACAGCTAATATCCACATTACATCACATCAAAATGTATTTTGGAAAACAATTTGGCACGTGTCTAACAATCAGTATCTTATAGTTATATAAACAGTGGTTGTCAAACTTTTCAGATAAATGACACCTTACTGACACAAATTAGACCTTGGATCCCCATTTGCTAAGAATATGTGCCAGTGTCCCCCATCTGACTGGAGTTTTGCTTTAAGATGTTTTAAAAGAAAGTGTATAAAACACACAACCAAAAAATCCTGCAATCGAGTCAGAATGATAAAGTAATTATTCTGCTTTTTGGTGGGAACTGCATCACAGAAACCCTTGAGGTTCCTGGCTGGATCCCACTTTGAGAGCCACTATCTAAACAACCACATCTCCACCAGTCATTCAAAACTTGTACACGCAGTTTTAAGTATATTACAAAGGTCAGTACTGTTATTGGTTATTGTATCATTTATAACGGAAAGAAAATCAGTTATTGCTGACAAAATTTAGAAATCAATGCAGATCTACATCCACTATTCCCTGCTGCTACTTCAACCAACCACATCTTAATTTACACCTTTTATTAATTACTAATACTTAAAATAATCAGATGCTTAATTTTAAAACATGAAAGATAAGACCTCTGAAAATATAAATACTGGATATACAGTATTAGTACCTAGCAAATGATGATGACAGCTGCTTAAAGGATTATTTAAAGGATACAGTCATTCAGAGTCACATGGTCCTTGAATACTGTGTACCTGTGGGAGCAGAGAAACATTTAGCTGCTAATAAAAGACAGCCACAGAAAGATTAATAGCAAAGCAGGGGCAGTATTCCAGATGAGCATCTTACCATTTCTTTAATACAATCTTGTCATGTCGGGTTCCTGTCTGGGCAGCGATGAGTTTCTTCAGATCTCCAATGCTATCATCAGCACTGAACATTCAGTGTTAAGGGAGGAGCAGTGTGATGGCTTTAAAATTTTCAGAGAGTTTAAATATGCCAAAAAACGGCCAGCTTTTCAAATGTGTTTCAAATCATACAGCTTTACATTGTGTCATTTATCTGGTTCTTTGAGTGCAGTTGGAGGTTAACTATAGGGGTGTCACCATCTCAATTATAAATCCAAAATTGGTCGACCTGAAATAATGATCTAAACCACTGAAATCAAAAAGGGAATTGACGATTCAGACCCACCCCCAGGATCACGTCCGAGAGTCGTGCCAAGAGTTAAAAAAAAAAAAAAGATGACACAGCATGTGTAGCCATGGCGACTTTCCTCCAATTCCCAGTTCAGGCTACAGGATTCTAGCTCCGATCTTGCTGTCTGGACAGCAGAAAAGTCAGCATGCGCTCCCTGTTAACAAGGGTCAGCATATGTGAACTGTTCAGGGATGCAATCATGAGCTCAGTTTAGTTCATGGGGTTGGAGCCACATTTTACATATGAAAATAAAAAATGAGCACCGCTGAGGAAAATCGCGGTGGCGACAGCGAGAGTAATGACGTACTCATGCAGAAAAAAGGGACATTTCATAGTTTAGAACTGACAAAACCTTACGACAATGTGTAAGGAGTGATAATTTGATCTCTATAAACCAATCAACCAAGCTTTTGTTTTCCTTTAAAGAGAGAATCGTGATCTCAGTTCTCAGGGAGAAAAATCGTGATTCACATTTTAGCAAGAATCGTGCAGCCCTAATGCCCATCCCTCATAAAGGAAATAGAACAGGGAACTGAAAGCAAACCTGGAAAATGCAAAAGATCAATAAAGGCAACAAATATTATATAGATTGGAAAAACATACCCAACCAGTTGCTTGGAGCACTATACGTGATGTAGTTTGCTATCTGTTGTTAGTTAGGCAGAGGTGTTAATTCCTTCTACAGATGTGAAATGTTGGATGACATTGTTTGTGATTATTATGTATTGGTCAGAGGTTCCTATTGGTAAACAGCAGAGAAAGAGACAAAACAATACGCAGCATTGCACAATTAAATTGAGCTGTCGTCTTACCTGAGCTAAACAGATCATTTGTAAGAAAGGCTACTTAGTAAGTCTATATGTATTAGTCAAAATAACCCCAATACGTGAGTGCAGTTGTTTATCTTAGTCAGCGGAAAGTTTCAGTGAAAACAATCTTAAAACGGAGAAATGGAGAACTTGATTTCCTAATACATGCAGTCATATGTGACTGTGAGAGCCCCTTTCCCTTATCCTGTTTCTTTGGGCATATCTGAGACGATAACATTTCTTATTTTTCAAGTTAAGAAAATAAACTGCCTCTGCTCGAATGATAAAAGTGATAAACTGGAGTGCTTGGTGCTTACAGGACTCGACCCCAGATCAGGTTACCAAAGCAGTGCTGTCTGCCTGACATACAGTGATTTAAAGCAGGTTTCTTTTCCCCCAAAGGGAACCTACAGTTTACACAGCATGCATTACCGATGTAAAGCCATGCTACATGATCCATCATTGGACTAAACTTTACCCAGCAGCTGTCTATGTGATTCACACTCAACTATAGATCACTATTAAACATTTATTTGGTTACAGACAACCTTAACCTGGATCATATTCCTTCAGCAGTTATTCGGCTGAATGTTACACTGAATCAATCCTGAAATGCCTCAGCGCCACTTCAAGAAGCTGCCTTTAAAAGAATTGGTAATGCTGACCAGGTTTTTGGTTAAGAGTGATGATGTGAAGCTGTCATCACGTCAGTCTGGCAAAGTAACCACAGCAACTGTCAGTAATTTTCTTTGTATGGTGAAGTGAACTTGCAGTTGTACCACCAAGTATGATTGTCCAGTGATTTACCTGCTAATTACAGAGTGGTGTGAGTCCTATGAGATTTTCTGCTGACAGCAACGAGCAGATGGTGGTGCGGAAAACTGCTCCTCATCATGTATGAATAAACCCAGCAGCTCTTCTTCTATGTGCAGTAGGGCTGGGCAATGTGGCCAAAATCCAGTGTCCCAGTATTTTTGACCAAATACCTCAGTATTGGTATTGTGACGATACTGTGGGCATGGCTGTTTGTGGTTTCACAAAGTATTAAGCAAAGAAATCTTTGATAGATAATCATCAGTAATGTGTATTTGATGACTAAGTGGGTAAAGATAAATATTACAGCAGTTAAAACAGTCTGATAAGTTTAGAATGTTACATCACTTCACCGTGAACAGCCCATAGAAAGGCAACACATTTGCAAGTGGTATTGTCTCATTTCCTGATATGTACAAAATATAGATTTTTTTTCCCAGCTCTGTGCAGAAGGTCTGTACCAAATGTTGCCTTTTACTTTTGATTAACACCAAGGCATACATGTGTATCTTTGTGTTTATTTTCAGTTCAGCCTCTGACTGAACTCTGAGCTCTTCTCTCTGTACGCTCATGAAATAAGGTACATTTCCTCTCCAATAAGTAGTGAAAGAAGAGGTTCTGGTCAGCACTCCACAGCTTGCTGATTCAGCAGTTGAATTGAAGATAAATTATCTTTTTTAATTCCTAAAACATAAAAAGTAAACTCAGAGTTCTTGCAATTCAAATGTCCATGTTGTGAATGAAGCTTCTGATTTTTCAGTACAGCCCTAACGTGCAGAAGGCCATGTGTTTATGGAAGAGTAATAGCATATATTTTGTATTGCAAGTTTAGTTTTTTAAGAACATGAGAACTTTTAATACAAACGTGTAATGTCACTTAGATGAGCATAATATATATGCTCAACTTTTAAAGAGCTGTGTGTAACTAGTGTGGCTGAATCTACCCCTTTGTAATGACTGTGTACCTTACAATAAAAGAAGTCACATGCTGTGTAGCGATGTACATACTTATGCATACATTTAAAAACCACATCAGCTGGTTTTTACAGATTAATACACCATCAGTTAGAAATCAGGCATGCTGACTGGTTTGATTTAAATCCTGAAAACTTTTAGCTCTCCGTTGTGAAATTTTACAAAGCCTTAAACAGTGTTCTAGTTCAATGAGAGTTCTCAGAGAGTTGTTGCTTAGGAACTCCCGAGAGTTTTGTGGCATGGATGCCGGTCATGTGATGTGAATTTGTCCTGCCCTCTTAGTCCATTGTGGTTTACTTAATAAAAGACCCTGATACATCTTCAAGGCACTTCACTTCGGCTAGGAAATCAGTGATATCCGTAGTAAGGACTGAACAAACCTTTTCTTTGTTCTCAGTTAATCGTTTGCTCAGGGCTCTGTGATGTCGTAAGGCCTTTGTTGTTGGGACCTTGCCAGACAGAGAAAATTGAGTTTCTGTGGATGGAGAGCTTAGTTGTTGTGGATAAAATGTTGCTTCACACTCCATCCTGCCACCAAGCTCTATGTCATCCTGCACTGTAGGTGTCTTGTCTGTGAGAGTGAGTAATGTGCAGTCATTACACCACTGAGGTTTAAGTGTTCTCTGTATTTCTGTCTCAGTTGCTGTCATTAAGCGGAAGGGTTCAATTTCTGTGCAGCATCTGCAGCTGCAGTGTGTGGTAAAGTGGCAAAGCTATTTATATGTGGTGTGATAACAATACACTGCAGTGTTATTCAGTTCGAATCATCACATCTACTGATGTATATCCGAGCCATGAACCAGGACTCATGCTCTCTAGAGCAACGGGAATATTCTTCTCTTTCTTATGTCAAAATGGAAGTACAGTTTAATTTCGTTTGACATACTCTGACTGAAGTTTATTTTTAGATGTGAGGAAAACCACAAGCTAGTTGCATTCACTCCATTTACCCGCTAGTCTTCTTTCAGATATCAGAATGCAGACATCTTAAAATGTGTATGAATTTTGAATTTGTCTGTTTCCTTCATATATGTCGCATGTTGTATTATTTCTCTTTGCATTATTTTCTTGGCTTAATTTGATTTTTATTCAGTTTTCTCCTCTGTGCTGTCTGTGTCTAACTTTAACCCTCACATTGTTTGAGAATGTTTTTGGTTCTAGTATCAGTGGAAAAAAAGCACCATTTTAGAGGTTTAACATTCTGCAAACATAACCTAATAAAGTGTCTCTTGAAACATTTTGATGGAAAGACAAGATCTGGCCTAACTCTGATCTTAACCTCCTCAACTAACATAATGGTATAAACTGTACGTAGCCTTGCAAGAATTATTGGGACCAATCTGAATCCGTCTACATAAAAAATAACAGGCAGTATGATCTTGTGGAGTTGTTTAATGGTAACAGTCATCTGATTATGGCCTAACATAGCACAATTTATTTTAATGTTGAGGTAAGAATTTAGCTGAAACATAACATGAGTTGACTTTTGTCACTGCAGTCTCCAAAATTGTAACCTTTTTATGATAATCCAGTGATTACAAAGACAAAGCAAGTCAGTAACTTAATAATAGGACACACACGACACAAATAATCGTGGGTTTTATATACATGAATTTCTAAGGCATGTAAAATCAATTTAACTGTTAAAGTTCAGTGTATGGGCGTCTTTTAAAGATGAACTTTAGTGGTCTGGGCCCGGACCAGAGACTCAACCCACTCAACTGAGTGGACTTGATTCTCTTGGTCTGGCATTGCATTTTGAAGCTGTGATTTCTCCGGTTAAAAAAATTATTATCCAGTGAGCACCAGTGGGGGCAAGCCACTGGTGAGACTAAGCCGCTGTCAAGAAATATCCGACATTCCAACTGACAAAGCCATTTACAGGACCAAAAACAAATTTATACAGGGAAAAGTTGCCGCAACACGTCTGTTAAAACTGATGCTGCTTCGTTGCTCCTGCTGGGAAGAGACAACGTCTGTCCAGGTCTGTGTGACAGATTATTTAACAGCTTGTGGAGACGTTTTTAAATTTCGTGTGTCTTGCTCAGCCAGACTTCTTTCCGTACTCATTTCACCGAGGCAAAACGTCCCCCTGGTAGCATAATGACAGTTTGCATGGATTAAATTTGAAAAGGCAACGACCAATAAGGAAGGGTTAGGGAAAATCCAATCCCCTCTCCCTGAGAGACGCTCAAAGTGGAGGCAATGCCAGACGAAGAGAATAAAGTCCACTCAGTGGAGTGGGCGGAGTCTCTGATCTGGGCCCAGGCAAGAATCTTGGACATGCCGCTGCTGCAGAGCTGCATTTTGTCCTAAATTCAAAACCTAAAGGGTCAAATACCAAAGATGAGCTTCCCATGTGGTGTGAGACATTGTTTGGAAATTAAATGTTTTGTTTGCATTTATAAATGCTTGCTCAGAGCTGCAATGACACTTTGTTTAGTTTTTTAGAAAGCTGAAATGCTTTATTTTGGAACCGATTCACTATTTGGGCTGTCTGACTCTGTTTCTACTGGCATTGCAATTGTACTGAGTGTTTATTGGAATAGGATAGCTAATTGCTGGTGTGAGAGTCAGTCCCCTCTCTTTCATCCCAAATTATGTAACCAAAGAGGTCTCTGCCGTGACCTCAGAAAGCCTCCTTTTATCATGTACCAGTGTTGATATGGGAAATAATTATTCACCATTATCAGTGTGGCCGGATAAAAGTAAGGAGAATTATCACTGAAAAATTAACCTGTCATTTTCAGGTGCTGCGTAGTAAGAGGAAAGCAGTTGGTGCGGCATGCTGAGGCCACTCCCCCTGGCTCAGAATGAGTGTCAGAGATGGCGCTGCCACCATGGCAACGAACGCAGGTGGAGGAGGAGGGGGAGGTGGACCAGCTAGTCCTAACGACCATGATGGCCGCTCATACCTGCTTCAGATCTACCCACGGCTGGCTGCCCAGACCACCACCTGCTGCAACCTTAGGTAAGGGTGCCAAAGAATAACAGCTAGAAAAAGGAGCAACCACAGTTAATGTTTGGCTACGATGTTGTGAACGAACTACTGTGATCCAGCATTGATCAAAGTTAGTGAAACCCTTTATCTATTCAACAGAGTGCAGAAGGATGCTACAGCAGCCTCAGTGATCTTGGATGCTGCCACGGCACTGGGGCTGGACCCTAGCCGCATGTATGTGCTGGCAGAGGTAAAGGAATGTGGCGGGGAAGAGTGGGTGCTCGAGGCCGGAGACCTGCCTGCACAGAGGTTTCTGCTGTGGCCTCGGAAAGCACAGGAGCAACACCCTCAGAGCTTTGGCTTTTACTTCTTACTACAGGTAGAGTTGATGGCACACAGTTCACTTTGCAGTTCACTTTGGTTTGTAGAAAAAAAGTTCTCCCACTGTGTGTCTATTGCATTGTACATCTATGCAGCTTTTTTATTCCATTTTCATTGAGCAGCACAAAATAAAGTAGGCAACCTAGATAAATATGTAATTGCTATTGATGGAAAATTACAGTGAAAAGGCAGGTAAATTAGCCACATCCAAAAATCACTCACCCATTTCAGCCCAATACATAGTAGGAGTTGCCATGAGCTCAAGGCCATTTTTGCCTGCTCTTAATAATATAGGTTTAAAAAAGAATAGCATGTCAGTGTCAGCATTTAAAGTTCAGCCAATTTAATATTTCTTTTCTTTTTTTTTCTTTACTGTTACTGATTCAGGAGAGGAACCGTGACGGCACTATCCATTATGTCCATCTCCCGTCTATGACTAAGGAGCAGGAGGCACAGCGGCTAGCTGCCAGGGGTTTTCTTCCCCCTCCACAGGATGATTTTGCAGACCTCTGCAACCTCCCCGTCCTCAATGAGGACAGCATATTAAACAACCTGCGCACACGCTTTTACAAGAAAAAGATCTACACCTATGCAGGCAGCATCCTTATAGCTGTCAACCCCTTTAAGTTCCTGCCCATCTACAATCCCAAGTACGTCAAGATGTACGAGAACCACCAGCTGGGTAAACTGGAGCCTCATATTTTTGCTATCGCAGATGTGGCTTACTATGCTATGCTCAGGAAGAGGATGAACCAGTGCATTGTCATCTCTGGGGAAAGTGGCTCAGGCAAGACCCAGAGTACCAACTTCCTGATCCACTGTCTGACTGCGCTCAGCCAGAAGGGCTATGCCAGCGGGGTGGAGAGGACCATACTGGGAGCTGGGCCAGTGCTGGAGGTAAGATGTTTACATGTGCGACAGCAGGATCGAACAGTGTTTTTGCTTTTTACTACTACTCCAGTTTCTTTAGTTAACAACCAAGCACATTTTGGTAAACTAGTTGAATGTACCGTTGCACCTAGACAAAGCTCAGTGACCTACTTTGGTTGGGGAAGTAAGTTAATACTTTTGAAAAGATGAGAAGTGAGATAAAAGACTTGCGACCACAATCTGTCCTATATGAGGACAAAACAAAGGAAAAAATAAAAGATTCTGTAGATTGTGTTATTTAAATAGGCGAGTCTGTTCTTCCCGTCTGTCTGTCCCTCGAGTCACATGGAAATCGTGCTATATAACAAATGATCTGTTATAGCAATTCACATTTCGTTTCTGCTCTGGCTTCTTTTGGGTGTAAAACTCATAGCTCTTCTGATTAAGTCATATTCAGCAATGATTGTGCTTCTTCAGAGGTGACTCATCATGTTGCCATGACATTTAAAAGCACACAACAGATGAAACGATGCAGCATAAGCTGAGTTATATTGTTGGATCATTTTGTGGGACTACCTTCATGTCTAGTTCAGCGGATCTAAATGATAAAACATTGCATGAATGTACCAAAACCCATACAGCAGTGAGCAAATGTATTTTCAGGCTGCAACTCCATTGAACTTACATGCGTGGGCTAAGCAAGTGGGTCATATGGCAGTGTGTGTGCTGTGTAAAAGACATTGACATAAAGACTATGGTCAACCTAGAAAGAAGAAATGAAAAAGAGGATGGGAAGTTGCTTTATGAACCCTTCATGGGGCCCCTTGCCTTTGAACATACTGTGGGAATCCGAAGAAGAGAGTACTGTGTGTCTCTTTTCTATTACTACCTAGTGATGAGGAAACACTGATGACTCTGATTATGTCTGAAAAGCAACTGCTTATCTCTGCCTCCTTTGTAAAAGTTTTTGACTATAAAACATGAACAGCATGAATCAGCTCCAGAGCTGCTGTTGACCAAAAGCTGGTATTTGTTGTCGTTTGGGTCAGGTGACTCTATTTCACTTCCTGCTTTCTGCTCTCTGAGAAATGAGATGCTTGTACTGACTTGTTCTGTGCAACTGCTGACAGGACAGAATGAACCACAACTACAGCCAAACTGATACAAAAAGCTTTATGTAAGTTCATGTAGTAAACAGCCAGTGAAAGAATATCTGTCATGTAATCATAAACACTCAAAAAAAAATTGTGCTATGTTTTTTCATCACTGCGTATTTGTGCAACACCAGCTGGTGGAAAATATTGGTGTACAGTGTTCAGGCCTGGCTCTGGACAGACAGACTGACCAGCAGTCCGTTCATTAAAGTCTTATGGACTCAGCATGTCCTGACACCTGTACTTCGGTTCATTTTGTCCGAATCAGTGGATGAATTGCTACTCACTTGCATTTTTCCTTTGGTCCAGTTTGATTTCACAAATGCAAAATTTCAAGGGAATCAAAATGTATATACAAAAGCCATGTGAGAATTTTCACTCTGTTCATTGGTCAGAAATTCAATTGGTCAAATCCCCTCTTCTTCAGCCATGGGCTAAACATTTCTAATACTTGATGATTCGTATGCATTTTTTCTAGCTGTTGGGATCTCTGGTTGAATTTTGTTGCTGCTCCAGGTCAACCCTTGATTCATGTTTATGTCGAGGCAAATTGCTAGCTGTTTCTTTACAAAGGTGTCCTCAGCCATAATGCACAGCACAGCTGGTTACGGGAGCTGGTTCGGTCCAAAAATGTGCAATTCTTCTGCAGTTAGGATGGATCAAGATTGGATCATGTTCATACCACAAATGAACTGTACCAGAGTTTGTTTGTAACTGGACCCAGACCACGTCTTCAGGTGGGTCTTGGTACAGCCATGTTGGTCCACAAGCAGGTTCGATAACAGTGTTCATGCATGCCAAGACTTACTGCACTCAGTCCCAAAACTTGTTCGTTTTGCACCAAATATTGTATATGTTAAACGTCTCTCAGAGACAGAGCATTTTGCTTGCTATGTGGCCTCTTTAATTAAAGTGAACAACTGTCTAATTAATGCACAAGAAAAAGCAGTGGTGATAAGATGAAATGAAGCACCACAGTAACCTTTTTTCCTCAAATGTGCATTTACATTTAAAATGCATATTGTTGGAGAACAAAATGTAATTGTTGGAGAACAAAATAAAGACATTTACACATTTTTATTTGCCTCATCCTGTCAAATGTGAGCATATTTTTTCAAGTATACTTTGAAAAATAACTTTGTATAGTAGGCATTTAGTAGTAGGCTAGATACTCTGTGAGATGTCACCAGTGAGTGCAGGCTTCTGTCTGTAAAGCCTCTCAGGGCGTCTTAATGCTGATGACAGTTAAATAGCCAGAGTTCATTCTAAACTACTGCTCTCTCTGGGTTTGGTGACAAAAGAGGCACATATGCAGACAATAAGACATCTGTTAGCGTTCACATTGTTTAACAAATGTGGTTGCATCATGAAATGTAAGTTATCACACAGAATGGTTTTTGCTTGAATTTAATCCCTGAGCTACGTGGCAAAGAACAAAGTTGATTTCATTTTGTTTATTTTTCACCCCTATAATGAGAAACAGGGTCTCCTCCACTTTCGCATATGGAAGAATTTACCTCTTGTCAGACCTCAAGCGGGGTTATTATTATGAAGTCATTTCAGTAGGGGTGGGTAAAAATATTGATTCACGTAAGTATCTAGATTCTTTTTTACGATTCCTGAATCAATTTCATGTGCAATAGCATTTAGTCTGCAAGCTTGATGCTAACACACAAGAAAATATTTCCTCAATAAACAATCTTTATCTTCATCTGCTTAAGATACAACAACATGTGTGATCATAGTAGAAGGTATTTATGAATCTTTGCAAGTGCTGCTAAACTCCACATCGTTAACACTGTCTGCTGCTCTGCAGCTAAAACTCACACTACACAGTCACCAGCTACAGCAACCTCAAAGGGTCAAACTCAAAATTCCCAGTGATTCTTAAGTACAAGGACCACTGTGTGCCAGTAAAAGCCAGCAAATAAACTATAGATATTATATAATGATGATGTATGTGCTGCCTCTATAGCACTGGCTTGATGAGTAGAAATGGCTGAATGTAGCACTTTACAGTTTGCAGAACAGCAACAAAGCTGCTGAAATAAAACTTAGAAATACTGTGTGATGTGCAATATTTTTGGAAATTTTGCTTATTATATACTTCTACTAGACATTTATTTTCTAGTGTTTAAAAAAAGCAAACACAAATCACAATAAATTGTATTATTGAATCGCTATACTTGTAGATTTGCAATATTTAAGAATCACAATACATTTTGAACCGGCAGCAAAGTTCTGTGATGGTGCTACCACCACCCTCCATCACTAAAAGTGTAACTATGCTTACATCCACACAGTGGACTGTTAACTACCCTGCAGCTTGCCTGAATTAACCAGAATGCTGTGTGTTTGTGTATCTCTGTGTGCATTGGGTGGCTTGAAAGTGTGTGTCCTTCGGTCATATGCAGCTTGAGAACGCTTCCTGTCAGCGATGTAATCTCAGTATATGTTTGTGATTTGAAATATATTAAAGGACTTAAGATGAAAAGAGATAATATGAAGTTCTGCCTGAGGTAGCGTATAAGACTGAAACCCCCTATCCTATCTGTGCACAACCTGAATACCATGTTAACAAAAAGCAGAAATCGCAGTACTTCAGTTTCAGTTCAATAGCCTCTTTGGTGTAAGGAACTAATTACTTTCAGTCCTGATCTGGAAGTAAATCTCCTCTACATATTTTTCTGTTTTATTTCGCTGTAGTGTGGCTGAAAATAGACCTTAAGCCAGAAAAGCTGCGAGTGGAATGTGGCTAATTCAAAGGGAAACTGTGCTAAAAAGTGAAAACCCCCATTTCTGTAAAAGTAAGTTCTCTTAAACACGCAATACAGTGGAACAGAACAAAATTAAACAAAGAGAACTGGCCACAAGATACTGGCTTTAGCCCTAATTGGCAAGAATACAGGCTGAGCTGCCACAACAACTCTCAGGCACTGAGTGTCCATCCATCATCTGTCTTGTCTCTGTCATCTCCTTACCCTCTGACTCAGTGCTGGATCCTTCACTCACAGAACTGCTGCTGCTTGCAGATGCATTTGAATAAGTGCAGCGTTTGTCCCTTGATGTGTGTCAGTCTGTCAGAGTCTTTGGTTCCGGAAGGCTGATTAAGGAAAGAGGGGGCAGGGAGTATGGAGAAATTTTCCTCTCCATCAGCAGAGTTCTGGTCCCTTTGGCAGACTCACTGCCACACTGCCATTTACTCCCAGAATGCAGTGTTTTTATGTATGTGTGTTAGCCTAGTCTGTAGCTGTGGTTGCAGGGGCAGACATGGAGACGGGCTCGGTCTACACTGGCCTGGTCGCTGGAGGAAGTGGAAATCGGATTCCATCTGTGACCAGTCAGTCAATCATCCTGGCTATTGAACAGCTGTACATTTCCCTGGCAGCATCTAAATTTACATCCTACCCGACATGTTAAATCATAAGCAGAGGCAGTTGCTTTTAAAAGTTTTCCACACTATTATGAGCTCAGAGACCCACCGCCTTAGTTTATGTGCACAAATTTTGTTTTGACAACACTGGCCAGCTTTTGCAGTACTCTCATAAGATGGCTGACATGAAACCAAAGTCGCTTTACAGAGGAAGCAATAACTCCTCCAAATTATGTTCCCTGCAGTTTCTATTCATACAAAGACTCTACCTCTTGTGGTTCCTTCCTCACAAGTCCAGTCAAGGCTTTATATATAGAGTGTAAAGCGCTATTTTTAGATATGTTTACTAAAATAGAGGGATTTGATGAAAGAATTGTGTTTGGTTCGTTTTCTTTATCCAGAAAGCTGATCAGGTTACAGTAGTGGAAATTGTATGTATGTGTGCTTTGCAAGTCTGTGTGTTTGTGCGTGTGTCCTTTAGCTATAGGGGAGGTCTCCAGGCCTGGGTCACACATTTTGAGGAGATGAGATCATTGTTTGTGGTGCTGGACTGTGCTGTGAGTTTGCTGTGCTGCAGGCAGATTGAAAGGCCCTAACCTGAAACCATATGGAAAAGCCGCTGTTCTTCTTTAATTCATCGCACCGCCTCTCTCTATTCCAAATTCTATTCTATTCTCTTCTTTAAATTGCCTTCCTTTGTCTTGAAAATAATGCAGGCAAATGAGAGGTTGTCTGTAATTCTTTCTGCACTCTGAGCAAATAAGGCTCCTACCTGCACAACAGCTTACAAGCTTTAAATGAGTATTTCACTCGTGAACTGGTTCAACTGGTTGATCCTCTGTTACGTAGTTCTTTCGGTGTTTCTGTTTTGTTTTGCCAGGCTTTGAAGCCTTTTTGTTCCTAATGCTGACGAGGCCCTCCTGTGTTGCAGAGAATTGGCTGACAAAAGACAAGCAATATATCAGAGTTATGTTTTGATTGTAGGGGAGCACAATCAAGTTTTTCCTGTCCCACTGTATTCATCAAATGACTGTTAGAAGACTACAATTTCTTTGATATCTTTACAACTAGGATTGAACTATATTCAGTTCAGTAAGCCATATGGAGCTCCATTCATGCTCTTAAAAAGACAATTTGGTAATTTGTCGACTCTGTAATAGCTTAGGTTAAGGAAATCGTAGAATGAAAAAGTGACCTGAACAGGTTGAACAGTGCCACCCTGGTCTTTGCAGCATTCTTAATAGTTTTCATTTCATCTACATAAAGGAGTATATTATCAGTGAAAAAGCTTAATTCAAACTTAAGTAGTTCTTTAAAGATGAAAATGGACTTGGAATACCAATTTTTAACACAGAAAACAGCTGCCTTCTGGCAACGCCAAGCTGATTCATAAACAGAAAAAGTTTTTTTTTTTTTGAAAGCATGTCGTAAATTTTTTTCTCTTTTTATCTTCCCGTCCAAACAGTGATGTTATTGATTTAGTTAGCAAGAAATCCTTTCCAGACCAGTCAGCAGGATTATATGTCGCCTTTTAATTGAAGGCCAACCCCTTGGTCTTACAAAAAAAAAAAAAAAAAAAAAACTCCCTCAGCCTCCCGCATGCTACTCTGTCTCACCACTTCAGACAGGAAGTTCCTATCATC
Organism: Naso thynnoides; assembly: GCA_029783665.1. Taxonomy (NCBI): domain Eukaryota; kingdom Metazoa; phylum Chordata; class Actinopteri; order Acanthuriformes; family Acanthuridae; genus Naso; species Naso thynnoides. Next base: position 17,278,080 of record JAQLOL010000020.1, on the reverse strand, counting down.
CGGAACCCTTTTTAACAGGAAGCAGCTACGACACGGGAAGCAACGGCAGTAGTTCTCTCTGCCGTTAGCTCAGGGCCTTGAGGGGTGTGGACGAACCAGAGTATTGTATTGTTGTTCAGGAAGTGCAGAGGAGAAGCTGGCCATTCTGTCTGCTGATCCATTGTTTATCTTTTAGTTATGGGTTGCACCTCTTTATTCCTCCGCTATATTTGGTCAAGCTGGGTGGCATTGTGTATGAGTCTGGGAAAAGCTGGCATTACTGAGACTAAGTCACCGCGTAAGCACATGTGTCATTCATTTCATACACACACTTATACAGTATACAAAGGCCTTACTGTAATCATACCATTCCAAATCATATTGAAGACTAGAAAATGCTGCTCCTCACAGACCAAGTACAACTTACATGGAGCAGAATGGTTCAGGCCAGTTCAGGGTCTATTCACAGTACTCTGACCACACCACAAGTTAAGGTTTGATGTGGTACCCATCTAGACATGGGTGGAGCTGCTTGAAATGGCTCCAATCTGGTAAAACACCAGACCACAAGAGGAGCAAAACTGGTGCTTGAAAACTTTATTCTAACCATTCCAACCTTGTATCTCTTACATCTTCATCCCTTGATCGTCTGTTTTGTACGCATGCTGGTGGTAGACAAGGTAATTACTTAAAAAATTTCTTGAAAATACTAAAATATCTGAAAGGTCTTTGTGAGGACCAACATTTTTTAATCGGTTTTCCAGCAACCAAGCAAAGACGTTCCCATGCCAGACAGATAGCCAGCGCCTTTTAGATCACGAAAATATCTTTTGAAGATGCAAATTGCTGCCAGATAAATTGAAGAAATGACATATGACATATGACATATGACATAGCATGTTAGATACAAATATGGACCAACAGTTTTTTGCAAAGATAAAATGCAAAATGCTCCAATTTTACAAGTGAGACAACTGGATAATTATTTAAGATACAGATAATGGAAGCCTTAGTTTCTCATTAAGTCCAAAATGCTTAACATATTTTAGGACATGGATCCGGTGCGACTCTCTGCCAGAGTTTCTTAACAACACCGTTTTGAAAGGGCTAACTTTGTCAATTGCCCAAAATGTTAGTTCTGCAGAAAAAATATAATCTGAATGACTGTTTTGAAGCACAGCTGCATAGTTTATGTTGCCACTGGGTAGTGCAGCCTTGTGTGTCGTGATGGTCAGTTATTAGTTGGGATGCTATGCATAATGCATGCTTGTAATGATTATTTGTCATTGTTTGGTGAAGCTCAGGCTAAGCACTCAAAAAACAGTTCAGTTCAGTTAGTATTTGCTTCTTTGAGTGTATATCAGTATTTGCTGTCCCTAAAACTTAGATTTTTTTTGGTTGATTATAAAACTAAAAGTAAAGGATTTTCCTTTGCAAAGCTTTATTTGTGTCGTGTTGCCTTTGTAGTTGTGATAGCATTAATATAATTTCGAGTGAGCTCTCCCCCATTAGGTGTTTGCATTATTTTGCTGACCCTCTGTACAGTTGAGCAAAATGTAGCATTTGCTTTAAAGCTGGTGCATGGAAGAATCTGATCTACTTTTTAGCCTTTGCTAATAATAACGATCATCTGTTACAATCAACAATTGCATACTGAAGCAATTATAGTTTTTTTTCTCCCAACCCCTACTACCACTACTTTATTTCCACTCTGCTGTCATCCAACATAAAATAGATTGTGTTCCACTTCAGTAAAATTACTGCTGTGCAGCTGTAATGTGATGACTGACTTAATGTGTTTTTACCATCTGTGTTGTGTACAACACAGAAACATGCAGATATAGACAATACATACAGTCTTCATGACAATCTGTATACAAATCTGTAAATAGTTTCATAACTTAAAGTAATATCATCATACAGGATCTGTTCAATTCAACATGGTATGCAGCAGAGAAAATTCACAATTTTTTTTTATTTTGGATTAATATTATTTCAGTTGCCATTTGGTTTTACTATAGATGGATTATTGATTATTCCTCTCATCATTTAAGCACTAATATCCTCATAAGTAAGCAGTATGCAGTGTAAAAGTATCATTCAGCATAGTTGAACTATTTTAGTGAATTGCAAGCCATGACCCCCACATAAGACAGTAACGCAGTATCATTGTGCTCAAGACAAGGATTGAAATGTTCAGATACATTTGTTGTTTCTGACCTTCATGCAGCTCGTTCATGATGTGATTTAGTACAACCGCATTCATCGGAACACAGTTGTTGAATCGAAGCCCCTCTGAGCACAACTGACGCCATTATTGTGCCACAAAAGAATCAATTCTTTGTGAACAGTCCTGTTGAGTTAAGCTTGAGGGGTTTAAGTGTAGTTCGTAGGTTATAATGGCAGCTTGAAGCAAGATGAAGCAATAGATGAGGAACTGTATAGAGACGTGGTTACATTCAATTACTGCTGAGATCATGTGATCTCACAAAAGCACTTTTCACATTCATACACGACAACAAAAAGTGATTAATTTCTTACTAAGTACCAAGTAGTAGTGTTCTACCTCAACAGTGCATCTATCAGTGATTATATAGGTCATTACCTCTTCAGTTAACTCCGTAATTGAAGAGTATATAAAGTTGAGTGAGCATGTCCCGGATGGTCGAGAGTTGATGATTTTTTGCATTAGCATCTGCCGTTGCCCTCTGAGAATGTGGGAACTGTCTCTGTGGCAGTTGGACTGTTTGAGTCCTTTTGTGCATGTATCCATGCTGTAGTGAGGTGTCAGTGTCCTGGCCTTGGCAGCGTCTGTGGAAACGTTTAACTGAAGCTCTTTGGAGCAGCTAGACTTGGATGCAGCAGTGCCTCAGTGTCATAGCAATACAGCCTAGTGCCTAAGCACTGGCTTTAAGTTTGTTTTTTGTTTTTGTTTTTCTTTTTACTGATTATAAAAGATTTTTTCTGCCTTTCAGTTCTGTCAGTGATCATGTTAAACCTGTGCAAAGAGTGCCATGAACTCTAATGCTTTGATATCATCACAGTAGTTGCATTGACTACACAAAACATGGGGGAAGTATGACAACACAGAAGGTGAATCAAGAGCAAATTTAGATTTGTTGTCTCCTAAACATTTGGCCTTTTATAAAACAGCAGACCTTGTCCTTCCACAGCTCATCTTTGTGCAAGTATATACTAGACCTGACATTTAATGCCTTTTTAAATTTAATTAATACTTTCTTATCTCTTTTCTTCATGCTTGTTGAGACGAACAACCCATAAACTGCTCTTTTTTAGAGACACTCCCCTTGTTTGGTTTGTAAGGAGAAGTATGCGTGTGTGCGTGTATGTCTCCGTGTGCATAAGTGTGTGTTTGTATGTGAGGGGGCTGAATGGGGATGTGAGACTTCATTCGGGTAGGTCAGGCTCTGTTGAAATGGAAATGTACAGGGGAGCAGACTGCCAGAGAAGCCTGCTCACCACAGAAAAGAATCAGTTAAGACTGCGTTGTTTGTCATTAAATGATCGCTGGTTATGCACACTGCAGCATGCACACATGTACATCCTGCAGACAGCTCTGCCTTCCGTGTTTCCCTCTTTCTCCTTTCTTTTCATTTCTTATCTTTTTCTCTCCCTTTCTTTTTATTCCATAAACTCCTTGTGAGCTACCCTATTGCATAAGAATACCACTTTTTCTTTAACAGACACAGTTTGACGAGCTCTGTTTGCCCATACCTGCTGAGCCCTCCAGCGAATCAGATCGTCTCGCTCATGGGCAAGGTTAAATAAGAAAGATGCAGTGACATGTTTAGCATTCCCTCCATGGTGCAGTGGCTGGGGCTTTGCAGAGATTTCCCAGGACTTTGTGCTCTTGGCTGCGAGGTTTGTGTCGTGGGGGTAATCAGAAAAGTCTTAGATACAGTGGGCAGCATTGAGAAGTGCAAAGCCTTAGTATCAGTGCCAAAACACACTTCCTATCCCTCAAATCTGGAACAGACGTGATGGCATTGTCCTTGGTAAACACAGGCATCACCTTAATAAATAAATGTACAAATTTCTCTTTTTTCATTGACAGAATGACACCACCAGTGTGGTAGAGTTTGTGTGTATGCATACATCATACATGCATAGAAACAAAAAGAGAGAAAGCTCAGTGAGTGGGTGGGTAGGAGCCTTGTCTGAGCAAGTCCATGTTAGACTGAAGATAAATTTGGTCTCGGGTGAGAGACAACTGCATCTCTTTCATCATCCATCAACAAGCAACAACTCTTGTCTCATACCTCCCCGGGGTCTCAGAAAAGTTTTAAAGTCCCATTCTGGATTAATGGTTGGTGCGCTGAAAAATTATGGTTGGTGCTCAAATAAGAAAAGTTTTAATAACATAAGAGCAGAGACAACACAAGATTAGCAGGTTTACTTGAACGAGAAGATGACATAAAAATGTGTCAACAGCTGATCCTCAGGAATCAAAATCAGACCCTGTAGTCGTATGTTGTGAGTGTGTGCATATGTATTCATGTTCTGGTTACCTGTTGGGGACCTCCTCTGGTATAAACTCCAACCTTGTTAGGATCAGTAGTCCTCTTCGGGACAAAATCCCCAACTGTAATGAGGTTAAACATCATTTCTGATGTCCCAGTCAAAGGTTAGGGTTAGACATGAATTGATTATGGTTGTGGTTAGCCTAAGGGTTTGGGTTATGTTGTTCTAAATGAATGAAATTCAATGCAATGTTCTGACAAGGATAGCTGCACTAACTGTGAGCATAGTCAGCCCCCAAACCACTGTATCAAATTCACTGTGCAACTTCTGTGGTGGACACAATGCGGCTCCTATTTGACATGCACTGAATCAACTTCCCCTGCGGTGGTGTTTTGTTGAGTGTGCATGTGTGTGTGTGCGTGCGTCTGTAACCATGTGAGCATGTGCATCATGAAGAAAAAAACAAGAGTAGTGCTGTTCTGTTACCGTATCACTGCATTAAACAGGGCCCCTCAAAGGCGCATGGTGGTTGGGCTCTGTGTGCCCCTGGCTGGGTCAGCACCAGCTTGAGGCCTGGAGAATAAAACCTGTTCCTCTCCGTCCCTGTTTCTGGTTTGACGCAGCTGAACAGAACGGCAGTCCCAATCTCATTTATCATCACTGACCTATGCTGTCTCTTGTTTTCACGCACACAAACACATGCGCACACACATACGCAGTGAATAAGAAAACGAGGGAGAGGCTCTTGAAGGAGGAAAGAACGGAGAGGAGAAATGAATGAGGCAGATTGGGAGAGAGCTGAAGCAAAAGAGGACACAAGCTGCAGATGCTCACCCCCTCTTTAGCCCCCAACATACTGTATACAAAGACACAAGCATGTACGCACACACACGGTCCCACCCCTTTCTGGGTTCTCAGCAGCTGTTTAAAAACAAGATTTAACCCCTTGACTGTATAGCTTCTTAGTTTCCATGGGGATTTTTTTTTTAAATTTGTTTGCTTTATTGTTGTTGTTAACTTCAGTGACGGTGCTCCTGAATGAGCTGGCTTGAAGGTCCTCTGCCGGATTGTGTTGTACTCAGTAGCACCTCCATATAAGGACTAAATCTCAGCAAAAGTCATAGTTGAGTTTCATGACATCAACAATGAGCTGGACGAGATTTTAAATTTTTGGGTCATGAGTGGGTACTACAGCTAAATCAGCCAAAGTGTCGACAAGAAATCTTAAAAATGAAGTCTGATATGATCCCCAAGGCGTGATTCTCTGATGCAGCATTCCACCATGTCAAGCTCTAACTTCGACTTCCCTTAAATGTGTAAAAAAAAATTGTCTTTCACACTGGTCCATACCAGTGTTACTACATGTCATTGTCCTTTGTCAACATCGGCCACACAGGTTACATAAACCACATTTTTCCCAAACTAGCTTTATCCATGAGATATTGTGTTTGTTAACATTTTGTTTATATTCAATAAATGTTACAGAAGGTACCTGAAAATGTGTTCTATGCTCTGTTTCAACATGAAAGGCAGTAAATGAGATGGGGTTTAAAAATTCAGTCTGCGATCTACCAAAGTAAACACATGGTCAGATTTTAACAACGACATTTGTAGAGGATAGGGACAGTCTCTGCTAATGTTAAAACTCAAAAATAGGCCTTTAAAATATTTCAATAGATGAAGAAGAAATGTGTCCATAAAGATTTTGCATTAATCTTGAGATGTTGTTGGTTGCTTAAGTAATCCACAGCATGATTTTGACCTCATACCCTTAACCATACCCCTTGTTTTTTGTCCTCTCCTGTGATCTCTCTTAGGCCTTTGGGAATGCCAAGACAGCCCACAACAACAACTCCAGCCGCTTTGGTAAATTCATCCAGGTTAACTACCTAGAGAGCGGAGTGGTCAGAGGGTGAGTAATTAACAGTATGTATGCATTGTTGTTGTTTGTGTGTGAGTGCGTGTGTGTATGCATGTTTGCGCACAGTCACTCACAACAAGGCCTCATAAAGTCAATCTGAGCCACGTTTCCTTATAGGGATAGGCCAACATTTTTTTTCTTTTTGTTGTTTGCCTCACTCCCAAGTTCCAGTCAAGCAGATAGATACCTTTCTTTCGACTGTGCGTGCAGTAAGAAGGAAAAGACAGGCAGAGCTCACCCACTGCTAATTAGCTTAGCTCGAATACTGGTAGTCAGTAGGTAGCGTTAGCCTGCCAGTCATCAGATAAACTTTCCAACACTTCTAAATGGTCCTGTGTGCTTGTTGTGTCTTGTTTATTTACCACCTTATGTGATGTTATATATTTATAGACTCAGTTTAGCACTGTATGTAATTTTACAATCAAATACCTAACTGAAGTAAACTGCAGGGCGCATGCGCAAACCACTGCAGAGGTGCTTGTAAGCAGGTCAGCAAAACAAAATGTCCATTCACATGTAAAAGAATGATTGCTGCTTCTGATCGTCATCATTTGTAAGAGAGGACAAGCATAAATTCTTCTGGACTAACCAAGATCCACAACCTTATCTTTATAAATTGGATCATATGGAGGAGGAACTTCATGTTTCAAAAGCTGAGTAAGCAAGAAGAGAGGCTGAGGCAGTCGAACAGAGTGGGGCCAAGGGGAGAGACAGAACAGGCATGGATTGTTGGTGTAGATGTGGGGCTTTCCAACCTATGCCGACAAAAAACTTTTGCCGCAACAAATGATGTTTTTCTAGCTTTGGTAAATCCCGCAGTTATTGAAACTTTTTCTCATCTTCCCTAAATAAATTGGAAAAAACGCCCCAGGCTGGATCTAACAGACAGTTGTCTGTAGAGTAAGTGACTATTATAATGATAATGATGCATGAGGCACATATCATCATATATAGCAAATTCCTCCTCTCCTTCTTCTCTCTTCTTTAGCTGTTTACATGTGCGTATGCACCCTGCGGTTTACTTTTGCTATATATTTGATTCTAAAATAACATAAAGTGTTAAATTGAGTATAAAAATGGAAAACGTAATCATCCACATAATGTGGACAATAAACAAGACACAACAGGCAAACTGTTTAGAGTTGTTGGAAAGTTTATCGACTGTAGGTGTAGGCAGGCTAACACTACCCACTGACTACCAGTATTGGAGCTAAGCTAATTAGCAGTGGGCGAGCTCTGCCTGTCTTTTCTTTGTTACTACACACACAGTCGAAATAGTGGTATCCATCTTCTTGTCTGGAACTTGTAAGTGTGGCAACTAACAAAAAAAAAATGTTGGAGTATCCCTTCAATCTGCAGGACAAAACCATATGGAGGCATTTGCATTGTTGTTTTTTTGTTCTATAGTTCGTCGTCAGGCCCTCTACCTCTCTAAAGCATGGCATCTTCCTCTTTGCTCTTTTTATGACTGGTCATGTGGGTCCTCCTCTACAGTGTATAGACTGAAACTTTCAACCACTCGCACGTCCTTCCTTTTTCTCAGCAGTCAGTCTCTGGTTAGGAGCTGCATCAAAGTCTGGTCAGTCGTGTCACTTCCTCAATTCTTCTTCAGGAGAGTGGAACAGCTGCTCAATGCAGTATCTTAAAAAAGTCAACATGTTATGCTATAATTGTGGAAGACAAACAAGCTGAAGGGCTGCAAAGAATATTCAGCACAATATTCAGCCTAAAGGTCAACAGGATTAAATTCCTACCACTAGTGCTTATGCATAAGTTTTGCACTGAAAGTAAAATTTGATTTGAAACATGTAAATGCCTGTGGCGACAGCTGCTAGGCTCCACAGTAAATGGGCATCCCCAACCTGATTATCCCCTAATGGCACCAGGTCTCATCATGCTCTATTGAATTGCTTACCCTGGGAAGAGTCTATAATCCAATCAGGACTGTTGATTTTAGCCAGCTGATGCTTTCCTGCGCTGGAAAGTGAACCCGCTTTGACGAGACCAAGTACTATGAATGTTAAACATTTTGCGTAGCTTACATGTTAGTGCAGCCTTCTGCTTCACATCAGGAAAGTGTTACACCACCACAGCTCTGCGCGATAGACCCAACAAAGGCTGCCTGTCTATCTCTCCATCTCCAGTGGCAGCCATTCACACAGTCAATAGAGGAGAGAAACAAAGAGAGGGCTGCTGTTCCACTCTGCTCTGCATTCTGAGCAGACTGACAAACTGACAGACGGGATATTTTTACGCTCTCTCTGTGGGTCTCTGCCCATGCTAATCCATCCTCACTGGGCTCTGAGCGAGATGGTGCAGAATGATGAAAAGGAACCAACACTTGAGTAGATGTGTAAAAAGAGGGTGGTGTGTCAGAGCACAAACATGTGTTGTATGTCTGTTTTTGTGTGTGTTTGTGTGTGTGTGTGTGTGTGTGTGTGTGTTGACACTGCTCTTACCAGTCTGGCACATACTGACAGAAGTATTGCACAGCAAACATGTCAGTCGGCTCCTTTGTACTCTTTTTTTTAGAAGAAGCTTCGTTGACTGCAGACGTGTCCTGTTCTTCATTAGATCAGCTGACATGAACAGACAAGAGATCATTCTTACATTCAGGGGGCTTTAACATTCTCATAGTGTCTCCTGTGTTGACCCTTTAGCCTCATTCATTTGCTGCTCTTCATGCTCAGAATGTATAAAAGTACTTCTACACACATAACATGTAAAATGTCATGAGGTAAATATGAGAGACTGTACAACTGCACCATTAACTTGAACTGATCCTGGAATGATTTTAGCTGTGAAACAGGTTCACCTGCCTTCACCTTTCCTGTACAAATGCATTTAGAATACTGCACATAAAGCAGCAAAAGCCTGCATAGCCAAGTTTGTGAATGAATTCATAGACGATTTAAAAGCTTTTGTGTCAACACTTGTGCCGGGGCAGCCTAATCTGAACTCTTGGCAGCTACTTAAGGTGTGCCACAGTACTTTGTCCTGTCAAAAACATTCTTTTCATCTTTAAACATTAACATCTTTAACATATGTGTTTTTGCATAGAAGCTGCAGTGCAGAATATTCTGAGAGAAAGGGGAAAAGGGAACTCGACCTAGCAGATCTATGAAGTAGCTGTATGAGCTTTTGCTCAGTTAATCTGTCTGTAGTTGTGGCTGCAGTTTTAACATGTTGACACAACTGTGTTTCTCACAGCGCTGCTCTGTTCTTAGTGTACTGTGAGGACTGGCGTCAGTGTTGTTCTTGCCAGGCTATAGAAAAAACAACTCTGACTTATAAAATCTGATTTAGACAACTTTATGGCCTTGGCCTGGTGTAGTGGGTAAATACCAGCGCTTTTACAATGCGTGTGTCATGACTGCAGTGGTCTCAAAGCATACCTCTGCTCCTGCAGTAGCCTTCTTGTCTCCTCTGAGCAGCTGTGGTATACTATACAACGATAAAATAAAAGTGGTGTGGTTTTTGTTTTTGTTTTTGTTTTTGTTTTTGTTTTTGTTTTTGTTTTTGTTTTTGTTTTTGTTTTTGTTTTTGGTGGTGGTGGTGGTGTGTGTGTGTGTGTGTGTGTGTTGCTATGTGCCATTTCCAAACACTTTAACACTTTGATTGTTCTGACCCTCTGCCCTCACTTCCTTCTCTACTCCTCCCCTCATATTTAATGCCAACCCACTTTCACATATGGCCTAGAACCCCTCCACACACACACACACACACACACACATACACACACGCAAGCAGAGCTAAGTGACCTTTAGTGTCAAGTGATTCATCCTGAGTGTTTTTATTCTTCCTCTTTCTTCTTGTCCTCTTCTACCTCCCCTCCCCCTCTTCTCTCTGTCTTTTAGGGCTGTGGTGGAGAAGTATCTCTTGGAGAAGTCTCGTCTGGTGTCCAGAGAGAAGAACGAGAGGTGAGGAGGGACAGGAAGGGTCTTGACCCAGTAACCCCATTAACCTAAATGGGACTATGTGCAAGCATGAGGCGCCTCTAATGTTTGGATATTAGGTTCGAATGAAGATTCTACATTAGGGTTGTGTCAATTGGCAATGGAATCATCTATTAATGATTGAAGGGACAATCAGCAATGTGTTCTGTTTTTTTGTTTGTTTGTTTGTTTGTTTATTTGTATTTTTCTAGCTGATGTTATCTGAGGGTTTGTGTATTGGTAGTGTGTGGTGAAGAGTGAGGAGGAGAAAGAGGCAGACAGAGACAGAAGGAGAGAGAGCTTTTTTTAATAGCTTTGCTTTTAAACTTGAAGTGATAACTGACTTTATTAGGCTGACTATGTCTAACACCGCAGCGCACATCGTGCCAGCTGGGGACACACCAGCAGCGTCTGAACAGAAAGAGAACATGGAATTTTTCTTAGCTTTTACATCATGACTTTAAAGGCACCAAATGACTCGTTTTAACAATTTCCATTAGTTTGTAATCTGAAGTATAAAATATCACTTCCATGAGGCTGCTCAGTCAGGAAGTGACAAATCAGAAGTAGGTAATACACTTGGTTATTCGTCCTTGCAGCGTAGAGACAGTCAGAATGAATGCGGCTTGCCCAATCCAATGGATGTCAAAGCAGCTTTATTGCAAACACTGACTTAATAACAACTTGTTTAACACAAAATATTACACATTAACTGGGTCATTCAAAGAATTTGTTGAAGTGCAGTCGGAGAGCCTACCTCAGTGTCAACTGATAACGGATAAAAAAAATGTATTACCTGCAAATATCCATGTGGGTTTGTGGTTTGAAATTCCTTCACTGGTACAACTCTCCTGCAAAGTTTGCAAATTGCCATCATGACATTCAGTGGCTCACCTCTTTCATCAGGTGTAAAGCTGAAATATTCCCAAATAGGCAACGTACAGTAACGTATTTCTTTGGCAACAACTCCACATTAATCCTTGTGTGATGAGCATGTTGCACATAAATGAAAGTGAAAGTGACCTGACCTGTAGACTAGCCTGATCTTAAGGTGGTCTGTCTGATCTTAAGGCGGAGCACCTATGAATATTTAAAAATATACACCGGCGATCCCTCAGGGTGGTGATAGGACAATCTGACTGTGGACAGGACACCCAATTCTACATTACATGTCCATCTGCCTAAACACTTACTCACCCACATACTGCTTATGTACTCTTATGTTAAGACATTATAGACTCAGATATTCTTCAACTAAATGCTTTATTATGCATTATACATGTGCTAATAATGATGTTAGCTGCATGTCCATAAGGTTCTGAATAATGTTACTCTCTGATATTCAGGTGGACATTTACTCTCTAGAGTTTTAAACTTAGAATAAAACAGTGTATTTTAATACTGTTGGGTGTTGCCTAAATTTAGTTTGACCTCCAGTGACTTCTGTGTGTGAGTTAAGAATTGACGATTAATAAATGAAAAAATGAGAAAGGAAAATACTCACTTTTCTAAGAAAGGCTGCCTCACTCCTTGCTTGCCTTTCTTACTCACTGGGACATTCACTGCCAACTAGACTAATGGTCTGTTGCTACTTATGTGACTAATGTGCAAACAAATATTTGGTAACCGAAAAATACAGTCAGTGTGTTGGAGGAGTGAGCAAATACTCCACTGTTATTTGATTTGCACTCATAGGTATTACAAATGAGTCTTTTAAAAAAAGAAAGAAAAAAAATGGGTCTGATACATTTTAATCACTGTCCATTTTAACAGTTACACAGGTGAAATCAATGGGGAAAAAAAACCCCTGAATTTATTATGAGTAGTTTCCTTATCGATTTCACGGCAAAGCCTTTACCACGAAGTGAAAATGAACTTTTAGTGACACAGGAAGACTTTTTCTACCTACAAATGATAAAAATGCACTCAAGCATTCATGGGCATTACCCTGTAAAACCACAATCTGCCACAGGGCAGCTCAGCTGAAGCAGCTGATGCTTGTATATAAACACACTGTAGCTGTTTTGAGTGGCAAGTGTTACTCTTTCCCACTTCCTGTACAGGTTTTCCCAGCTAGTTTTGAAAAGTGTCGTCACTTTCTATAATAAACCCTGCCTCAGTAACCTTCAGGCTGCTAGCAACCTGCGCAGTGTACTGTTAGTCACCCAGCCTACAGTTGCTGTTGACAGTATATCTGCCTGTCTAGTCGGGGGGTGACTCCTGTATGATGTCATTGTTTCTTAGTGATAAGTGTGGAAACTCATTACTCTCTTGTTTTTACAATAATGCTTTGATGCCTGTCTAACCACCTGCCCGCTGATAGCACAAGTGGAAAACTGATATACACATCGCTGAGCCTCACACAGTGGCTTCTTTCTATTAGCTCTTGACAATACGTTGACTCTTGGTTTATCAGCCAAATGCTTGTTTGTTACCATAAACATGGAGCTCATATCCACTGACATTTGCTCATAAGTAAAACAAACAAATCTTTGGATCCACATAAATTATTCAACCTTTTTGAAGAACAGTTTAATGGAAATGTTTTATCATTAATAACTTTGTGTAAGTACAGTTTGTGTGTACACAGGCATTAAGAGTGATTTGTGTTGTTTGTCCAGGAACTATCACGTGTTTTACTACCTGTTGTTGGGAGCTTCAGAAGAGGAGAGGAAAGAGTTCAAGTTGCTGCCGCCTGAAGACTACTTCTACCTCAAGCAGGTACAGCAGTTTATAGCCTATCCATCTCATATAAACAGCCCCTGTTTGTGTGTGTGATTTGACCTTAAAGGCAACACTGTAACTGTGAGTGGACCCTGCATTCACACAAACTGTCAAGCTTCTGAATAAGGTGCTTTACACACTGCCAGCTCACTGCAGACTTGTGTCCTGCATATCAATGAAGCCATCTTTGTTCTCTCTCTCACTTTTTTTTTCTCACCCTTCCTTTCATTCACCTCTGTTCTTCACATGTTTGTTTGACCATTTTGTGCTTTTTCTTTTCTTTATACATCCCTGCTAACCTTCTGTCTGTCCTTGTAGCAAAACTTTAAGATAGAAGATGAGGAAGACCTGCGTCATGACTTTGAAAGGCTGCAGCAGGCAATGGAGATGGTTGGCTTCCTTTCTGCCACCAAAAAGCAGTAAGTCAATCAGTAAACTTGTTCAATTTAGAGTGAGTGATACAGGAAAGAGTTAAAATGTTTAAGGGACTGTTGAAAATCACATCCTGAAGCTTCTTTTTTTTTCACAATCACGAGAACAGAAGTTATTTCGGTCTGAGCACCGAGTCACATTACCAAAAATATAAATGACAACAAAGAGACTTTTAAGAGCACTAGCTGCACAAATATAGCTGAATCTAATGGGCTGATGTTGCAGAGACAGTGTGCAGATGCACCTCCATACAATGCTTCTGTTCAGTTTACTTGTTACAGAGCATGAAAAGATAATAAAGCAACATTTGTGGCATTGTTCCTGCATTTGACATAGAACTGCATTGCTGCTGTTGCTTTCAGTTCACAAAATTTCTGTGACTGTGTTGCAGGATTTTTTCTGTGCTTTCGGCCATCTTGTATCTGGGCAACGTGACCTACTGGAAGAAGTCGACAGGCAGAGATGAGGGCCTGGATGTGGGACCGCCGGAGGTCCTAGCTACACTCTCTGACCTGCTGAAGGTAATGTGTGTTTGTTTCTGTGCGGCTCCATACTTTAGCGTCTGTCTGCGAGCGTCAGCATTAACTTGTGTTGGTTCCCTCTCAGGTCAAAGAGGAGCTGCTGGTTGAGGCGCTGACAAAGAGGAAAACGGTGACAGTCAACGACAAGCTGATCCTCCCCTACAGCCACTCTGAGGTAGATAGCAGCCACAAGGACAGCTCTGCAACCTGTCATTACTAGAATGCTATCCAACGGCACACTAGTTGTTGGCCTTGTGTGGCTGCTTCTTCTTTGTGCCCTTTTGCTTCTTTACTGACACCTCACCTACAGTAGATTACTTCTTCCTGTCAGTGTGTAAAGTTGAACTTTTTATTTGCTCCACACCCTTTGTCTTTGTTTGTTTTCCTTTGTAAGCCCTTATTTACCTCTGCCTATCACAGACCTTCATGGTCATGTAGTTTGATTCCAAAGCACAATATAAAATGGCACCTTTGCTCCTGTTCTGTTATGTCTGTTAAAGTTTTCACAAGATGCATCCCCTCTCTCTCATACCAGGCTATCACAGCCAGAGACTCCATGGCCAAATCTCTGTACAGCGCCTTGTTTGACTGGATCGTGTTGCGCATCAATCACGCTCTGCTTAACAAGAAAGATATGGAGGAATCTATCCCAGTAAGAGACAAACACAAACATAAACAACAGCACGAAAAGTGAGAAATGTGAAAACTGGTATTGTTAGGGATGATGGTTGTTTTTACATTTCCCTCCTTGCTCCTTATTTGTTCTCAATTGGTGTTCATGCTCTTTTTTTTCCAGTGTCTATCCATTGGTGTCCTGGACATTTTTGGCTTTGAGGACTTTGAGACCAACAGCTTCGAACAGTTCTGCATCAACTATGCAAATGAGCAGCTACAGTATTATTTCAACAACCACATTTTCAATCTGGAGCAGGTGAGTGATCTCGTTTCGTCCCTGCACTGCTAAATCTTTTTGCATGACACACAGTCAGAGGGTTTGAGTCTGTGATTCAAACTTAAACTCTCTTCACTGCTCTGTGTTTATAGTGATGACTGCTTAAATGGTGACTCATTTAAGCATTTCCTGAAACTGTAAAGGGAGAAAAAAGTTGCGTGTTAGTTTATCTTGTCCCTCAGAGTTGTGGGTGAAGAATCAAAGTTTCACTTACTGTTTGAACATGGTGTCTTTTAGTCAAACATGATTTGAAAAACAGTATTGTTAAGCATCTGCTTAAACATTGCAAGCTTAAACAATGAAAAGAATAATTGCATCTGCACTGGGTCTTTTTGAATTTTTGTATTTTTTGCATTTGAGATTAATGGGTTAAATAATTCTGGCAAAAGATCCACAGTGACATTTCATGGCTTCATTTTACCAATCAGTTCATTCACTAAATTGTTCTGTCTTGCCTCATCCAGGAGGAGTACCAAGCAGAGGGAATCACTTGGCACAACATCGACTACACAGACAATGTGGGTTGTATCCACCTCATCAGCAAGAAACCCACCGGTCTGCTCTACCTGCTGGATGAGGAGAGCAAGTAAGAACAAGACATGGCCTCATTCATGTCTGTTGGCTGCTAGAAGGAATGTGGTTTGTTTTGATAAAAATTGAAGCTGTCCATTTATCTCTTCTTCTCTGTTTTTATATTTATACTTCTTCTTTTCTCTTTTCTTCTCTCTTTACTGCCACTGCAGCTTTCCCCATGCCACAGATGAGACATTATTAGCCAAATTCAAGCAGCAGCACCAGGGCAACAAATACTTTGTCCCCACACCAGTCTTGGAGCCTGCCTTCGTCATTCGACACTTTGCTGGGAAAGTCAAATACCAAATCAAGGTACAGCAAGCATGAGGAACAGAGAAGAAGCAGAATGCTTTGGATGTGACGTAATTATACTTGAATATGACCTGAGGGTGCAGCTTGTAATGTTCCCAATATATTTGACCTCATCAGGATTTCCGGGAGAAGAACACAGACCACATGCGTCCAGACATTGTAGCGTTGTTGCGGAGCAGTGACCGTGCGTATGTGCGGCAACTCATCGGCATGGACCCGGTGGCCATGTTCCGATGGGGCATCCTGCGTGCCACCATCAGAGGCATTGCTGCTTTTAATGAAGCTGGCCGATCCTGGGCCGCCAAAACTTCAGGTACGCTGTCACCACAACTGTGTCAGACCTGCAGGATGAATTTAACTTTTAAAGGGGACATGTAACGCTTTTCTGTCTCTTTCAATTTATAAATGATGTTACAAACTCGGTTTGCTGTTTTGAATGATGCCAAAGTATGAAATAATGAGGTAAGGGTATGTAGCAGTAATCCCTGTGGCCTGTTTCTAATGGCTCTCAACGCTCCGCTCTCATCAGCTTTTTTAAAATCTCAGATCACTAGTGTGTCACAGTCTGCTGGGCTTCTCTATAGTTCATCTTGAAAGTGTGTGTTTGCACTGGCCAATCAGAACAGAGTAAGTCTTTAGAGGTAGGGCAGGAGCTAAAACAGTGTTTCAGACAGAGGCAGAAACTCTGGAAAAAAAAGGGGGTTGCTGCAGTCGGCTGTATGAGAAAACAGCTGAATTTTTTGTCAGTCAAAGCGGGTAAAGCTACTCCTAATAGTAACCATGAACAAAACATGAACCCAAAAATGAGCATATGGCCTCTTTAAGTTTTAAATGTTAAAGTAATTCTCAGCATGTGTTTGTAGTTTATAGCTTGCTAGCAGTCTTTCTATCTATTATGCTAATGCTAAATAAGAATATAATATTCTTGTTCGCAGTCTGTATCAGTCAAATTACTGCAAATGGTAGTATATGGATGGAAAACAAAAGCACAGTGGCATCATTACAGGTAGATGATTATGTTATATTTACAAATTTATCATTCTCTATCTGCCTTTACTCCAGTGTGTCGCTCGCACTACAGCCTTAGAGAGCTGCAGTTTCTCTGCTTTGTAATTAGCCTCTCGGGTCTGCATAAAGAGGAATACAGAGAAACGTGAGGCTTTAGGAGATTTTGACGTTTCCGTGCAGTTCTCAATACTACAGACTATTTTTGTGCCCTCAGACGTAGCCCATGACGTAGGAACCTTTTTATGTGGATTAACCAGCTTAAATAAAGTAAAGGGGGAAAAAAGACAATAAAAACAGCTGCAGTCATAAAACATTGATCAGCCTTTATTTCACTTGAATGCCTGCTTTTGGTTAATACATTGTTTCACTTATGAATAATGCATATTAATTGTGGGAGTTTTTTTGTTTTATGTTTGTTTTTTTGGTTGCAGGTGTTGTCCGTCCAGTCTCCAGAACACCTTTAGGAGAGCTTAAGCGAGCCAACACCCCAATAGACAGAATGTACAAGTAAGTACTGGCATTTTTTAATATAAAAATTAGAAACATGCCTCATTCTCTCTTGGTTGTGTTTCGACCGATTTTCTAACTGTTGGGTCTGTTTCCTCTGGAAAAAATCTGCACCTGTGGATGTGGAGGTACACTGCTGGTTCTTTTACTGCTGGTTCTTTTTACGTTGCAGTCAATAAATGTTCTTTCATGAAACACATGCTGATTAACATGGGATCTACATGACATACAGCCCTTGTGAAGCTGCAGCCTTTCCTCCCCGCACTTTAAAACTGTGGACCTCCACATTTATTCTGTGGTGATGCGCGAGATGAGGAAGGAGCATGTCAGACACCTAAACTCTACCTAAATTTAATCTGTAATCGAATGAAAAAAAACCTCAGTTTTCAGCATCATCCTGATGGAAGAATCCACCTTCACCTCGTCTCATCCTTTCCTCATTTGGTGACTTCAGTGTGTGCGGTTCTCTCCTCTCCCCTCCACAGACGAGCGTCTATGCTCGATTTCTACTTTGATCATTCAGAGGAGCGCCCTCTAGAGGCCTTTGAAGACATCTTTGCTAGCTATGAGAGTAAGAAGTAAGTGAATTTAGTTGACAAGAAGAAGCAATGAAGACATGAGGTCAAGTGTGAAGGAAATGTGTTTGGTTTTGGATAAAAGATATGGGTTGCTCCATTTTGTGAATCTGCTCCCATCTAAAAACAAATCTTGATTTAAATAGCTAACAAATGTAGTTGAATCCAAAACTGTAGGTTTTATCAAAGAAGGTCTGACTAGTCAAATGTTGTAATATCTGTTTTTTTAAGTATGAAAGTAGTGGAGGAAGTCCAGTACACCAACAGTACAAGTTGCCCTTTACCTTGCATTCCCTCACTGTACTCCCGTCTTTTTCTGTAGCTGTGATAATCTCTCTCCTTCCTCACGTTTATTATTCTTGCTGTAGAGCACAGGAAGATGTTTGCACTGGCCTACTCTGATTAGCCACCCAGATTACTTACATCAGCTGTGGAGCTGTTGGAAGCCCGTATGTATTTACACATACACAGGCCCCAAGGCAAATAGACAGAAAGAAGTGGGGAGCGTTTTCTCAAGATGAAACCAAACCTGAAGAATATTTTTGAATAGTGGGCTCTCTGAGTCTTGACCTTGTACCTCCTTAGAGGGCTGTTTTTTGTACA
>JAQLOL010000020.1:17248246-17259041 GCA_029783665.1 Naso thynnoides | reverse complement strand
CCTAGTATTTCTTTGTGTGTGTGTGTGTGTGTGTTTATCTGTTCATAAAAAGGATATGGCAGCATGGTTGGGTGGTCTAGTGTGTCTGTTGGTTTTCATTTGAACGACATGAACAGTGGAAGATTGCACGTCATGGCTTATTCGTCATGGGCGAGCAGAGCATGAAGTTCCTCCTGATATCACACCCCCAACCATCCTGCAACGTGTGTTCTTGTCTTGGGTAACTGCAGTGGTGTGTTTTTTTTCTAAGGTGTCCAAACTGTGGCGTCCTACCACACCCGCTTTACGTTTTTTTTCTCCCTTTCCTTCCTCCTTTTGTCGTTTATTTTCCCCCCTCCGTTCTCCTGCTCCTTTTACTCCCCCCTCCTTCCCTCACCACACTGGATGTGTGTGTGCGGTGTGATTAGAGACATGCATGCAGAGATCATCAGCTCCATTAAGAACTTGCAGCTGGATGGGGAGGACCCACGCAAGCTGCTGCAGTCCTGGGGTCGCCTCCGCTTTCCTCGACACGTCCTCCAGTGAGTCTGCAGACAGACCTGGCATCAGCTCTTCTCCAAATCAGTCCAGTGTAGTTGGCTCAAGCGACACATGCTCCTTTTTTTTTTTTTTTTTAGAATAATATCAGCCAAATTAAACTCATTTTGACCAACAATGCTCAGCCATGGAAGACACATTTATAGCCACTTTTCTCACTTGGTCATGAGCATCTTTGTGATCTAATAAAAACATCAGACACTTCTGCTTCATCAACAGACATGCCATTAGTTATTTTTGTACATAACTAGTTCTCTTAAAGGTTAAAGCTGAAATGCCTTGAATGCCGCTGCTGCATGAACGTCATCAGATGACTGCAGGCATGTGAGGCTGTCGGAGCCTCTTGTGAAAATATGTGCCGTCCTCCTCGCAGCATGATAGAATTTGCAACAAGTTTTGTAGTCAAGGAGAGTCGGAACTTGCATTTAGGACCCTTTAATGTTGTGATGATAGAGGGAGAGCATGTCTGTCTGTGTATGATGAATCTCTGCTGGACTGATTGTTCAGACTTACATCCCATCTCCTGCAGCAAACTCCCTCCTCTTCGTCCTCGTCCTCTCCTTCTCATTACCCTCCTGTTCATTGATGCCTTGTCTTTGTCCCGTCATTCATTCCATTTTCCAGGTGCCATGCTTGATTTCATCACTGACTGACAGCGCATGAAGAAGTCACCCATTCGTACTAACCCGGCTTCACACAGTCCATTCACTACTTGTTCCATCCTGCTGCAATAGGCTGTTATCACTTCTGTCTCTCCAACTCACCTTGCATCTTTTCCTCCACAGGAAACAGAAAAACACCAAACAGAGGCAGGTCATCCCCAAGGTAAACCCGACACCAAGTTTAGGGGTAGATAAAGAGAAGTTAATGGGATTTTATTACTCTGTTGTCATTTCATTAGAATCATAGTGATGACTTAAGTCTATTACTGCTGTACAGAGTTTGCTGGATTCTCGGTCTTTAAAGTTCATCGTGAGCCTGACATTGCACGATCGCACTACCAAGTCTCTGCTCCACCTGCACAAGAAGAAGAAGCCCCCCAGCATCAGTGCCCAGTTTCAGGTAACCTCAGCCACAGCAGTTTATACAACAAGCACACACAAAAAGCCAAACCCAAGCCTGAACATTAAGCAAACCCCTTTCCTTGTTTTCTTCAGACCTCTCTGACCAAACTCTTAGAGACTCTAAACAGAGCAGAACCTTTCTTCATACGCTGCATCCGCTCCAATGCTGAGAAGGTAAGACTTTTTGTTTGTTTTCAGTATGTAATTTGTTTTTGAATGTCTTCTGTTTACACCCTTATACTCTTTGATGAACAAATGTTTTTCCCAGGGTAAAAACATTATAAGAAGAAATTGATTCAGTGTAAACAAATTTTGTTTTGCTCTGCTGAAGACATAATAAAATTGCTGGATTCATGAAGCTATGTTTTTAAAATCACTATAAATCTTGAAGTCCAAAATTTTCTAACCTAACCAACAACATAGAATATCTAGATCACAATTCTCAGTTATACCCACAATGACGTTATTGGTAAATAAGGGTCTCTAAATGCAGAGTTTACCTGAATGCACCTCTTGTGTCCTTGTAAATGAGCAGAAGGAGATGCATCTGGATGAGGCCTTGGTGCTTCAGCAGCTGAGATACACAGGAATGCTGGAAACTGTTCGCATCAGGAGGTCAGGCTACGGAGCCAAGTACACATTCCAGGTACTATAAAGTTACTCCAACAGTCCTTTCTACATTCGTCTTGTAAATCTAAAGCATTAGAATTTGACTGTTCATCTCTTTTTAACAGTCTGCTTATTTCGTATTCGTATTATCTTTGTTTTCTTTGTGCCTGCAGGAGTTCGTTGAGCAGTTCAGGGTTTTGCTGCCAAAAACCACCACTGCCATTAAAGAGGACATCTCAGCACTGCTTGAGAAAAAGATGGGCCTGGACCCCACTACGTACCAAATAGGCAAAACAAAGGTATACCACTCAACTCAAGTTAATCCTCACTGAGTTTTATTCTCACCCTGCACCTTGTAAACCCTGTGTCATTTCTGCATTTCTGTTCCCTTCTGTGCATGTAAATTCTGCTGCGCTCTCTGTGTTCAGGTATTCTTGAAGGAGCTGGAGCGACAGCAGCTGCAGGACACGCTGCACAAGGACGTAATGCGTAAGATCATCTTCCTTCAGCGCTGGTTCAGAGCTCATCTGCAGAGAAAAGATTTTCTGGACATGAGACAGGCAGCCATTTTGATTCAGGTAAACACAAACACAGCAGATATTTTTTAGGGTTGCCATGTCAGGATATAAATTTTGTTTTTATGTTCTCATTTTAACATGTAGGAGAGGATTAAAGTATTGTAGTGGTAAGTCATGTCCTGTTCCTTGTCCCTCTGTTAAGCTTTCATGGCGCAGGTACTGCAAAGAGGAGCAAAAGCGACAGGCAGCCACTCTGATCCAGGCTGTGTGGAGAGGCCACAGACAGAGATTAGACAACAGACGCCAAAAACAGGGTGCCACCAAGATACAAGCCCTGGTCAGAGGACACTCAGCGCGCAGGAGGTAACAACACTGAAAAGACACTGAAAAATCCTATCCAGAACAAGTCCACAGATGTACATTCAGTTCTTTACAATGTTTTTTAAAAGTCTTGTTTGTTTTTTGTGTATTGCAGGTGCCATTCCCTTCGTGAGGAGAAACGGAGAAAGGAGGAGGAGGAAAAAGAAGCTCGCAAGAGGGCAGAAGAAGAGGAAAGAAGGAGGAGGGAAGAAGAGGAGGAGGCCAGGAGAAAAGCAGAGGAGGAAGAGGAAAGGAGGAGGCTGGAAGAGGAAGAAGCGAGGAGAAAAGCAGAAAAGGAGGCAGCAAGGAGGAGAGCTGAGGAAGAAGAGGCAGCCAGGAAAGCGCAGGAAGCAGAGGAAAGACTGACGATCGAACCTCAAACAAGAGAAGACCCAGATATAGAGCTGGTCACAGAGGAGATGCTGAATGACAAGCTCTCAGTCCAGGAGACAGAGGATGGAGAGGCTGACACAAGCTCGCAGACAGAGAATGAACAGACCAAGGATGAAGAGCTGGACGATGATGGAATGGATTTGGTGACCAACGGTACCCAAGCTGAGGCTGGACCCCAGCTGGATGAAGATTTGGAAAACCAAACACTAGGAGAGACAGATTCAAAACATGTTCCTCCCTCTGATGGAGTCACCGCCAATGCACTTAGACCCACATCTCCAGATGAAGAGCACGAAAAACAGGCTGCCAGCGATACCTCCACACCTTCCAGTGCTGAACAAAAGAGCGTACGAGCTCCACCTCTTAGCAAGGGTCCAACATCCAGAAGCCAGGAGAAAAGAGAGCAGAGGAGACGAAGAGGGCTGGAGCACAACCAGAGAGAGACTGAACGGGCTTCCTCCTCAGCCCAAAGCAGGGATGAAACATCTCCTCCAAAGAGCAAAAGCCAAGAGACCTCAAAGTTAAAAGAGCGGGCTGATAGCAAGGAGTTGGACCAGTACACCTTTGTGGCTTGGAAAATGAAGGAAGACAAAGGAGGGAAGAAAGAGGCAAAAACATCTCCTCCTGCCGGTCCTGTTCGTCCGTCCACGTTATCCCTGCAGCCTGCTGACGCTGTGCCTGAGAGAAACGGACTCAGTGAGAGTGGTGGAGCAGTAAACCTGCATCGTCGTCCTGGTGCAATCAAGGAGAAGCCTGAAAAGTGGAGGGGAAGGAGGAGTGATGGAGAACAGTCTGAAAGCACCAGCCCTCCTCCACCTCAAAACAGGGAGGAAAGGAGGAAAAAAACACCACTGTACGTGTTCTGTTCTGGTCATATTCTCAGATCTACCTGCCTTTGATTTTTCTTTACAAGTAGCAACTGTCTTAACACAGCTTTTGTTCTTTTTGACAATTTTTATATGAGAAGTGGCAAAAGATCTTCTCCAACATAATGTTTATGTGGTTAGGAAACCCCTTTGGCACGCATCTTTTCATAAATATATTTTCTTTTCTGTTTATCTTCAGGGGGGAAACTGTCTCCTCTTCTATTGACAGTTTGTCTCCAGGTTCTGAAGGGGCCGGTGCTTTTCCAGGCAGAGAGGTATTCTTAATGTTTATATGTTGCTGGTTGTAGACTCCTAAATATAAAACTTGGACAGCTGAAATTTTACATTGCACATACATCCTAACAGGCAGTTTCTGTTCCAGTAATTCTGCTCATACTTCATAACTTATGCTACCCACACACCAGAAGACTTTGAAAAGATTTAGAAAAGAGCTCACATCTAAAGACTAGTGTTTAGCATTTTTAGTCCCAGACTATTCTCAGACTAAAGATTTTACAAAGACTGTGAATCTTGTAAAGTCACTATTTACAAGACTACAACTAGATTATTTTAGGGTTTTTTTCCCCACCATGCAATTTTTTCCCATCATGCACAGCAGAAATTTTTCAAAAATGGAGGAGAAGCAGCTTTTAGCTACATCTGCTCTTGTCTGTGTAGTGGTTTGTACTGAAAGTGACTTGCCGTCACTCGTTCTTGACTTGACTTGCCGTCGATCGTTCTTCTACGTCCATGTTTGTTATTGACTGTCTGGTTTCCTGTTTCCACTTTTGTCAGTGCTAATCTATTGGTTGTTGATCATGTTACGTCAATGGGACTTGCGATAATATCAAATGTGTTTGATATTATCGCAAGCCCAAGACTAGGGAAAGACTGGTATAAAAACACGGTCGCAGACTGCAGATTACCACCTTAAATTTAACGATCGAGATGACGGGAGCACGCCGAGACTCCAGCAAGACTCCTAAAGATTTACCAGAGACTGTCAGTTTTTAGTCTGGGACTGTGAAAATCATTTGGTGTGATCCTAGCATTAGTTTTGTTAGTTTTTATTGGTTTCTACATATAACAGTAATACAGATAGCATACACATAGGTGTGCTTAAAATGCATTACACTAATCCATCAAAATCGAAAAAAATACAATAATTATTGAAAGGGAAAAGAGAAGAAGAGAGAAAAGAAGTAGAAGACAATAAAATCCAACAAAATAGCAGATCAACGTATAAACAATTACACAAAATGTAATTAAAGTTAGTGTGTTGATAATAAAGGTAATCCATAAGGATAACATTGCAAAGTCAAATACAAAGCTTTAACAGCTTTCTTAATCACTTGTTCTTTGAAATCTGTTCTGCAGTTGATCTCCCCCTCAGAAAGCATTGGTGACGGCTCAAAGGGAAGCTCCATCAGAAGGAAACACCAGGATGTTTCTGGTCAAGACTCTGCAACCTCCATCCCGTCCACACCAGATAGGTACTGCACTACACCGCACTGCACAGGCTCGGACAGACAAGCGGCCTAATGTGACGCAGAAAAATATTTGCACATTGTTGGCCCGTACATTCGTTTGAAAGAAAATGATTGAAATGTGAAAAGCAGGGGACTGTATGAGCAGTGGCGAATCAGAGATACATACCTTTAGTTAATTAACTGCTGAGACAAAGAAATTAAATCCTCTTCACAGCAGTTCATCCTCAGTTTCATCTTCCACTGTCTGCTAAAGTCAGACTGTTCATGGGAAAACTATTTGCCTTGTATAATAAAAGTACCCACATCTTCTTGTGTGGTGTTGCACGTTCACTGCCGGAAATTCCTTGTAACTGAATTTCCCCTGAATGGATTTATATGCCAGAAATGTTCGCTTAGGTCTCAGACACTGGGCCAGAGTTTTATCAGACAAAGGCATTGGGTGGATTGCTTTGTTTTTAATTTGTATTGTTGCTATGGCGACACTGCTGGAGCAGAGCTTGAATATGTGGCAGTTCAAGAAAAAGACTTTTCGAGGGTAATTCAGGTTTTTGGAAATCCCTGTGTTTGTTTTTTACCTAAATTATCTGTTGCCAAGAAAAAAAAAACCTGGGCATTACAAACAAGCTTGTGATAGTGGACACAAAACAAACCTCACTCTGCTGGTAGAAATGAGTGAGTTGTAAGATGTGACATGCTGAATCCATACTGAAAAACCTCTTGCTTGTACCCAACATGAGTATCATTCAAGAGTTCATATTAGTTGTGCTTAACAAGATTTATGAATATTCTTTGTGTGTTTGTGTGTCCTGCAGGTCAGGTGGTTTCTTCAGTAAAATTTTGAAGAAACGGCCGCACAAGGAGGCGCAGACTCCAGACAACGGAGAGTTGACACTCGCTCAGGTTCTCAATGAGAGGCCAGCAGGAGGGGAAGGTAGGTAATACAAGCAGTGGACTCTCCAGTGTGTCCTTATCAGGTTTCAGAAGAATAACAGGATTCACTGCAGCAGGAGGATTAACTTTATTCCTTTAATTTGATTGGGCTTTGTAGGCCTCCCTTTCCCAGCGCTAGTCAAATTGAATGTGCTGTATAATTGACCACAAAAAATGACCAAACAGATTAGATTTCGTCACCAATAAAAAAAGATTTTGTAGCTATTTTTGGATCTAATATTGACATCAATGAACTTTTATCACCAAACACAAGCCGCACCACAACTGCTGGACAGCTGCAGTCCACTTTGATCACAGCTCATGAAATGAGAAATGCAAAGAAAACACAGGTGTGTTTTCGCTGCTATTCTCAGGCCTGAACTAATCCTACTGTTTGCTGTCAGAGAAAATAGCGACTCGTGCAGGATCAGCTCAGTGCTAACAGAATAACTCTGGTGTTTATGCTCATACATCCTACATTAGAGGTTTAAAAGGAGTGAAGTTGTCTAAATATCATTCGTTTATCCTTTCTTCCTGCAAAAGACATTACTTAATCATAAAACATTCTCCTTCCCTTTTAGCCAAAACATCCGGACATCCATCTCGGCCTCTTGCTCAGCCTGCTGGGGATCGTGCTAGTAAAGGTTTGAGCCGCAATCCCACCATCAAGATCAGTCGTGCCACACGGGTGTCTGAACAGTGGAACGCCTCGCTGGATCGGGAAATCACAAACACCAATGAGCTGCGGCACCTGGATGAGTTTCTTGGAAACCAGGTGAGTGGGGGGACTGGGTTTTACTTAATGCAGGAAAGCATTTATTTTTATCAACCTTAATGCAAATATTTTTTGTTTTGATTACAGGTCAATGATTTCCGCTCCAGGGGGAAGTCGCTGTCAGCCACAGAGGCCATCTTTGTCACAGCTACCATGCAGTTCAGAGAGACGATCAAAGCCATGTATTCTCTCCCAGTGAGTCTGTCTGCAGGCACATAACACTCACATAATACATGCTGATCAAAGGTCCGCCTCTCCACCCTCTCATCTTCCTCATTTTCCATCCTGTCCTCTGAACTTTACCAGAAACCCACCATTGGTTATAAAGGTTTGATGACAGGCTACCAGAACAAAGTGATCCACCTGGCGGGCGATCAGCAGAAAGGCGAAGTCCAACTCGTCGTTAACCTCTTCCAGTCGGTGCTGGACGGCTTCATCAGAGGAGAGATGAAGAAGGAGGAGGCTGAGCCTGCAAAGGTGAAACACTGGGATTCATCTTTGTTTAGCTGAGTCAAAATATGACAAAACACAATGTATTTCATGCTTACACTTTGTTTTTGGTTTTTTAGCCCGCAAAGGCTCGAAAGAAGAGGAGGAAAAAAGATAAAAGTGTAAGAATGCAAAGTGGAAATTTACCTTTTTTTCCACCTCATTTTTTTAATCTGTTTTCATTGAATTTCAATAGTAATTTACAATTTAATTTGAGTGACTGTGTGTTCTGTTAGATGGAAAGTCCTCTTGATCATAGTTTCGTCAACTATCAAGTCAGTATTATTCAGTCATGTGACCAGTGTAGTTCTTACATCTGGGGCATGGAGAAGGCCTACATGTGCAGCTGTGAGTTAACACCCCAACAAAACTCATTTTTTTATTTTAAAGTTTTGTTTAAGTTGTGTTACTTTATTAGGAATAAATCTTACAGCATAACATATAAAAAGAACTTCTGCCCTAATTCAACTTTTTATTTCATCTTGTTTTACAGATTGTAAAATGGTTTGCCACAAGAAGTGCCTCAGCAAAATTGTTACAGACTGCAATACCTTCTGTGCAAAAAAGGTAGAGTATTATTTTTAGAAATCACAGACCTGGATTAATGATGTGCTGATGATATATAAGGGCTTTGAGTTAGGCTGAGCTTCATACAGGAGAGAAAAGAGAGATGTCCTACTTAAAGCTCTTCTCCAGGCGACTCAGCTTTACATTCTCGTGAGGTCTGAAACATGGCACTGTCTGTGCTTTCTCTGTCTGCATTCTAATATAAATGACTATTACAGCACTGGCTAGTAAAACTGAAGCACCTCATTAAAAAAAGTTGGGGAAGCTCTGCCAAAGCCTGGTGGGGGCTGTAGCTGTTGAATTGTAACAACAGAACTGGTCTTATAGCTTGGCTGTAATTATAAGGGGCTCTAAAGTTTTATAGCAAGTACAGAAAGATTAAACCCGTATCTTACCTTATAGAACAAAGCATTGAGAAGTGGAGCAGGACCGTGTTTTTCTATATTTTATTGCTTCATTATGTTGAAGTTATATGTAAATTTGATAAAAACCTTGTCATTACAAATTATATATACAATATTAAATATAAGGCCCCTAATTCCTCTTTCTTTATCTTTGTTACACGGAGCTGTATTTGTGAAGAATTTGTACCTTCCATGTATGTTATAGATTTGTTGTTTAGAATGGAATGAACAAGCTGACTTCTACTAACTGCTGCCTTGTGTCTGTCTGAATCCACAGAGCGATGATGAGTGCGTTGGTCAGCACTTCGGGGTGCGTGTGTGTCACCTGGTCAATGATAAGAACCCAGTGCCCATGGTGCTGGAGATGATGCTGGAACACGTGGAGATGCACGGCCTCTACACCGAGGGCATCTACCGCAAGTCTGGCTCTGCCAACCGCATGAAAGAGCTGCACCAGCGCCTAGAGACGGGTCAGATACCTTCTGTGTGAAATTTAGAACAAACTGAGAAACTGCGCAATTACACATAAATAATACCTCTGTCGTGGCTCCTTCATTGATTTTTTTCTTTTTACGTGTTCAGACCCCCACCTGGTTTGCCTTGAAGACTATCCCATCCACACAGTGACTGGCCTGGTGAAACAGTGGCTGAGGGAGCTACCAGATCCACTCATGACCTTCACACATTACAATGACTTCCTGCATGCAGTGGGTGAGGAGAACATTCCCCACCAGGGGGCAGCATTTGACAGTAGACGATCTGTGCTGGTCTTTTTTTTTTTTTTTTCTTTTCAAAGTTTTCCTTACCTGCTGCTGGCTTGAAGACTGTTAAGTTGTGTAAGAGCAGTCAAGGTGTGGCTGCTGAGTTGCTGAGAAGCAGACAAAATCAAACTGAATGTATATATCGTATTTTTGTTTGTTTGTTTGTTTTAATTAAGTGGCTTATGTATTGTCAGTCTTGCCTGTGCTGATCATTGTAGTACAATGTGTGTATGGTTTATAATCTCTATCAACCCCATGTACATTTTAAAGTTGTCAAATCAATCTAATCTAATTATGGATTATCAGTGCTGATATAAATAACAGGGTTGCATTAATGATGTGTTTTCTTCTCTTTGTAGACCTGCCAGAGAAACAGGAGCAGCTTCATGCTATATACAAAGTGCTGGAAGAGCTTCCTCCAGCGAACTTCACCACGTTGGAGAGACTCGTCTTTCACCTCGTCAGGTAGAGGTTCTCTCACTGTAGCCTTCTGTGATGGCCGTTCTGTCCTGAATCATCATGAACATACAAACTTAACTTCATTCACCTCTGCAGTTAAGTTACGACTTGGATTGTGTAGTTGAAACAAAACATCGTGCTATTATGCTATTTTCTTGCAGGGTGTGTAAAGTCGAGGCCCACAACCGCATGTCTCCTAACTCACTGGCTATAGTTTTTGCCCCGTGTGTGCTGCGCTGCCCAGACAGCGCTGACCCACTGCTCAGCATGAAGGATGTTGCCAAGACCACCATGTAAGACTGTCATGCAAGGCAGACACAACAAAATCTGCTATATATTTCCTCTTTCGCAAATTTTTTAACATGCAAACAGTAAATCTGCACACATGTCCTGTAGGTGTGTGGAGATGCTCATCAATGAGCAGATCAGACTCTACAACGAGAAGATGGATGAGATTGAACAGCTGGAGTACGCCGAGGCTCTGGCTGTCAACCAACTCAAACTCAAGAGACAGAACACGGTGAGAAATAAATAAAATGACAACAACATCAAGTTTTAGGTTGCTGCTCAGCC
>JAQLOL010000020.1:17236257-17247762 GCA_029783665.1 Naso thynnoides | reverse complement strand
CATTCAAACAGATATGTATCCTTAATGTCTTGCTGAAAAATGCACTTAAAGCTTTATTATCCCAGTGTCAGATACTGTTCTTCTTAGGTCACATGGGTAACATGGCCGATGTTCCTTGTCTCTCTTTAGCACTTCTGGCATTTACCTCTCAGGTTCTCAGCTCCTTACAAAGGAGTGGTGGTATGTATCGCTGAGTTCTCCTGGTGCAGTAGATCTAGTGTTCGTAGTGCGTAGCTGGGTGCCAATGTAGAGGTGCCTGTGCATGGCATGTTAGATGTGGGTGCTGCTCTGGCTGTTCATTTTTTGAAACCTTTTTTTGTTGTGTGTTTACTCTTCCTTACTAACTGTAGTTTGCATGTTGCTGTTTGCAATTATTCTTGTTCTTTTGCTGAGAGAACAAGATGGTTTTGGGTTGGTGTTGTAATAATACTCACAGTATGTAGTCTTTTTGGCAGACACTGAAGAAAATAGTGTGACCTGCAAATTTCAATGGTTGTCAAGTATTTTTTCTTTGTTTTATTCCAATGTCTTCTCATCTTTGTTTTTGTGTGGGTGTGTGTGTGTGTGTGTATTTATTTTATTTTATTTTTTTAAGAAGAAGACAAAGCTGGGAAATTCATGACATACACTGATCTGTCGCAACATTAAAACCACTAATATGTTAAGGAAATATCAGTGATCATCTCTTTACAATGCAATGTTCTTCTGGGATAAAACGCCTCTTGTGAGGCAATGCCCCACCACTAACTGTACAGACAAAATACGGCCCCACCAGCAGGACACTTCGCTCTGCCACTCCACAAAAACAGCTCAGGAGTGACCCGAGGAATGTGACACAGCTCAAGACATCCACCTGGCATCTTGATTTCCTACATCACAATCTAGTGGAGCATCAGTTGAGATGTGACCCATGAGGTCCCATTGTGGATTTGACTTGGCTCTGACCCATTAGGCATGGACACAATGGACACAGGACGTCTGGGGTGATGTTTGGCACCAGAGTGTTGGCATTAGATCCTTAAAGTCTTGTGGGTTTTGTTCTCATGGATCCCACAGATCGAATGGATCTGGGATCTGAGCAGTAGGTTTAGCCCGAAATGGTGTTTGTGTGGTGTGTGTCTTGCGGCCTCCACATAAATGTTGGGACCAAAGGTTTACCAGCAGAACGTTGCATTGTAAAGTTTTAATCACCTCACCTGTCAGTGGTTTTATTATTGTAATTTATGAGTGTATTTGTTAAGTTGCTGGATTTTTATGGATTGTGCTGATATTATTTTTAACTTTTAGCCAAGCTGTTCATATATTTAAACCCCTTACACTAGTTTTGTTTAAAAAGACTGGATGTCAGTGTGTTTACTAGAAACTTTTTATTTTAGCTTTTTTTTTCTTTTTCCCTACTTATATGTAAGACGATGTGCAGATGCATGAACCATCCAGCATCCTCTGTTTTCCTCACTAACAAAATCTGGAATCTGTTTCAGCTTTGGGTCAAAGTGACGTGAATTTTATGGCCATATATGTGATTATTATATAAATGTATAGTAATTACATAATTGGCATTTTTAAGTTGAGTTGATTGAGGTATAAGTGTGTGATGTTCTGTTGTCTGCAGGTGCACGAGAAGGCCAGTTCTGATCTCAGCGTGGTCCCTGAGAACGAGCCTCTGGACTCCGACACAGAGGCTGAGAAGAACTTGGTGGAACGCATCAAGTCCATCAAACAGGAGAAGTATGGAAGCATCTGGTGTTTTTTTTTCACACCAAAGTGTTCCCTCCTTTTCTAGTCTCTAATATTTCTGACGACCTCGTCCTCTGTTGTGTAGAGAGGATCTGGCCTGCCGGCTGCCAGAGATGGAGCAGCCTGGTTCAGACCAGGAGAATTTGGACTCTGAAGCATCGCTGAGCTCCGAGAGTCTTTTGGACGAGCAGCAGCGCTCCTCTGTTCACAGCTCAGAGCCCGAAGGTCAGTATTAAGGTACAGTCTGTCTGTCCTTCTAGCTGTTTCTTTCTGTGGGTTTCTGACCAGACCACGGGGCCGCTGCGTTGGGCCCTTCCTGTGTTTTGTGGTGCAGGTCTGGACCAGTGATGGTGATGGGCGGTGACGTCTGCTCTGTAAAAAAAAAAAACAGGTTGGAGGACTAGCAACCGTGTTTGTGTGATTGTGTGTGTGTGTGTGTGTGTGTGTGTGTGCATGTAAATGCATGTGTGGCACAGAAGCATGCTCAAACTTCACTCAAATGAATTATTTGATCGTTTTGGCACAACATCTCGAATCAAATGTTTGCCTAGTTGTGCCTGAACATACATTTTTTGAGATAACATGGTTGCATGATCTTCCTTTGGCCTTCGCCCTCATGATTGTTGTGTGAATTTCACAGTTAGTTTTGGTGAAAAGCAGTTGTCATCCTCTTCCTCATCCCTGCTTCTTTCCTCCCTCTCTTATAGGACGAAGTGGCGCCCAGCTGAAGCGACACAGGCCAATTTGTTCACCCAAACCAACAAACCTGGCCCAGCTACCTAAAGTCACTGGTGGACGCGTTTCTCTGCCAAACCTCACCCCTGCTAGCTCCACCTCCTCCTTGTTCAGCTGCATTTCTTCAGCCTCTGAATCCTCTAACACCTCTGCCAGGCATCCGCTGCAACGCCGCAACCCTGTCATCCCAGACACAGTCAAGCTCCCGCCAGGCGTCCTTTCCCAGTCTGCAGCCTCCAGTCCGACTCAGGCTTACACCCCTCCAGGAAATCGAGCATTGAAGTACTTCAGGAGAAGAGAGCAGCCAGGCCGCCGTAAAGACAGCACTCAGTCACTCTACATTGACGGCCCGGAGGCTGACCTGTTGTTGCACTTTTCCTCCTGCCCTCCGTCGGCCTCCTCCTCCTCCACCTCCATCTCCATGGTAGCACCCTCTGCTCAGCACCAGCACCATGACACGCAAGCCTCACAGGGCCAAAGACGTTTTTCTGACCCAGACATACCCTATATGGACGATGACGTCTGACCATGACAGAACAAAAACAGAAAATGAAAAGGGCAAGGCAATGACCTTTGCGCAGGAAAGGAAACAAATACAAATGACACACAGAGTTGCCACAGATGACAGTGATGGACTGACGAAAGCCAGGAGAGGAGAAGAGGAATCACATAAGGGGAAAATGTCCTTTACATGTGAACAGAAATGAGTCTCAAGTATCCACAGTGGATCTACAGAGTTGGGGCTGTTCCAGTTGCTGCTGTCAGTGAGAACCAGTCAAATGTGTCTGAGGTCTTGTTGTCCTCTATGACAGTCAGAATAATCAGACATGATGTTGCTAAGCACCTTTTCTACCATTTTAATATATATTGTGGTTACTGTAATGACTTTAGTTGGAACAGAGGCATATTTTTCTTCAGCCTCGCGATGATGGACCAGCAATTTGTTTTTCTTTCTTCTGTTTTTTTAAACACATTTGTGCTAATTCAAGGAAATATTGCAAGTTCAAGCCACACTTCTCATTTCTTAGTTCTCCTAATGAGCAAGAAATGCTCACAGATATTTTAGTTAGTGCCTTTGATTAATGTACAGTAAGTTGACAATGTTCATATCCCATGTTGTGGACAGTGTTGGAGGGAGGCGGGGGGGTCATGTAGGATAAAGAGAGGGTACCTTTGTCGAAGAGTTTTGTGTTTATTGTACTGAACCGACACAAGATATGTTCAAAACAAGGACCTACAAACAGCTGCAATGAACAGTGTCTACCCACCTTTACCCTCCACCGACCGCACAACAGACCCCAGATAGGAAGTCATTTCCTCTCATAGTAAAGGGAAATGGGAGCAGCACACGCCACTTTTTTCCTTTGAAAAAAAACAAAACAAAACACAAGCCCAGCCTTGATGCAACAGCCATGCCACGATGTCTTTAAAGCCTGAGTCCTTGAACTCAACTTACCCTTTTCTAAAAACAGAACTTGGCTTCACTCAGCTGGACCTTACCTGCCGTTCAAAGTAAACATGATGAGCAGGTTTCTGCTGAAGCACAGCTTTGGCCAACTTTGTAATGAAATGTAATACTAATGTAATGTTCCTCCTGACTGCTGTTGAGTGATGTCTGTTAGTTTGTCTGGAATATGAGGACGATGTTCTGGTGTGTAATGTGTAACAGAGAGTGTATGGTTGGGACTGAATGACGTGAGCTGTAATGGTTATTAGTATTAACATGACAATACAGAACATGATGCTTGTAACGTCTGCGTCTGTGTGTTTTGATCCAGTTCAGTCAAGAGGTTTCTCAGTGTTGCATAACATCTTTTGATCAAGTAAATACTAAAGAAAATTGGGTTCGTTTGTAGTTAATGTAGAAATATGCAGATAATGCACTTTTTATAAACAATGAGAGTTAATTATATCTCTATAAATAAGTCTCCAAAAAGGCTAAACAAGTGCAGTCATACAATTAACACCAACATTTTGTTAAGCAATATAAATATAGTCCAAAGACATTTACAAATACAAATGAACATCTCTGCTTTAATTTAGATATTAAAACCGAAGAACAACACGGAAATTTAAATTAAGATTTGCAGTTTTTTACGAATTCACACAGTTGCACAGTTTGTCACAGAAAAAACTAAAAATACAGATAATGTTATAAAAGGGTTTTAAGTGGAACTTTTATGTTGGAAGCCTTTACTGTCAAACATTTAGTCCATGATCACAAGTTTGTCATGCAAAAGATTTTTACAGTTAACATCAGATTATTTTGTTTGAGAAAAGTGATATATTAACTCTGGTTTGAGCTAAAGGTTTGTTTGAATTAAAACTCACTCACCCCTGTGAAGGTCAGAATGTATTGATAAACATTGTAAAGGTTTTCTCAAAGGTAAGCAGAGAGTTGTGTTGTGACAGGAGAGTAAAATTTTTTTTTTTTTTTTTAAATGAAATCCATCTTGTGATCCACATGGGAACAGCATCCTTCAAACTTGTCTGTTTTACTGACTTCTCAGCTTTTACAGATTCACATTAATGTAACACATTGTCTCTGGCAGCTGAAGACTCTCCACAGCATTTTTTTAGCAGCTAGAATGTTCAAGAATTTTTTAGAAAATGTTAAATCTTAATACAAACTGGTTGAAAATATACCAGGCAAAAAAAGAAGTAGCTACATAATACTTTTAATGCACAAGGCAGACATAAATTTGCCTTTGAAATTGGGAGATTTTTTTTTTTAACACAAGGGGGCGCCACTCTAGGATCAACAGATATGCGACTATATAAGAATGAAGTATTTTCTGCTGACTAAGCTACACAACTGTGTCCACGTTTTCCCTTATGTACTTTGACTTTGATATGTAAAATCAATTGAATGCCACTTTAAACCTTTGGTTGAAGCTAGTTTATATAATTAAATTTTCCAAGTGAGTGAAGCAGCGTATATCTTAAATGTACTGATATGCCACAAATTTAAGCTCCAGTAGTTTAGTTTGGTCTAGTTTAGTTTATTGTTTATTTGACAGGGACATCGCACAATCAGCAATTGTACCAGATTTAGCTATCAGCTAATCTACATCTGTAGTCCCTGGGCAGGCAAACAAAAAGAGGGGATTTAGACAATAAAAACATGACAGCAAATGGCACAAGACAGGAGTTAAGACAGAATAAAAACATGGCTATACATTTTACACAGCATTAAGCACATGGCACAAGACATAGAACAATATATAATACAAAGAACAAATTATTAAGGCGGTCATAGTGATCAGTGAATGGCCACGACAGTTGGATATGGACAAAATTGATTTTTAGAGAAGAAGAAAAAGGAAAAACTGTCCACAGCTAACCCTGCAATGTGCAATTTTCATCTTACTATAAATCCAGTAAAGTGCCGTTTTCAGCTTACTACAACTTAATAATAATTACAATCAATCAAGTACAAAACCACCATGATAACATACTAACCAAATCTGAAGTTATACCCTTGAGTAGGATCAGAGATGACCAAGTAGTGAGTTTGATACCCGAGTGGGATCAGAAATATGTGCAAAACATAAACAAGAGGCAATTATTAGTGGTTACACATTTGTGCTGATTTTAGTCAAAGCTTAAGACGTTTTTTTAAACACAACGAAGTTACCGGAGTCTCTAACATCAGGGGGAAGGGAATTCCACTTCCCCACCACTTTTATTGAAAATGCTGACTGACCAAAAGTTGCCTTCCTCTTTTCAAGATAAAACAACACATCTGTGGGATTTAGACAATAAAACGAGGTTGTAAACAACAGAAAATGCCTGAACAAAGTATTGAGTAATGTATGTTTGTTTCGATTGTTGTGTTTCATACACTAAAGGCCCTGCCCACCCACACAGGTGTTTTCAATGATTCAGGCTGATTAGACCTCAGCTCAGATTTAATGTAGGAAAACTACTGTTGGCAGTGGTGCAAGGTCACTGAACAGGACACACTGACAACACCAAGAAAAATGTGTTAATTCTCCAAATTAGCTACAACAAAACTTGTACAAGAAGGGACTGAAAATTAAAAACAAGCCTGAACAGAGGCCTACCTGAATAAAATAATTCAAAAGTATGGTAAATGTTCCACAGGTGTGCAGCAGGGTTCAGTACAATGATTACCTCCAAAAGAAAAGGTCCTTCTCTGTATGAATCTCTAATATTCTCTGAAGTCACTTTTTTTTTTAGTGCACTAGTATTATTTAGGACATTTCTCAGCCAGCCAGTGGTACAAACACCATTAGCAAACACAAAATGTAGCTTAATTGTCATTTGAAAAGGTTTTAAGAGCCATTTAAGTTTCCTTTGATTGTTTTATTTAATTGTAATGAGGACGAAATAAAGTTTAGTTTGGGAAACAGTCGGGTGCATATACACCGACAGCATTAAGAATTTTTGTGAAGTCGCTCCTGGTTGGACAGCCCCCCGCAGATGCCCCGCCCATATCCGCGCTTACATGTTTGACGTCATAATTCCGCGACGGTTAGTCATCTTCAGACATGGCTTCGAGATTAGAAATAAATTTTATCAGACTACTGTCTCGCTGTGAATCTATTGCGTCGGAGAAACGAGGAGAAACTGAGTGGAGATTGGAAAAGGTAAGCTAATGCAAAGACGAAGTGACGGTGAATGTTCCGCGCAGTTTTTCTCAGATCTTCGTTAGCTAAAGTTAGCATGACTGTTGTTGTTGTTAGCTGCAGCTCGGTCCATTAGCCACGTCGTCACTGAAACTAGTGACAGGACATTCTTAACTGGTACCTTATGGATGTATTTTCCCCTCCAACACTTTAATACTTTTTATTGAAGTGTAATTTACTTGTAGTTTGTTTGCTAATCGTGCTACGTTAGCTTACTGTACGAGTGACGGAAGAACATATAATGACTCATTGGAAAACGTTAATACAACGTTACACAGTACATTTCAAGATCAAAGAACATAAAAGTGACCCATAAATTTTATAATAAACATGTACAGACATGTTCCTATAAATTATATGATCACATTCCCCTAAAATTATAGTACATAATATATAAACACACCAAATTAATTGTTAGAATCGATATAACAGAACTAAGTAGAGTCTAGAGCATAACTGCAATGTCATATAAGCTTCAGCTCATATATATATCTATATATATGTATAATCATTGTTTGTGTTTTCCTTCTCTAGTATGTTGGTGCCCTGGAGGAGATGTTAGTGGCTCTGAGAAAAAGCCCGAGGTAACCTCACTCCTGACACTAGTGAAGCTCTAAACGGAATTTTGAACTTTAAATTTCTTTGTGTCTGAATGGTGCCATGTGTTAAAGTATCTAAAAAAAATCCCCACATTTGAACCTAACTGGCCAGAATTTTTTTTGTGCAGAGTCTATAACAAAAAGGCTGTTGTCACGTTGAGCTGCTTGAAAGTGGAAAGTTGTCAAGATTCCTAGGAGCATGATTAGTGACATCACAAATAGTTTGGAAGCTAATCCTGATCCAGTGTTCAACTTGCACAAGTGTGATGTGGTGTGGAAACCTGATGCCTTCACTGCACAAAAACTAAGACTGGATTTTTCAGTGAAGTGGACTATATCTTGGATATGGCCGTTAAACTTCTGAAATCAAATGTATGAAATATTATTAAATGTCTTTTGTGAGGATTTAAAAAGACAGTTAAACCTTTTACATGAGAAGAACTATACCAGACACGTGTATTATTAGTTATTATTGTAAGAAAAGTATTTACATACCCAGAACAAAAGCATTATGGCCCATGTATTTCATTTATAGAAATGTTTGATGATACTGTTCCTCACTAACAACTTGTTTCTTTTACAGCAAACCCACACCAGAAGTGCTGACTGAATACACAAGAAAAGTAGATTTTCTGAAAGGGCTTCTAGAGGCAGAAAAACTGGTCAGTGGCAATAGTTTACAGGTTCATCACTGACTTTTCTTCCATAGGTCTGTTCAGTCTCTCTGCTCTGCAGGCAGTTCTCTGATTTCATGTCTTCCCTGTTCTTGTTCACAGTCTTCACCGACAGAAAAAGCTTTAGCCAATCAGTTTCTGGCTCCCGGACGAACGCCCACAATAGCCAATGAGAGGATGCCTGCCACTAAAACGGTCCACATGCAGACCAAAGCTCGGTGTACGGGAGAGATGAGGGACGAGCTGCTTGGCACGGTAAAATGAGACGTAACTGTGTTTCCCTCACACGCACAGTAAAGATGTCAGCGAGAACTCACTGCAAAGTAAAAAATGCAGATGAAGGACATTTGCATTGTTTTTCTCAGCTGTTGTCACCTCCAGCTGTGAGACACTTATATTTCGTTTACCATTTCAGGTTGGACAGTTTAACCCCTTTGCTAGACTTCACTTTACTTGGGCTGCTTGATTATGGGAAAAGTTATAATCATAATTACTTTGGTCAATATTGAGATCAGGACTTAATCTTTGAACTTTTAAGAAAATGTGTTGTTTAACAGTTAGCTATCCTGAAATGTAATTCAGCTCAAGAACAACAAAGTCTTTTAAATGTTATAAAAAGTAGAAAGAAGTATTTAATATTTGATGTCTACAATAATGTCATTTTTATTTTGAACATGAAGTTTGAGAAAAGATTGAACAATCGAAGCCCTGTAAGCACTACAGTTACTAAATTATAGTTAGTTAAACTATATTTTCACACCTAAACGCAAAGGTCAGACTTCCAAAATAAAATGTATTAAACTACATTTTGAAAAATCAATGCTGATAAATATGTTTTCCTATTTGTGTGTGTCTGTACAGTGGTCGTCAGGCAAAGGTAAGAAATATTTTTATAATTTGAAGGCATCTCAAATTCAGTATCTGAACTAAAAGTACAACCTGATATTTGAATAAGCTAGTCCTTTGATTGAGAGTGATATTTCTTAAAGGTGATGTCGTCTTCTTTCTATAGGCACATCAGAAGCAGACTTAAGGAAAAGAAGGTAAAGCAGTGCATATTAATTCTTCTTTCATTTATGATTCTAACAACCAGTTTATATTCTTAATGTGTCTGTGTTGACTGTGGTAAATGTCCCAGCAGTTTAAAAAATAAAATCAAAGTGTTGATTAGGCTGTTCCGCCTTGTGCAGGGGTTTTTCTATGGATGAGCGTCAGTCTGCTGCAGAGCTGGAGGCCGTCCTGCAGCACCATCACAACCTGCAGGAGAAGCTGGCTGAGGACATGCTCAACCTGGCCCGGAACCTGAAGAACAATACTCTGGCAGCTCAGAACATCATCAAACAGGACAACCAGGTACCTGGATACACACTTTTCAAACACCATGACACTGTGATGATTTAGTCCTCCTGTGTTTACATCAGATTAAGTGGGTAATATAAAAAATAAATAAACAAATAAATAAAATGTGAAATATTACCTGCAAAGAATAACATTCACTATTTTTCGTTCTTTTGGTTAAAAAGTCAGTAAGTCATTAGTTTGTTTCATTCTCCTTTGCTGTTTAACTTTACCGTTAAAGCACCACTATGTAACTTTGACTGCAACCTGTGGCTTCGAAAAACAAACTAAACGATGCATGTTAATATGTCGCACAATACAGCAATTTTGGTTAAACCAGGTCATATTTTACAGAAAAAGATGTTGTCTGGTTTTCCGTCTGATGTTCTACAACTGCTCTGCGGGACTGCAGCCTTTAATTTAGCAGAGCTGTCCCCACAACTACCTGCTGCTGGAGCTGCAGCTTCGGCCTGCAGACAGTCTACATGTTGCTTTCAGGAACCTCAGTGAATCACACAGCTAAGGCAGAGCAGTCCTATGGCATCGGGGGGGAAAACCAGAGGACATTTTCTCCATAAAATATGACCCAGTTTTACTAAAATTGCTGTTTGGTGTGATGTATTAATGAGCATCATTACGTTTAGTTTTTCAAAGCAGTAGGTCACAGTCAAAGTTACATCGTGTTGCTTTAACTGACCAAGCAATGTTGGATTTTTGCCCATACATTGTAATATTTTAGGTCTTTTCATACTTATTTTATTTTTCTGTTCCTCAAACGATGCCACATGTCTCAGCTGGTTGTGTCCACAAGGGGGCAGTATATAACAAATATTTCTAAACTGAATACCTTACAAACTTAAAAAATTCTCAACCAACCTCTGAAACCTTATAAAGTATTCTCAGATATTCATCTCGATGTCTCATCCTCTCCAGACTCTGAGCCAGTCGATGCGTCAGGCAGACCTGAACTTCGAGAAGCTGAAGACAGAGTCGGAGCGTTTGGAGCAGCACACCAAGAAGTCCGTCAACTGGCTGCTGTGGCTGATGCTCATCCTGGTCTCCTTCACCTTTATCAGCATGATCCTCTTCATCAGAATCTTCCCCAGACTGCGATGATGAGCGTCCACAATCCTGAACTCTTAGCCCTCCATCCCCCTGTGTTTATGGAGCAGTGTCTACATAGGCCTCATAGATCTATACAGCATGTCTGTATGTGTAACACAGATCTGCAGTGGTCAGTCTGATGAACTCAAACATTTGCACTTTTGAAACTGAACGTGAAAAATGTGGTTTGGGGCACCAGGATTCATTTTTTTTAAACAGGACGTGAACGGAGGTGCAGAGCGTTTTGTTGCAGGGCCTTTGGGAGCAGCAGCACATTGTAGTCTTAGTAGTCAGACAGCAGCGAGTGAGCCTTAATTTAATCCCACGTCAGGTCGCCTACTAGCTATTTGGCACATGTGTGTCCTTTTCCACTTAGTGTAAGGTCAAACTCGTCTTTTTTAGAACTTTTTTTTTCACCTTGTGGACATCAGAAAGACGCCGTAAACCGTCCACCATCTACTTTATCCCTTAATTGGCCCCAGTGTCAACACAATGTTGAATTAGCTGAATGCCGAGTATACAGATTTCGACTTATTAACAGCTGTTGAAGTGCTAAAATTTAAACTTCACTTTAACTGTCAGTGTTAAGCATTTAAAGCACTAGATAAATGGATAATACGTGATTTATTATGGACAAAGATGACATTTAGAAATATACAGTATTTA
>JAQLOL010000020.1:17214201-17235958 GCA_029783665.1 Naso thynnoides | reverse complement strand
ATCATTAATAATCTGTTAATACACCATCCATAGCCTGTAAGTGCCCACAGGAGAAAAGAGGTAATAAACGGTTGAATCTTTTTACAACTATTCTATAGCAATAATTATTTATAAATGTTTATGGAAGGCTTATAAATGCTAAATAAGGCAGTTTAAGTAAAGTGTTACCAATTGTCCCTCTAAGATTAAAACATTACAAGTTTAAAGAAAAGAATTTCAAACATCATTTTAATTCCTTATCGCTTGGGAACACTTAGTGTGTTGAGTTGTTGAGCTTCATGTGTTAGATGTTTTATTTTGTTCACTGCACCTCATTTGTCCTCAGTCTTGTTTATTGTTCATGAGTGTGTATGTCTTGGTCGTCGAATGAAGTGATAATATTTGACATGTTGGCGATGAGGCTGCTGATGAAACAAGATTTTGTCCTCATGAAACTACTGTAACCCCGCAGAAACGTAGAATTTAGATCGGCAGCTGCGTGTTTGTATGATCACAAGAAATGAATTCCCAAAATGAATGAAGACACTAGATGAAAACCATTTCCTTGAATTGTTTTGGTAAAATCACTGTGAGTGCTGTATGTGCGTTGTGGAGCAGTTTATGACCTTTTTCCTCACAAAGTAAAACATCAAATTGCGCCCTCTGTCTTTTTTTTTTTTCTAAATATCTGATGCAGTGACTTCTTGTGGCCACTGGGTGTCAGTCATATCCTTCGAGTATAAACAGAAAATGACCTCCATGACCCTGCTGGCCTGATCAAGCCATGAATCCTAAATTAACAGCACTACTCATTTAGAAGTGATGTGAGGACTGAAGTATGGCTAAATAAAGGCAGTTGGCTGCAGAAAAAGCACACGGTGACCACATGTGACTCTATAATCGGGGCATTTGTCAGCTTTTATGCTACATCTTGAATTAGCCTGATGGCATCTGAGACTCGCTGCTCCAAAACTATTTTTCATGCAAGCGGACACACGGAGAAATGCTTCTAACTTTTAACATTCCTGCTGTGTTGTCAGTCTGACTGTCATCTGGGGCCCGTGGAGGAGACTGGCTTGTCCAGGCTTGCAGCTCTGCCCCCTGGTCCTTCCTCTCTCCTCTGACTGCCGCCCCACCTCATGGCTGGCTGGCTGGCTGGGCCAAATCCCAGCATTGCTGTGTATTTTAGGATCCCTGGGGGGTATTTTGCCTGCCGGGAGCCGAGGTATGCAGGCCACCAGGAGACCAAATGAGGTTGTGTCACTGCGGAGGCTCGTCATCCCTCAGTTTAATCACAGCTGCTTGCACCTCCATGCTCAGGCGTTTGCCAACGCTCTGGCTGCGTTAGCTGCTTCTCTGAGGCTGCAGTGCATGACTTCATCAGCGGTGTGGTTTCTCATGTTCATTATGGTCGTATTATCCCATCAGCTGAAAGAGACCATTGCGTTTTACTTTCCGACAAAGACTCCAGAGTCTGGTGTGTGTTAAGTTCCCACATTCAGCAAATGCCTGGAGATGTGTGGGGCTCATTAACGGCACTTTTAACCTCTGACCCAGGAAACCTGAATGAATTCCTTCCTGCACTCTTTTCCCACAGGGACACTCTGAAAATAGCGTTTGATGCTCTGTGCTAAAAAAGAAAAAGTTGGGTTTTACATGTAGCTAAATTGATTTAGTACAAGTGTGTAACAACACACCCTTTATAAAGGGGTTATGAGTTAATCAGTGGCAGAAAGTAATTAGACCATTTAAGTATTGTTGAGTTTAAATTAAAGGCACTGTGGAACTTTTCTTGAATAATTCGGTAACACTTTACTCATAGCATCCATCTACAAAGCATTATGAACACTCAAAATGCGTTATAATGCGCTTTATTGCTACATTATAATGTGTTATAATGCATTATAGAGACAGGCTTCATAGAAAATGTAACCAGTATTTTCATTTTATTCTTCCAACTCTACACAAATGGTTTCCAAATCTTTTTCAGCTCAAGATCCTGCGGAGAAATCTGGTGTCTTGTTGGAACCCAAATCTACAAAAATACATCATGAATGGCTGTGACATCTATGCTGTAAACTTCTCTTAAAGAACACAAAACACTATAAAGGCTGAAGTGTATTTGGACTGTGTATTTCATTATAAAAGAACATCCCAGCAATTAGCAGATTTGCTGAGTTTAATGTACAGTTTCCCACCCCCTCGTAACAAGCTTTCAAAATAAACAAGAACTGCAAAATGAGGAGACAGAGGCAGTACGGCAATACTCACTATGTCAGCTGGACTTGCGAGTGCGGTTGAGTATGTAAAGTACATCCCAGCAATAAACAAATTTGCTGAGTGTAATGTTAAGTTCCTCACCACCTCATAAAATATGTGCATATAATTTTGCATGTGCTCAGCTGTCAGAACACTGTCTCTTGAGAGTCTTTGGATGGAAAAGTTCCTCTGACTTGCTGCAAATTCTTTGATTGGAGATGTCAGTCTGTCCAATTTGTTCATTTTAACCCTTCGTTACTTTGAAGTAGTAGTAGTCTTAGTAGTAGTAGTAGTAGTACACTTTTAATTGGTTTGATCCTCCTGAACAGCAGCGAGCAGAGGAACAAATTGTTAAGCACAAGGGAACTTCCATCCACCTCTCTGCACTGCGCCTGTGAAACACCACAACACTCCAGTCTTTTTAATTTAGTTTTTGGCTGCAGCTACAGGAGGATTTGGGTTGCCCACAGAGATGAAGGAGATTTTTCTTTTTTCTTTTTTTTTCCACACACTTCCTTGAGGGAGCAAAGGGGTAAAGAGGGCTTTTCTTTTACTTTCCCCTTTTTTCTTCTTGCCAAAGTTTTGAAGGTGCTGTAATGTTAATGGCCTAATGGGAGCGTAAAAGGCTCCACTAATAAAGCTTATAATGTCAGCCGCTATTGTGCACACACATATTCCTGTTCATGGAAAACAGCACTGATCAGCTGCTTTCTTTACTCCTAGTGAGGCACAGTTTGCAAAGGCTCAGAATTAAAACCATTTACATTTAAATCAGTTGAGAAACTCTATGATCTTCTTTATTCAATATTTGCGTTAATAGATTAATTTCCCAGTCTTATCTCATTTTTTCATAGAAATTTTATTTTTTATTGCTGCCTCTATCATAAAAAATGCACTGCATTTTATTTGCATTTTGAAAGTTGTCAAATGCCCAGCAAATGTTGATGCAGTTAACATTTAGTCTCACAACCCTTTCTATGGCTCCTGATCAGAGCTGTGCCGCTGTTGATCTCAGTCTCTTATCTCTCTTGTCTGCACAGGTGCTGTGGAAGTTTCTCTGTTTTTACTTTGCCGTTACTGTTTCCCTCCGCAGGAGTGTGTGTGAGACAGTGTGTCTCTGCCGGTCTGTCTGCTTGGTTGTGTTGTGTCTGTGGCTCTTCCTCGCTCTGAAAACCCAAATGAGGGTTCCTCTCCAAGCTCTCTCTCTCACACACACACACACAAACAGCTGTATTGTGGCAGCTCCATGACTGGACGGTTGAAGTAGCTGAAGCACCTTGAAGGACCACTTTCACCTCTCGTCCAGCAAATGTGACAGCTGAGGGTCCAGGTTGAAGCAAGAGAATCATCCTCCGAGAAGAAATTCACTGATAAACCAACCAGCCATGACAGCACTTCCTTAGCTGTGTGTCTGTACAGAACATGCTGGTGTGTTTTCTGCCTGTGCATGCATGTATGTTTACTACACCCCAAAGACCTGAGCCATATGTCATTCCCTGCAGCCCCCTATTGGCCCTCCATCACTGCGTATTCTCAGCCTAGTGTCAACATGTGGGTTAATGCACTGAACCTTCCAGCCTATTTGTCAGGCAGTGTGGCGCTGAAAGAGTCCCCAGTGGAAGGAAAAACCTCCCTGCTGGTTTCTGCTCAGCCTTTGATGTATGGAGCTCAGGTAGCGTTGCTGCTGCTGAGAAGCTTAATTTCTTGGTTCTTTGCTCCTTCACCTTTGAGCGATTCAGAATCTCCCAGTGGGCAGGATAGAAGACCGCTGCTGCTGCTGGTTCTACAGGAGGCTTTGTGACTCGATGATGGGAAGACAAGCTCGTCTGGGCCATAAGAGCAGCAGACTTGAAGGAATAGTCTGACATTTTGGGAAATACGCTCATTTGCTTT
Organism: Naso thynnoides; assembly: GCA_029783665.1. Lineage (NCBI taxonomy): Eukaryota > Metazoa > Chordata > Actinopteri > Acanthuriformes > Acanthuridae > Naso > Naso thynnoides. The sequence continues at coordinate 17,231,827 of JAQLOL010000020.1, read as the reverse complement.
CTCGGATAGATGAGAAGGATGATTTCACTCTCGTGTCTGAATGCTAAATATGCATTAATTAGCTGGTGCTAATTAGCTTAGCTTAGCACAAAAACTGGAAAATGTGGGAAAGAATGATCCTTTCTCTATCCAAAGGCAACAAAACCAATGTATCATGCCTGCTAAAACTGTACAAAGAGTTAAGTGAAAAAAAAAGACTATATATAGACTAAAATAAAGACTCCAATTGAGGCAACTCCACTACATTCTCCCCTACCCATTTTTTCCTCCAGCTCATGTTTTGTTTTGTTTGTTGCTCTCTTTTTTAAGTCCAGTTGACACCCAAGATTCATGAAGGGACAAATTGGTTGCAGGGAAAGTTGAGGTGGCGTAAACTGCTCTATCTCAGCTCGACTCCAGACAGCTGACAGTGTCGCCTGCAGCTCAGTTTGTCAAGGTGCAAGAAGCCAGTTTTAGAAAGTAACTCACGTCACTTGTTTCAACAGCCAATCAGCTCGTAGCGATGTCACCTGTCGTTAAGAAGTGTAGCATAGAGGTTTCTTAGAACTTTTGATGCACATTTTTCTTTATTTTCTTGGTATTATTTTCTTTTCTTAATCAAATAATAATAATTATAACCCTCATCATCATAATCATCATTGCTATATCAATTACAATGAAACTAATCATTGGTTGCAGCTCTACAGACAGAGCCAGGCTAGCTGTTCCTCCTGTTTCCAGGCTTTATGCTAAGCTACGCTAACTGTAGGCTGCAGCTGAATTGAGAGCAGTATCGATTCTCTCAGGTAGGAGGTAAGAAGGTGCAGGTGGTTTCGATGCAGCCCTTGTTTTTCTCTGAGCACACTGAACCTCTTGGCTGCTCAGGCACAGGGAGGAGGCCTTGAGGGTGGAAACTGTCAGGGACATTAAGTTGCTGTAGACGGAGTGAAGCAAGAGCAGGACCGAGCAGTTGAGGTTGGAGCTCCGCCTGAGGCTGGAACCATGACTGGGATGTGTCCTGGAGGTTGGGAGGGGGTATGTAGGAATGATATGTGGGAACCAGGGGCACCTCTCCTGGGCCCCTTCAACGTTCTACCCCAGGAGGCCCCAAGCTGCCACAGCAGGTGCAGGGCCCCTCCTGGAACAAGGGAGGCTCCTCTGGGTAACAGATTAGGGATGTGTGTGTGTGTGTGTGTGTGTATGTTGTTGTTGCTTTCATCTCTCTTGTTTTCAACTGAACCTGTACATGTTTTTAAAGATAATGTTGAGGAAGAAAACTCTGAAACTGCAACAACTTTTGGCTCAGAACGAAGGAAAAAAAATCAAATTCTTGTCATTGTGTGTGATATTGAAAAAAGGGATGAATCCTTGCCTGAGCTGGTATTTGTTCGGATGTTTGAGCCCAAGGTTTCTTTCAAGGGTAGTATCAGCGTCATTCATCGCATGTTTTGTCCGCTGGGCCGGTATGTCAAGGCCAACCAGATGGTCTACAATTAATAGCAAATACAAAAGTGCTACATTTGGGTACATTCTTCTCTGACGTTTTCAGCAAAATGTTTGTCTTCTTTCTTTGAGAAGCAACAGCCCAAACATTGAATGTTACCATTTGAAAAATGTTCTTCTTTTTAAAAAAATGCCCAGTTCCAAAAGATTTCATTGTGTAAATTTATAATATTTTGTTCAGTCATATTTTCAGTTTTCATATCAGTTTTGTGTGTGCACCAATCCTGCCTACATGTGTAAGAGTGGAGCAGGTATTGTTCTGCTCCCTCATTTCTCATACTGTATTCCAACCAATCCAGATCGATAGTGATGCTGCTTGTTTGGTTGTCAGACTGTCTTCAGCTCTTTGTGCTCCACTATTGATTTTTGTCTTTCTCTGTTTCTTCTGCCTTGTTAAATAACTCGATCTTTCCGAGGAGGGGAGATGGGGGAAAGGATGCTTACAATAGTGAGCATCTTCAGTGATAGAAAAGGTCCTCCTGTGCTTGTGAAAGAGCTTGTGGGCTAGTTTAAACCAGCAGGACAAAAATTCGATGATGAGGAATATGGAGTGGTTTTGTGTAACAGGCTCGATTCGGTGTTCACAGCGCTGTGCTTTAACACAAAACCATTCATAAATGAATGAATGGCCTCACTCCTCCTGCAGAGTGAGGATGTTTGACTCACAGGATACTTTGCAGTTGTTAAGCTTTTACGCTGTGATTTCTGTTGAATGTGTGCTTTTGCTGCACTGTTCTGCACCTGGAGCAGAGTGAAAATGTTTCATGTTTTGGCTGGAAAAATGGAAACCAGTGAGTTATAACAAAAATAAAGATAAAACTAATAAAAAACATGAGTGAATATGATTTTTATGTTAGTCTACTCCACATATCACTACATACAAAAGAGGAACAGTCATTTGTATGTTCAATATGTGATCACTTCATCAGCAAACTGGATAGTGAAAGGTAGACATTTACCTTAGTGCTTGATTTCTCAGATACAATTTTGAGGTTCTTTATGCTTCTATTTCAGGAGGGAATATTTCACTCTTTCCTCCACTACATGGGTCTGACAGTTGTAGTTACTTTGCACCAGTAAAATGCTACTTTCACATTAGAGCAACATTATCAATAAATCCATAATATGTTACAATCACAACCACGTTTGTCTGCAAATACTGTTACTTTTGATCTCTCAGTACATTTTTGCTGATAAAATTTTTGTAACTTCTCTTAAAGGGATCGTTCACCCAAAAAAAAAAAAAAAAACAGTCATTATCTACTCATCCTCATGCTGATGGAAGGTCAAGTGAAATTTTCTGGTACACAAAGAAACTGCTGGAGTTTTACAGGAAAAAGATGTTGAAGTTATCCCCTAAACAATTAAAGTGCATGGTGACTAAGGGCGCGCTCACACTAGGTAATCCGTGTTGTGCCTGAAAACGTGTGACTCCCAAAATCTGGTTTGTTTGACCAGTGTGAGTGCTCCATTCCGTGCTCAAGCATGCCACGCTTTGCCGGCCCTGGCACGGTTGGAAGAGGTGGACTTCAGCACAATATGGATACACGGGGACGGGCACAGGCATCGAGCGCCAACATCACAGTGAGTGCTTGTGGAGGATTCACCTAGATTCAGGCAGACAACAGCATACAAAGTCCAGATGAAGAGCAGTGGGAAAATCTGAGACTGTCTTTTAGATAGCTGATACCAGAGAGCAATGTAAAAGTTATTAAAAGATGAAAAAAATGACGGTAAAATTACAGGTCGCACTCCGTAGATCAGGTAACTCAAGCGTGCTCAGGAGCAGTTAGACTGGAGCAATGTGAGTGCGGACCAGCGGGGGAGATGGTCCGGGCGGGGGGACATTTTGTGATTCGGCATGGTGCAGGACAACTGGGCCAAGTGTGAGTGCGCCCTACGTGAAAGAACAAAAAAACATAATAAAACTATAAAACGCCTCCATACTGCTCGTCTGACGTAATCCAAGTGTCCTAAAGCCTCAACATGCCAAGTTGTTTTGAGAAACGTCACTGAAGCCATGTTTTTGGCCTCTCTGTTCACTGTAGCCTGTAGCCCGTAAGAAGGGAGTCACATTTACTTACAGGTATGAACACATCGTCTGATGCTCTGGCAGCAGCTTGTGGAGGGACCATGGAGAGCCTTCCTATCTGCAGGCTCAACTGGAAGGCAAGTTTGGCAAGTCTGGTGTCTGATGCTGGCACTAGACTTCCAGGTAGCATGTAAACACAAGTCTCCATGTTAGGAGGTGTCAGGGAAGTTTTTCAAAACACTTGGACACTTGGATTAGTTACTCCCACTTTACTTACCCACCGTTAGCTTCAATTGTTTGTGAGACGACTGTAACGTCTTTTCCCTGTGAAACTCTAAAACACCCTTAAGAGAAAGTCTTTACACTGAGCTTAAATAAAACAGTTGCTACCCCATTTTTCAAAAGCTGATTTTAGTGAGGGGACTGAGGGAGGGAGATTCTGCACAGACTGGTGCACTTCTCACTAAATGTCACGTTTGCCTCCAGCACTGCTGCTTTAACAGTTACTAATATTGTATTCTCTCTCATCTTTACAACCATGTTTACTTAATTTATCTGTTATTTACCTGCATCATCAATGCCCCCGCCCCCAATTTTAACTATTTGCATTCTCTCACTCTCCTCTGTGTCTCTCCCTCTCAGTCTCCATCCATTTCACACTGCAGCACAACAAGAGGAGAATTGTTACAGCTGAATAAAACATCACAGCACCAAAGAGAGGGTTGTGAGAAGCCTTGACCTGCAGTCGTAATGCTTAAACCCAGCATTTTTTATTTAGTAGCTCAGAGATCTTTTGGTAAAACCCTTTCCATGTGTGCTGCAAGTCAGTGGGATAAATTAGCCTCAATCAGCCACTTTTGGTGGTAGAGTTTACCAGATGTTTTGGTTTTCTTACATGGATTTGTCTTTTCAGAGCATTCCACATATTTTCAATTGAGTTGAGATCAGGAGTTTGGGAACACCACTTCTAAAATCTTAATCCTAGCTTAATTTAGGCTAACAAAAGCTGGATTTCTGAGGTAATCCTTCTTTTTTGCCACTCTGTCATCTTCTGGCAAGGCATCAGCTCCACAGCAGCAAAACAGCCCCAGAGCGTGATACTGCCACCACATTTGACAGTAGGTACAGTGTTCTTAGGGTTGAATGCTTTCTCCTTTTCTCCTTCACACATTCCTTCTGTCATTGCCACCAGATAATTTCATCTTTGTTACAACTGACAGATAAAGTTGAACAACAACAATGGCGGCTTCTAGAGAGTTCAAAATAAATGCTTCTTTAGCAGCAGTTACTGAAAGACGAGCAAAGTCCAGCACTGAAGGTTTCCCTGGTAACGTTCTGCTTCCATCACATCAGATGATTGATCTTATTGGTTAAAGTTAGCCAATGATAAACAGTGACAGACGGATGGTTTGTCCAAGCACCTGAAAAATAATTTTTGAAGGTGCCTGCCCTTTCCAAACAGTTTCATAAGGACGACTAACCAGATTGTTCTGTGTAACAAACCATCTGCCACTTCAGGTCAGCCTCTCATCCCACATCAACAACTCTCTTGACTAAGGACTTCATCCCAGCAGCTTCTTTATCATGTCAGACTTGTTTTTGTAAACATGAATAAGAATACAAAAACTTGTGGACAGTGTGGAAATTTGCCTTTGATTTCACCATAGAACATGTCACATGAAAACCATACATATATCATAAAAAAAGGATTAAAAACCATGCATTCGACAATACATCGTCTCAACATGCCCTCTCATAAAACAGTAATATGCCATCTCAGCTTATACATTCATTAAAAATACTTCTCACAATATACAAATTTACTCAATACACACCTCACACCAAACAACTGCGCAAAAAAACTGCTATACAAAAACTGCAGCAAAGTCAGGAACTCCTCCTATCCTATCCACCTGATCCTGGTTTCATTAATTATCTCAACAGCACTTTGGACAAAGGAATTCAACCACAAAAACATGAAGAACAGCAGACATGCAGACAGGTGAAACACAGGGTCAGCCGCAGCACTGCGCCCCCATAATTTCGCATTACATCTGCCCATTTGCATCAGCAGTCTCGTAGCAGACAGACCACGGCTCAGATGCCAACGTTCTGTGTTTTGTGCTAACAAACATTTGTTTGTGCCGTTGATCAAGGTGCCTGAAGTGGTGTTCTGTTAGCCAAAAGTGACTCATCTGATTTTTTTTTACCAGTTTGTAAAAGAAAACAAACCTCATCTTTTCAGTTTTCAACAATCATTCAGTCAAAAGAAAAAAGCAGCTGCAGAAATAATTGAAATCCCCAAACTGCTGTGACACAAATGTCCCTGCAAAAGGGAATGTAAACTTTTGACCTGAAATACAAAAAAATATATACCAAGTACACACATCAATATACACAAAATGCAGGGACATGTGCTGCAGATACTTTACAACATGTTCCTCATCATCACCTGTCCAATCTTAGCCTGCATGTTTGACGGGATTAGTTATTTTTGAACACTCTCTTGAATATTTATGTCCTAATTTGGGCTATTTTTCTCCCATGTTTTCAAACTGGGGTTATTTATAGTGACTAGACACACTGTACTCTCACACATCCAGCCTCGTTCAGGCATGCAACCATCACACACAAACACTTGAACTCTGTCAAGTAAACGACATTACATCGCAATAATTCCAGCTTGCGTAACTCCAAAGCCACAGTTTTGTTTGTTGACTCCCAGACTCCTTGCTGAACTTTTACACTCATCCTTGTTCCCTAAACCCCAACTTCCCCATCCTTCTACTTGTGAGAACATAAACAAACAGTGTTTTTTCTTTATTGTGGGAAGTTTTAAGATACAACCCGGCCCCCTGGTTCCTCCCATCCTCAGCTTGCAGAATGCTGGCCCCTGGGGTCGGAGAGCAGCGCTGTGGTCAGTCAGGCTCGAGTCACAGGATGTTGAAGTAGCATGCCTCAGGGCTGTGGCTGGAAATAGGACTTGGGAAGAGTGAATAGTTAAAGCCTTGATGTCTGGCTTCCCCACCTCCTCTCCTTGGGGACGGAAAAGAACAGGCCCACACACACACACACACACACACACACACACACACACACACACACACAAACACACACACACAAACCTCTCTGTCAAGCAGCTGACAAGGCTCGGAGCCTGTACTTCTGTCCACAGGGTCAAAAACAATAGTAAAAGGCAAGCGGAAGAAGAAACTAATCAAGGATTTTGGCAGTTTGTTTGGCAACCATGTTGCTGCTAATTTAGTGTGGGGAAGAGATGGTTCACAGGGGGAAGTAGTGTTTGCAGACGGTGGGCCAGGTTGCTGTTAAGAGTAGCAGTTAGTCTTTCGCTCCCCTGTAACCGACAGTGTCATGAATGCTGTAATCTGCCTTTGATCCTCTCTGAAGAAGTAGTTCTCACCTTGTATTTGGTGTTTGCAACATCCAGGATGGGTGGTGTGTGGCTAGGTCTGTTTCCTCTGTAAAACACTAATACAATGCCGCTGCATTTATCCCACAACTGTGCCTGCACTCGGGAAGTAATTAAGTGTTTCCCCTTTCTCTTATTTGGTCACAGTCGATTTGTGTGCCAGGTAGAAAATACTCTGCACTCTGACCTGCATCAGCCTCTCAGGTTTATTTTTGTTAAGACCTTTTAAAGGAAATTGTCCTTAAAAATGATTGTTAATTTTAAAAAAAAAGATTTACATGTTTGTATTTTCCAGTTCAGTTCAGAGGTCAGGAAAGCAGTTATTAAACGGCTGGTCTATATATGTGTCCCATAAATGTTTACAACTATGTCAGAGTGCTTGTAAACTGCTACCACTTAACACTCAGGTTGCTGCTTTTAAAAGCAGGTAGAAATTGTGCATCAGTAAATATGAAATATTTGATAAACTGAAAAAGATCAGAAGCTGGAGAATCTAATTAAACTTTAATTTAAATATCCAACAACCTAAAATGTACATCCAACATCAGCTCACAAATCTACAGCCAGCAACATCAGCTCTGTCATGAGAAATGTTTCCTCTTTTTGGACTGACATCAAATTCCAGTCAAATCCAAGAATATCTTGACAAATAATGCTCATGGCGAATCAAATATTTTCTTGGAAGAACAGATACTCTTCTTATCGTTCATTAACCATTTGGACACAGTGCTTGAATGGGTATTTAAATCCTCAGAGCTTTGGATAGGCTGTACCAATTCAAGGAGGACACAGAGGCTCATTGTCAGGTCCCTGTGTCACTGGAATCCTGGGAATTTTTATCCCCACTCTGATCTGCATTCACAAGTTGTCACACTGTCGAAGGTTTCACATGCAGTAAAGAAAAAATAACAACATTTTACAGAATGACACGACTGCATCTACAGCAAATGGCATCGTTCGTATCAACAATCTACCTGTTCAAATGAGTTTAGAGACACAAAAATAAAGAAGTTTACTGTTACTGGCAGAGAGAAAAATGGCCACTGAAATAACAGTACCACATCACAATTAATCTTATATTAATACATATTTTGTTAGATTTTTTAGAGTCCCTAAAATTTTATTTTATTAAAGCAAGTGAATTAAATCAGTTTACAAAATTTGATGTTTTTAGAAAATCAGTTTTATTTAGTCAAGTGATTTTGGGATCTGCCTTGCTTTGTCCTGTTTCAACATAACTGACTATGACTATTTTTTAAATTTCTTTTCTCTTTTTTTTCTTTTTAAAATTTTCTTATTACATTTTAAACCATCCCTACAACTATGACACGATGCTGAGATGCAAAAAGACCAAGAACCTGAAAAAAGGGTAGCTTTGCGCATTTAGGTCCAATTTGAGTATTTAGCCTTTTTTAATTTTTTGTTTGTTTGTTTTTTGCGTTGACTGATATGTTAAGTCTGATTGTTTCATTTTTATTATTTTTATTTCTAGATGCTAAGTGTGAATAGTAACACAAACCTTTTTTTCTGGTGCGATGAACGTAAAAGAAACATAATGAAAAGGTTCGTGTTTCGTATAAACTGGTGCCCCCGCAGTCTCTGAGTGCAACACCACTGTTGTAAACGGCATGACGAATCCCAGATGTCTGGATCAGTATCTTCAGATTAAATGTACATGCTAACTATAAACAAATCATGGTACAGTGATAACAATGTCATGTGCTGAAAACTTATGTCTTGAAGTAGTCAAGTGGACAATTTGCTCACACAGTCAAATATCAGGCAAGAGCAACAACACAAGACACTTGACTAAGCAAGAAAACTGATATCACTCACCAGTCCACCATAAGTCCATTGTTTGCTTGCTCTGCTCTTGCTCTAGCATTCTTCACTTGGCCCTTCTCCGCCCCAGACATCAAGCCTCCTCCAAATTGCTGTGAATTTGATATAACAGTTCTCAGTGCCCCAAGCAGAGTTAGGCAGCTGCATGGCTAACAGAGCTAAGCAGCAGCCACAGTTGGCAGCAGGTAAAGATTACTTTAGCAGGAAAAATTATTTTGAGGCATAGATGGTCTCAAGTCTTTGACCTTGAGTCTCAAGTCCAGTCTCAAGTCTCTGCTTAGAACACAGCATAGCTATATCTGTGGAATTCAAAGCATGTACTGTATTACAGATAGTAGTAAAGATCACACATGGGTAATGATGCATGCGCATTAAGAAGGAAGTGAAAGTTGGCTCAACAGACGTTACTGCCAAAAAGAAAAAAACAAGAGAGATTTGCATGAGTCCAAATCATGGTTTCATTGTCTGGAGTCAATGAAGAATAAAGAATTTAAAAAATTTAAAAAACAAAAACATAAAACAAAGTGCTTAATACAGTTTACAGCATTATCAGCAGCATTTTCTTGCGGTTTTACTTTCCATATTCTAAGACAAATCAACGCTGGCTAGAGCGGCTGCTATAAATATGAATATAATATAAATGATTTTAACATAAAGTTCAGTCGACTCTCGCTCAACTCTCTCTGGTGGAAAAGGTTTCCAAGAACTGAGCTGTTTGCATGCCTGCTGTCCCCGCATGTGTGCCTGCACGTGTACGTTCTTACGTGTGAAAGGAAGCAACAAAACAACGGTGTCCCCATATTCCCAGTATGAGGGGAAGTGTGAGAGCCAAACTTTGAAGTTGTGCAGCGCACACTATCTTCCTGAAGCCAACACACCTTTCCCCCTGAGCCCTCGCTGCTCGAGGAGCTGTGACATTGACCTGACCTTGACTGTCATATGTATTTACTGTGCCTCTATCTGTGGATGTGTTGCCACTCTCGACAATATGAGGATAAAGCTGTCACTGACACATCCTCTCAGGAAGGGCATTCAGGTTCCTCCTCCCCACTTTTTTTCGACGATAGGGTTAGGGTTAGTTTAATGATAAAGCTAATCCTTTAGCCCTGCACATGGCCTCATGGCCCCCTGCACCACCCATCAGTGTGCGAAAAAGAACAAACAGAAAGACGGGCAGCATCAAAAGAAAAAAAAAGAGAAAAATAAGGAGGAGGGGTAGAAAATGAGGAGAAGGCAAAGAGGTGGAGGAAGAGAAAAAGGCAGGAAAAGAAGAAAAAGAAGAAAGTCAAAAACGGAGATTTAAAAGTGTGAAGAAAAGAGCAGGTGCAAGGGAAAAGAGACGAGTGGGCAGAATAGGTGACCTTGACAGGCTAATCTGTTTACAGATAAGTGTGTTGTGGTCCATGTGTGGGAAAAACAAGACTCTCTGGGATGTGTTTGTGACCTGGGGTTAAGTGTTTTACACACAGAGCAGGAGTGAACACACATGATGGAGCGGGCTCTGACAGGGGCTGAGGCCGGGTTTACTGAATGTTCCTATACAGTTCAGGACATTGTGACAGAGATAGAGCTGTCTGGAAGAGGAAGTCAAAGCTTTCCTGTAGAAAATATCCTACTATATGTCTCACTTTATCTTCAAAGTGTTCAGAGAATCCACTTGGTCAGCAAGACATGCAGTTCTACAGAAAGGGAGATGTCAGAACAAAGTTATGTATTCAGATTGTGACTTTTGTCACGTTTGCTGTAACTTCTCCCTTTCAAAACATAAACAGTGGAATAATCATTTATTTTTAGGAGCAGGTTCAGATTTGTTACAAAACTGTTTCAAGAGCGCTGACACTTGATTTTTTTTTTTTTAATGATTTTACTTCTATCAGTGATCATCTTTGTCTTTTGTTAAATATCTTTGGTTAAAGGTATTTATTTAACCGGGAAGATTAAGGTGTTAGAAGCTGGAACCAGAGAATTTTTTGATTTTTATGCTTAAATCGATTGTAAATTGTCTTGGATTAATTTTTTGTCTATTGACTAATTATATAATGTCATATAAAAAGCTCTATTACATTAGAAAATTTTGAGGGAAAAGAAGGTTATCAAATTTGTTTGAATTAAAGTTGCAGTAAGTAACTTCTGCTAACTAGCTAGCAAGCTAATGTTAGCTGTTGCATGTGACTCAGGAGGTAACTCTGCTGCGGTCGTTTGCGCCGGCTAGTGTGTTATTTTGTTTGTTGTTGCTCTCTCTCTTTTAAGTCCAGGTTGAACGGAGATGAAAAAGTTGCAGGGAAAGTAGCAGCAGAGTAAACTGGTCTGTCTCAGCTCAGGCTCGAGCCAACTGCAGGTGTCGCTTGCAGACACTATTGTCAACAGAGGCAAGTCAGAGTGTAAGGCATGAACAGCTAATCAGCTCCAACCACCACACTTACTAATAGCTGTCTATGGGTATGATGACATTTTTTCCGTGAGGAACACAAAATGTTATTGATATTTTCCCAAAAGTTACCTACTACAGCTTTAATAGCATGTTTTTATATAGAAAATGTGTTTTTTTTTCTTTTTTAAAAAATATACATTGAACTGGAACATATTACAGACACTTGCTGCAAATGGCCCATATAAATGTAAAACACAGAATGAAAATTAGTCAATAATTAATTTCAAACGTTTGTAAAAAAAAGCATCTGGGCTGTAGTAGTTTTATTACACTCTCCAAAAACATACTACTACAGTATTGCATTTATATAGTCGTATGCTCTGTTTTTGCAGGTTTTATCTTCTTTAGACGGTATCAAATCCCTCAATCTTGAGCCGGGAGGAGAATAGATGGGAAGGAGAACAAGAAAAGCAGATAAAGTGTGCTTTTAAATATCCTATAACATGTGCATGCATGACTTGTGTCTGACACTGATGCTGAAATTAAAGGAGCAGTAAGCTGTGTGCAATAAGAGACTCACTGAGGCTGATTGACATGCACAATGTACTCTATGATTCATAAATCCTCAGTAATGCATATCGAGCCTTTATAGATGGCACAGTTTGCCCTTTGTTTCAGTTTTATTAGGGCAGAGGTGATTGATCAGACAGAGACAGACTAATGAAGACAAAAAGTGCAGACAAACTGAAGCTCCGTGGATCAGTGTGATGACCTGAAAGGCAGCTGCTATCAACGTGGATTATCAACATGAAATGTGTGGTCTGTGTATGAGATTTATCGGATCACTGAATGCATCATTGGGCACATAATCACAGAGCTGAGCCGGCCACAGTGTTCTTTCCAGAAGCTTTAGTCTTCCTCATCAATGGCTTAGTCTGACATCTACTGTTAGAGTCAGCAGCTTTTCTCTTCTTCCTCACTGTTACTGTTTCAGACAAACTGTGTCACAAACTGTCAGGGGTTCAGTTCACATGGATCACCGGGGACCAGTGAGGTCACCCTATCCGTTCCACAAACAATGGTGGTGTCATCTGTAAATTTAATCAAAGAGTTTGAAGAGTAAATAGGGGTACAGTCAGGCGTGAAGTGCACTGGACTCAGCACACGGCCCTGTGGGATACCAGTACTGATGGTGAGGGTGGAGGAGATGTTCTCACCCACTCTAGCTTGCTGTGGTCGATCTGTAAGGAAGTTTATGACCCACGAGCACAGAGAGGAGCTAAGGCCCAGAGTGTTCAGTTTTGTGACCAGTTTGTGGGGGATGACTGTATTAAATAAAGAACTAAAGTCAACAAATAACATCCTCACATAGGTGTTTGGTTTCTCCAGGTGTGTCAGAGCAAGATGGAGGGCCGTCATGGCGTCCTCTGTGGAGCCATTGGTTCTGTAATTCAGTAGTGTAATAACAAATTTAATTTATTTATGTTCTTAGACAATATGGTGTAAGAATTATGGTAATTTTAGATCACATATGAAAAATTACATAACTCAGTTTGTCAATGATGTTATTGCTAATTGCTCATAACTACTCGAAAAATTAAACACCAACTGCTGGTGGCACTACATGGGTATTACTTATCCATCCTGCGGTGCACATGAATGTCTGGAAAAGTGAAAATGGCAAACTATCCAATAGTTCAAGAGTCAAAAAATTATATTAAAAATAAATAGTGTCAACCTGCTGGTGATGCTGGAAGAAAAGTTGGGTGCTGTTAAAGTTGTACAGATTCATTCTGTAAGGAAAATGAATGATGTTTGTTTGAAATGTTAATTGTAATCCAACAATCCAACAATTAACATTTTGTCGTGATATTTTAATCTGGACTGAAGTGATGGACAGGCTGCCATCTATGGAGCTGTGCTATTAGAACTAAGACATTACATAGTGTATTTAATATATACAAAATGAAGTATAGAAAAAAATATTTAAAAGTACACACCAACGTAAATAGAAACTATGAAGTGCACTGAGACAAAACAATCATAAGTAAAATGATGAGACAAGAAAGTTGTGATAAAAAAAGAAGGAATAATGTCTGCAGACAACAGTGTTATAGCATTGAATACAGTCATTACACTGAGCAACAGAAACAACGTATGTTGAGTGCATGCCATGCAATGAAATAAATAATGAATAAAAGTATAAAAGAAATAATTAACTGAAAGGAGGTGCAGAAAATGAAGGTGCAATGTGCGACAGAAAATAGACTTTATAATTAATCTGTACAGAAATGTTTCTGTATTAGTATATAACAGATGAATGTTACAGTATAAACATAATAAAAACAGAACATAAAACCTTACTAACCACTGACTAGTAATATATCAGTCAACTGCTTTGTGTCTTTCACTAATAATCATTTAATATCTAATGGCTTTCTCTCAAGCATGATGTATTTGGTGTCTCTTTTGAGAAGGAGACACTAAACCCCCACATCCACTGCACCTGTGCAGGAAGAGGAGCTGATCATTTTCCACATCACACATTCGCTTCAGAATGAATGCACTAACACAGTACAGTGTTTTGCATGTAGGACACATCTGAACCTCATCAATTTATGACAGAAACTGAGGAAATTCGTAGATTCCCTGCAGATATTTTCTGCAGATGTATCACAATACATGACATCCTTTTGTTGCAGACAATTTGATTGCTCTACATCACCCATGTGTGCTGTTGTGTGCATTTTTGTTAACTCCTTTATTTGTCATCATGTGTGCCTGCAGCTTCGTCATTTAAGACAAGCGACGTGCAGTTTCCTCAAGATGAGAGGAGTAGGTATGGACCCTCTCACTTCAGTGACAGCACACAGTATATGTGACTGTGTTGTGACTGTGATGGAGAGACAACGAGGGAATCAGATAGTAAGAGACAGGCAGATGTTTGTCTCAGCTGCAGATGATGGGGCTTTAAGCGCAGGAACAGCAAGTTCTAAAAGTGTAAATGACTAACACAGGGAGCCGTTAGAAAAGGATAATCCAGGAACGCTTTGTCTGTTAAAGCTTATGACCCTCTCCTTGGTGGACATCTTACACACAACACAAACACACACACACACACACAAACACAGAGGCTGAACGGAGGTTCTTGCTTCCTGGCTCCCCAGGCAGCTAATTACTGAGCCTTCCACACCAACAAAGGAAAGAGAATCTCTCCATTCAAACATATTAATCCCTCCATTTACAGGCTGCAGCAGAGGCGACTGCAGAGAGAATGAGCAGGAGTTTGTTTTGCCTTCTGCATCAGTGTGTGTGTGTGTGTGTGTGTGCATGTGAGAGGAGAGAGAGAGAGAGAGAGAGAGAGAGAGAAACTGGCATATTATGAAGTGGGAGCTAATGTTGCAGAAGTTTATGTCGTGAGGCAGGAGGTGGAAATGCAGATACATGCATTTGTAATTTATTTCTCAGAGGATGCTGCTTTTCTCCAAGGAGCTATTATTTGTCACCTGTTTGGCTGATGAGGCTGGTGCCTAATCAAGATATTATTTGGACGTAAAAAAGCCCTAACAGAGCCTTACCACACGGGACTGAAGTTAAAGACATGGGATAGATATACAAATGGAGACAGGTTAAAGTAAAAATCAACATTAAAAGCTTTAACGCTCATTCGTAGATTCTCCAAACCTGTGAAACACCGTATGGACAAACTTTCCTCCAAAAGATATTCCCTCATTTTGCAGTTCTTAATGATGATGTCGAACATGTTAATCTACAATCTCCAATAAGTGTCAATCTGAGTTAAGATTCAGTGATTTTAAAGGCCATAGCAGAGGATTCACCTCATTTACATTACCTCAGGTTCACCAATACAGTATGCCAGATTGTTATATTGGCAAAGATTTGACCTTATCCAGTGTTTCTACGATCAGTTACATTCGTGAAGCCACAGCGGGACACCCATATAGATTCACGTTAATACTTGCTAGCATCATGTTATTTTACATTAAAATTATCCTAATGAGCTCTATCCAATGAGGTTCACGGATATGGGCAACATGTAAAAAGGGAAATGTAGTATCAGATTGGTTGTATTAGTGTCGGTATGCGGGGAAAAAACAGATCAGCGCATCTCAAATCATATTATATCATTCACTGACCCCTCATGGAAGCCTCTGCTTCATCGTGTTTGTGCACTCATCTATTTATATTTTGCATATAATGTAACTTATAAAGGAACTGCTGAATAAAATGAATAGCTAAATCAAAGGATAACCTCCAGCATTCATGCGGAGCTTTGACAGAAACACTTGTTCTCTGATGTAGGAAGTTTCTATCAGTTTACAGTTTTACAAACTACAAAAATACGACTTAATTGCTTGAGACCTTGGTGAGATCAAATGCATATCTTTTGTTTTGTTGGAAAAAAATAAAAAATAAACTGGGACATCTGGGGGCTTGAGGAACAGCTTTCACTGAGATAATGAGTGCTGATCCTGTAGCTTTTTCTTCAACTGTCAAACTACAACCATGTCTGTGTCATTTGCATATCTGCATATCCTGCAGCCTGAATAAACTATCAAATACCAAGCGGAAACATCCTAATTCTACCCCAGAGCAGTAATAAAAAGATAAGTGTCAACATGTTCATGACAGGCACTTCAGTTTTACCATATCCATGCTCTTGGTGGAGAAAACTGCCTTTGTGAGTGACAGAGAACTCTGTAAAGGAAAAAAAAAGAGGATGTTTAGGAAATTTTCGAATCCTCATTTGCAGTGATTATTCGAAGACACCTTCATCAAAGATTCCCTCCAACCTCGCAACGCTGTGCACATGCTGACAGAATCAAATTATGTTTATTTGACATAGCTCGATGCTTCCCACGCTTACCTCTCTGGTCAGGTTTAATCCTATTTATTTGTTGTATCCCTTTGTCCCTGTTTGACATTTGGAGTAAGTGAATTGGCTGGAGTTATTTTTAGTGCCACCTACTGAAATGAAACCGTAGTACAACAGAGCGGGAGCATGGCTGTGGTGCTGCACAAGTGCTGCATGTGTAGACTCATAACAGCACTCTAGGTAGGTTAGTGGGATAAAAAGCCATTCACTTGTCTTCCTCTACTCCCACTGAAAAAAGGAAAGAAGCTGGTGTTATGTATAGTACCTGAGGGGAAGTGGGACAGTGTGTGAAGAGAATGAGAGGAGAGAGGCTGCAGTTGGCGTCAGACGGCATGACTACCACAAAGAGATCTGTTTTGACTAGATTCCACAACCCTTAGTCCTTCAGACCTGTGACATTTAATCTCACTAAGACCTCATTTACTCTGTTCACTGGGTAACAACATTCCTCAGATTAACAACAGGCCTGCTCCACAAGCTCTTAGTGGAGTAGAGCAGTGTGTGCCCATTCAAGCACACACAGAAACTGCACCTCTATTTGATGAACAAGAAGCAAATGTTCCTCTCTAGTCTAATCTATTCTGAGGCATTAAGGTGAGAAGAACTGTGGCAAGATTTAGACATCCTGTAAGTGTTTGAAGGAAGGGCTTCCAGGTATTTTGCGCAGTTAAGTTCCATCAGTGTGACAGGTTTTATTATGAGGATATTTGCTATGCAAATCTGAGGGAACTGCGTGTACCATCCTTACTGCAGGCAGGTATTGTACTTCCTGTCTACAGGGCGAATGTAGTGTGTCATGTTTACACTTCTCTATGACACAGAGCAGCGTTGTTTTGCCAACAAATATTATGTACCCGTGGCACTGTAACAAAGAAAAGCCGGTGAAATATAAAATCTCAATGAAAAAGTTGCATGTCATTCTGATGTGTAATGTTTAATAAGTGCCGGCCCGCGTCACTTGATCAACTCTCACATGCTGCTTGGTTTAGCATAAATGCAGGTTGGGATGTTGTTTTGGGGAAAAGAACTGAATCATTCTTTTTCTTCACCTGCAGCTTTATAAATGTTGTTTTTTTAAATAATTTTTGAGCTTTGATTACAAAGTGCTGACATTCATTTAAAAATGCTCTAGATATGCTGAGCAGAGAGTTGAAATGAGTCAAAATTAAACTACGACTAATAACCCGCTGTTTTAATAATCAATTATTATCACATAATGGTAAAATGTCAGCTAATCTGACATTTAGTTACTTATTTATGAGGATTATTGGCTTTTCTTTGTCATAGCCTGTATAATAGTTAATCGAATATCTTGAGGATCTGATATGCCTCAAAATCATTTTCATTATTTTTTTTTATGTAATTGACATAAATCCACAAATTTTTGAATAAATAATTGGCAGATTAACAAAAATGTACAGTATATATTTTTTTTAGTAGTAGTAAGGCTACTCTGTCTGTTATGTTGTCCACACTTTTTTTTTTTAAGGGAGACACTAAAAAAAAAAAAAAAAAAAGGCATTTGCAGCTGAAAATTCCTTTTACCAAACAGTCCACCGTGGTGAATATTAA
>JAQLOL010000020.1:17203707-17214101 GCA_029783665.1 Naso thynnoides | reverse complement strand
AAAAAAAAAAAAAAAAAAAAAAAAAAAAAGGCATTTGCAGCTGAAACTTCCGTTTACCAAACAGTCCACCGTGGTGAATATTAACTAGACAATAAGACAGGTGATTTTCCACTTGAACACACATAGACTACCATTTCACACAGGCTGTTGATATCATAAAGGGGATGTGCTGCTCGATGTATTTATTTAACCAATCTTATTTATTTATCTCCACACCGGTTGTTGAAATGGTGTTGGTGTGTTTTCACCGTTTCCCCCGACAAAGAGCACCGGTGTTTTGACAGCAACGGCAGCGCTGCTTCAGACAGTCCCGATCCGGAGCCTGGCCGTTGAGTCAGCGGTGGTCCACTCCGTGTTTTCCCGCAGACCACGTGTGGCCCAGCTGAGGTGACTGGCAGGACTTGTTTACTGGTGGAGAGACTCACAGAAAAGAGAGACGGAAAGAGGGGGAACCTGAGGGAGAGCAATCGCTAAACGGAACGGGAATCCAAGTTTTTACACTTGACCCGTCTTTTTAAGTCTTGTTCTGTTTGTTTACCTCATCGTTTTTTGACTATCGGACACGGGATACTGACTTTGAGTGCGTTTGTGTGCTTTTTCTTTTAATTTTTAACTCTATCGCCGACACTGAAACATCGTTTGTTTTGGATTAGCTAGCTAACGTTAGCTGTTTTTCCCCATCAGCTAACGTTAATCTGAGAAAAAGAAACAGGCGGCGTGGTGGAGAGTTTGCTCACTTCAAAGCAACGTGTACGTTAAACGGAGCCGATATTTTGTCGCTTCCCAGCTCGCCGTGGATGGGCAGGGAATACCGTTCACCTCCCAAGTTTTCATTCTTTGTTTTCTTTCTCCCGTTTTGTCGTTTTATGGGTATTCATTCTTTTGCGGCGTGGTGGTCAGCGGGGGTGAAGGAGTTCAGAGGAAGGTCGTAGTGGGGAAAGCTGCACGTTTTTCCTGCACGTCGCCGCTCGGAGGAGTTTCCTGGGATGTGCTCCCATCTGTCTTAAAAAGGATGAGTTTCTGAGAAGGTACCAGCAAAACAGGGGAAATATAAAGACCTGTGGACTTCATAAGAGGGAGCGCAAACCCTGCGAACTCCTCGTCTTGGCTCCGGATCTGGCGATATCCACAACTTGAGCCCATGTCTGCTGGAAGAGCCGAAGAGGAGGTTGTGTTTTAACGCTGTGCATTGGGGAAAATACTTCTTAGAAATCGTTATTATTATTATAATAATTATTATTTTTTTGTTGGAAGTGGGTCTTCCCTCATTGGAACAGTGCATTACAGAGATATGAGCCCGGGGCCAGTAGACCTCCTCCGGGGACCTCCAAACTAGCCCTGTGCGTGTGGGATGTTAATAATAATAATACTGTTATTTCTCTTCTGATTCAGTGGAGCACCAAAATTAAACAGATGAACGTGGACTGTCGCCTCCACTTATGGAAAATGAAGATCTTTACTCGCACATGCGTTGCCAGAACCCAAGATCACGTTATTTAGTGGTCTGCATTTTTTCCAGGGCTCACATACATCACAAACTTGGCTGGGAAGATACTCATAAATTTATTACGCTCCCTCCCCCCCGGGCTTACGGGGGGCAACAAATCAGTTGGCTATATTGGACCTAATTTTTATTGATTCGTTCGAAAACTTTGGACATTTCATATTTTGGACACGCGCTTTTGAAAAGAAACATTTTCTCCCTCGAGATTGGAGTTTTTGGAGAAGCTTCAAGAGGAGAGCACAACTTACCTTCAAGTCAAAATGAGACGGTGGACACTCAAGCTGCGAGCACAAATTGTGTTTTTTATCATCAGCACCTGCGTTATATCCCAGTGTGGACTAATTAACGGAGAAAGTAAGTGGGCTATTTTTATTATATTTTTTAAAAATTGTTTTATTTTTTAAAGCAGTGTAGCTGTGTGTTCCTCATGGCACATTTTTACTGCTTCCTACTGTGCACAGCGCCACCTAACATACTGTATATTTACTGTAAAAAAGAAAAAAAAGTGTTAGTTTAAAAATACACAACAAATTTAGTGAATCGTTTGTGTTGATTTAAATAAAATAAAACATTAGAATTTCGAATTGTAATTTTTTATAAAATATAGAAGGATGAACTACCTCAAAGTGTGATAAAGACGCAGTAAACATATAAAAAAGGTCTATTTTTATTTTTTTAAATTTTTTTCTAATTTTTTTTTTTTTTTCTTTTTCCAAAAATCAAGACTGACTTAGCCTACCGCTAACATAATGGGATATCATGGCAATAATCGAGCTCAGAAAATAGTAGGACCCTTTTGCGGTGTTTATTTTATGAGTTGTGATTGTGATTTAAGTCACGGGACTCTCGCCTTCCTTCTGGCGCATGCGTGTAGTTTCATATACGGTCTAATTAAAAGGGCTGGCGATTTCGGTTGCTGCGTATGCGTGGCGGCGCGCTAATAATTGATACTCCTGCGTAAAGTTATTGGGTAATAGCCCCGCCCCCTCCCGCTGTCTCTTAAAGGTACATATTTTAGCGGCCTGCGTTGAATGCGCCAGCCCCAGGGCCAGATTAGTCTCTGTAACTGGACGAGCGTGGTCTGCTGCAGCGAGTCTAAACTGGGAGTAGCAGGATTGGCCTTTAGAGCGCAGCTAGGCCTATCATGGCGACAGACCCACACCAAAAACAACGCACACACACATACACACACACACACACACACACACACACACACACGCGCGCGCGCAGCGCTCCTGCAGCCTGAGCGTAAACAAATTAGCCGCCGACGCTAAGAAGTCTCTTTATAGGTGGTGGATTAGCCTACATTGCTCTTTAGCTCAGGATCGGACCAAAAGTATGGGCGTCTCTCCCCCAGCGGAGGATGTCTCCGTGTGTGGCTGTGTTTTTATCAATGAACTGGAGCCCTGGTTATGAGAATAAAACAGCGTGTAATCTAAATAGTGCCCCGATGCTTTTGCCTTAAAGAAATAGAGATGTGATTCCGCCTATAACCTCGTTTTGCAGATATGTATCAGCGGATTATTTTCTACAGGATGTTTTGTTTTCGCCAGATGCGATTGTTGTTGCTTGCTGTTACATTTAAGCAGGCACTGAAAGAAAGAAAAACCTCTTAAAATTAATTTAACTATGTTTTACTGATAGAAAATCAGTCCACAGTCTTCATGTAAAGGATCTTAGTGGAATAAATGTGATAATAAACTTGGATCAAAGCTAAATATTACACTTAACCTACTCACATTTATATTCTAGCAGTCAAATTGGCTTTATTGATAATAATTGATAGTCTGAGAGAGTCAAATGAGACAAGGAAAAACCTTGATACTTTGAATGAATAAATAGATGCCTCACTGGAAGATGATTGTAAAGAACAACAGGAATATGAATGCTAATTGAAATTACTGCTGATTTTACTAGTTCATCAGTGGTTTAACCTTGGGCTTACATTTGTACTTGAGAAATTTGCGTTCAGTGTTTTAGATGATGTGTTGCACATTTCTGCACAAGTCCACAAAGTGTTTAAGTACGCACACCTATTGCATTTAGAAAGAGCCAGTGAGGATTAACCTCAGTTTAAAATGAGGAAACAGGTCATCCTAAATGAACTATAGACATTACAACAGGTCAAATAAAGTTTGCGATTCCTCGTTTTTAATTTAGTGACAATGTGGATCCTCAAACTTTGAGTTGTCTTACTTAAAATGGCTCCCAGTGGCCTGGTTCAAAGGAAATGTTCTGGCTACTTTACACAGGTCATGTATGCAGACAGAACAGAGGCCCCTGAAAGGGGGTCTTATGAGACAAGGCTGCTGGTACCCCTCCTCTTTCTTCTGTCTGTCTCTCTCTCTCTCTCTCTCTCTCAGGGAGTGGGGCTCATGTCTTTGGCTGTTTCTGGTTCCTGATACACTCCATTCATTGGGAAGTGACCATATTTGGCACTCTCGAGATGTTTACGCCTAAGGAGGGGACAACAACCTAAATACTTAGAATATTTCATTCTGAATCCATGCGCTGCCTGACGTCTCCACCTCAGTCATGGGAAAGGGGAAGCAGTATTGATATATAAACCACGCTGCGGCTGTGATTTTCTGACTGCACTCTAGAGAATGTGATAAAGTGTTTTTTACAGGCTGTTCATTGAATTTGATGGGGCTGTTTGTCATAGTTATCGGCAAACAGTTTTCTCAGTCAACCACAGAGCTGTCTCCTGGACTAACTCGCGAAAAACAAGTTGTGCAACTGAGAGCCTTGCCCCCTTCTTGTTCCTCTCAGGCTTGTAAGCGCAGCTCTGTTGGAAATGGGTTGTGTGCATGTGTGCATGCATGTGTTGTTATGTATGCTTTCCACAGTCTGTATGCCTCTTAAAGCCTGTGTGTCACACTGACTGCGAGGCTGAAAAGAATCTCCCATTCTGTCAATCTGAACGAACAAAATGTCCAAAGCACTCTCCTGTAATCAAGAGAAATGGTTGAATATTTGTTTTTTTTTATTCTCTCTGATGGAGTAATTTGTTGATTTGTAAAATAAGGGCAGGTGAAGATGCCCTCCATTTTTGTGTACGGCTTGGACTGAGATTATGTTCTTTTGCGATTAATCAGCCGATTTATTTTTGTGGTTCATCATTCAGTCTAAAACGTGAAAAAAATTTTTTAGAAATGGCAGTTAGAATTTCCAAGAGCCCAATCTGATCTCTTTAAATTGCTTCTTTTGTCCAACTTACAGTCTGAAAGCTAGGGCTGGATGATTTAGCCTAAAAATAAAATTCCCAATTTGTTTTATTCTGTATTTGATTTTTGATTTTAATTGGTTTATTTATTTTTTTGTAACTACAAAAGAGCAAGGAATTATTTCAGGTATGTTGTTTTTATTTCAAACAAACATGAATTTGCCTGTTGAGAATAATGTGTACACCTAGCTTTAACCAAACTAAACCTTTTTTTAAATAAAAGTTTGACCAAACAAGGATGAATACCCCAATTTGGGGTTATCAAAGTGCCAGCATAACTTTCACCAAACTTCGCTCCTAAAAACTAAGAGACTAGAGCTGAGAGAGAGAGATAGAAAGAGCTGTAGGCTACCATATTTACCCTAGTTAAAGGGAAAATCGATTTTCATGATTGTCATTTTTTAACATCTTTGAAACAAATTATTTCAAATTTCGATTTAAAATCGATTCATTGCCCAGCCTACTAAAAGCCAAAGACTTTTCATTTACTATCATAAATGATAAAGAAAAACAGCAAATCCTTAAATTAAGAAAGCTGGAACCAGAAAATACTTGACCTTTTTTGCTTAAAAAAGGGCTGAAGCAATGAATTAATTTTAAATCAACTAATTTTCTTTCATCCTAGCAGCCCTTTTTGTGTGTGAGTTTGTCTGTAGCCCATTTGGATACTGAGGCGCTCTTTACTGAAGTGCACAGTGGCATTTTCCTACAATGCTGTGCATGCTGTGGAATGTGTTTGAAGTGGCCCACCATGGAGGTGCCTGTGCATGTGTCTGTGTGTGTGAGTGTGTGGTGCATACTTTTATATCAGTGGCCATCCTGTGCTGTCTGCAGGATCTCATCTCTCAGTTGCTGACCTGCCCACTTCCGGGCAATATATGTTTTCTATGTATCTGCCTGTGTGTGTGTGTGTGTGTGTGTGTGTGTGAATGTGTCTGTGTCTGTGTCTGGAGGAAGTGGCCATGCATGAGAGCAGTATGTACTACTGCATGACTACTAGTGGCAGACTGCCTGTTAGCATTAGCCCTTTTAGCTCTGAGTGGTTCTTTGACCCACTATACATCCAATTCATCAAACAGGCAAATTATATGAAGTTGTCGATATGATATTAACAAGTATTAATTCATAGCAATGTGTCTAAACATAAAAGAATGACTGCTCTATGGAATCCATTGCTTTATTCAGGACACGTTGAAGGGCGTTATTGTGCTTATATAATGGCAGAGAAGAAAAGAGTCTGTATATAAATATTTCTCCGTTTCTTTCAAGTTATTGAAAATCAGTCTAACCCACAGTAAAGTTAACTTCACAGTTGAAGTCTTAATCTTTTTGCATAACTGATACTTGAAAATCGAGGCCAGTGTTGATATTTGAGAGTTTACAAAAATTAGATAACAGTACATGGACAGATATTTATCATCTGTCGTATAAACATGGCAGAAACAAACATTTTTAAGTAAGTGTCCATTGTATTACTTTTTTAAACAACCCAAGATAAATACAAACCTCGTAAAGGAGACACTATTTGTAAATATTGTTCTCTATATTAATTAATTATCTGGTGTGTAAATTGTCGGAAAATAATGAAAAGGTTTTCGTCACATTTTCCCAAAGACCATAGCAACGTCTTCCAGTTGTTTATGTCCAATCAACTGTCACAATCCATTTACTGAAATTCAGTTTACCACAAATTTAGACAAGAAAAGACTAGCAATTAAGATTTAATTTAACCAATAATGTTATCTCTAGTGGTAAATTTATTAACCAGATCTGTCTGAATTGTCCTGATTAATGAGTTTAAGAGTTAAATTGACACCTGTGAGCCAAGCATAAACAAAATAACAGGTATTGACTTGAGGCTTAATACTCATAAATATTTCTTTCAACGCTAGAAAACTGAAGGCGTTTGATACAACATTTAATAATTTGTAACACAACTTGGAGGAAGTTCAATCAGAGTAAAGATATTCATTTACAGTACCAGTCAAGTTGTAAACATAACATTGAATCCTATGACGATTTGACTGTTTTCACTCTGCATTTTTAAACCTACAGTACATTCAAATTCAAGGCAAAAATTGCCCTACATTATTGTTGTTAGCTGTTTTAAGTTTGCATCAGTAATAGCTTTAATAATAGAACCGCCTTAACTGTATACTATATATGCTGTATGCAGAATTGTGGCTTTCACAATGTAGCTGTGATTGCCATTTTGTTTGGGTAGTTCATGTTCATAGAGCCTGCAAACAATGGAGGTCATGAACTGAGGCTCCACCAGCTGTGTTTTGCATTTCGAGTGTTGGCCAGGAAGGCAATATGTACTGCTAAAGGAAATTAACTGTTGGGGTTCCTTTCCTAAGTGCTTCCTCCTCTGCACTTATCTTTCCAAGTATCCCTTTCAACTTCCCCCAACTTGCCAATACATTTTTTTCATCTTGTTTGCACTCGTGTATGTTAGTGTGTGCAAGTTTGTGTGTACGTTGCTTGCAGTCTTCTACAGTCTTCTCCAACAGCATTACAAGAGGAGGATAAAAAAAAAAAGTGTCCTAATGACATTTAGACAATTTACAGTTAGAAGGGACGACAAGCAAATACATTCCTGCAGTGTATTTGCGTGTGTGTTCAGTTTTGTCTGCTTTTGACAGACGCTGTTTTCACTTTTTTTAGAATTAAAAAGGCTGAAGGGATTATTTGAATTCAGCCTTTGGAAATAATAGATAATGATGGTTAATAACAGTCTTCTTAACGAGCTTTCAATTGCAAACCACTAGAGAAATATACCCAGCCTTGGGGTGGAAGACATGCTCCCTCGGAAGGTTTTCTGACACTAGCATCCAATCTGATACTAACACACACTGTTGAAATCTTTTTAAGATCTGAGGCCCAGCTTTAAGGCATAATGTGAGGATTGCACAACCATGTCTTTGATAACTTTTAACCAGTTCTTGACTACTTATAATGTCTTTTTATATCTTTATTTACAAGACGTGGCGAAACAGCCTTCTTTTTGTCCTTTTTGCAGAATGTAGCCTCTTCTGTCTTACAACAGGTACTTGCAGTGATCTTGACAATCACACATTCTTACATCGTGTGATCTGAACAAAACTTTTCTTGTGAAAACAAGATGAAGGGAAAATGCACAGCTGATCTGTCACTAGATTGCCAATTAGTGCTGAGATGCCACTATTTGAAAGAAATCTGTGATCAAAAGAGTTCAAAGGAGAATCCTGCTGGACTGAAATTTTTGCATCAGTCTGTACACTCCTGTGATAAGCAGGGCTGTTTTATAATATGGAGCTTAACTTGGTGCCCTTCTCTCTGGCTCCTATTCCTAGATAGCGAACAATGACTGTTTATGTGAACCTTCGCTCTCTGCGCAGAAATGTGGTTGTGTTGGGAGGGGATGGATGGGGTGCAGGAGTCACACACACACATACACACACAAACTGAAAAACACACAGAGTGCGCCGTTACGCCATGCTGCAACAATCTGATTTGATAGTCCTTGTTGCTGTTTGGATCTGCCCTATTTTAACTGTTGGTGACTTCACATGGTAAAGTCTAAGTTGAGCTGGCCCTGTGATGTGGGGATCAGCAAAGGGATCTTTTGGGGGGCTGTTACAAGCAGGAACAGACACTGGCTGAGGCCGTAACCTGCTGAAAATTGTACATTGAAAAATCAATTTTTTGTCCTAATTTTAGCCTTTTATCCACAGCTGCCTGGTGTCTTTGACCACCTATAATGTTTTTTCTTCTAATCAAAGATGCGGTCGAAAGCAATAGGCTAGTTAAGAAAAGGCTGACTCAATTTGATTGTGATGAGAAAAAAGCCGAAATTTCAAAAATATGATCGTTTTGCTGTACATCTTAAATGACTCTGCACAGTTCTGTGTTCACCCCTGCTTGGTAAACAAATGTTGAAAACCAGCGGGAATGACTTAGGTTGAAATGTCATAAAGCCTCTGGTGCAGGTGGGATGGGAGATATAAGTCTTTTCTTTTTTCTTTTCTTGTTTTGGCATGACTGCACACTTTTAAAAGGCTGTAAACGATGTGCAGGTCGAAAACTTTCCGTTTCCAGATTAATCTACATCTGTGTGGGAGAGAGGAAGGCTGAATAGTTTGTATCTTGTCATGGGAATCTGTATCTGAAACTGTGGTTGTTACTATTTTGAAAACCATCCCATAATTTGAAGGTCCACTTTGAGCAGTTACCATGTCCGTCTCTGTTGGACATTTATCTTCTGCTCCTGGGTTGCTTTCTGGCTACTCTTGTTCTCTGATCTCACTGATGAAAGATTGTGTGTATGTTGGTTTGTGTCCTTCAAGGAAATGTGAAGAAACAGCTTCTTGTTTACAGTGTAGCGGGACTATACAAAGGAAAAGCTCTTTTACACAAAGTTGAAGAACTTTACAGTGTATGTGATAGATAGGTCTTTTATGTTAGAAAGTCGGCATGTACAGGGGCCTCATTAATAAAGGTTGCTGCACACCAAATCATTAAAGAATGAATACTGTGCATTAATCAGCAAGTATGATTTTATTTTTTACATGGGTGTGTCACATCCCTGTGGTGAACACAACTGCATGGCACACACCAAGCACTTTGCCAAGTGATGCCCACCAGAACGCTCTCTTCTCCCGTCACCTCACCACTTCTCCTGGTGGGTCTTCACCACCCACATATATGGATTGTATAAAAGATCAAAGCCTAAAAATAAAGCCAGTGACAGCTATCACACATGCGTCGCACTGTATATCCTCATCATTAGTCCTCAGCTCATCCATTGTCAATGGGCTAAATAGAATATGATTACATATTTAAAAAAAAAAAAGTGGTCACATATCAAACTTCCATTTTCAAAATTTATTACACGAGTACTGATAGCCGCGATCATTTCGGCTTGTGAATCATCAGTCTGATCGCTGTAAACAGATAAATACTGCGCTGCCACAGGTACACAATCCTGATGGATGCAAGACTTTTCCTGTCCTCACTACGAGAGGACAACGTGAAAAGAAAGAATTAATAACGTGTTTTTAACATCGTCCACTGTCAAACCCTTAGTTTACTATCTCAGAAAAAATGTATAACTTTTACTGTTTGCTGTGCTGGAGTTTCATTGGACAAAACCAGTGATGAGCTGCTCACTTTCATGGATTAATGGAAGTATTTCAAATTACTTTTTTAAAAGTATTTTTAAAAGGAAATTACGCACTGACAGGCATACGCCAGGTTTTATAACTCTGAGATTTTTCAGGGTTCGTACATTTCCACATTCCTACATATGCAAACATTTGTGAATACACTCAGGTTTACAAAATGAGGCCCCAGGTCTTGGCAAAATTTTGGTGCTTTTTACCAATCTGTTAAACTTTGTTAAAATTGATACAACTTTTGCCTGAACTCTGTACAATTGTTTGTATACACTGAAGTAATAAAATAAATGGTTTTGATTTTATAGGCTAAACCTAAACAAAATGAAGCCATTTTTTCTTTGTTAGGACTGCGTATTATCAAGTTTTGAGTCTGGACAAAATCTTCCAAGTTGGATATTGTTTCATTGTAATACATCACGATTGTCGTCTTCTCCTGATTTTTAAGTTTGCTTTTCAGTAAAGTGATGTAATTTTCTAAACTTCATATTTGTCTTCACCCAAATAG
>JAQLOL010000020.1:17193310-17203607 GCA_029783665.1 Naso thynnoides | reverse complement strand
TTCATAATTGTCTTCACCCAAATAGTAATTGTGTCTACATTATTGATGATTTATACATAAAAAATTACGTTGAGTTAAAATTTTGTAAAGGGGAAAAAAAAAATCATCCCTACAGTATTATTGCAGTATTGAAGTATTTGAAAAATACTTGTCCAATTGTCAGTATAATACTGTTTCCACAAACCTTGGTGCCAAATTCAACCTCTGTGTATATCTATTAAGTATCTGAGTTCGTAAGTGCGCTGGTATGTGTGTGTGTTTTGTGTATGTAAGTTTGTTGGGCTGGAGTGGCTGTGTAACTGAACCTGATGGGTTAAATTTATTTTGAGGATTGTCATATGACTGAGAAGTGGCTATTTGACACACAGCCCAGTGAGTCTCTGTGCAGTCAATTGCAACCATACCACTCCCCCTCACACACACACACTCACACACACGCATACACACACACGCACCCTCAGGATCATAATGCTGTTAACTGTGAGCAGAAGAACAGAGCACAGATAGACTCAAGCTGAATTGTAATGAAATATTGGCTACACATGATGAATATGACATGCGGAATCAATCATGGACACGAGCAGATAGAAAATGTCAGCTTAATTTGCACATCAGGGTTTTACAGTTCGAGGCAACTGTTGACATTTGCAATCACAATCGCACAAATTCAGCCAGTACATGCATTGTAGCTTCGCAAAGCTTGCAGTTGCCTATATTTTTCTGATCAAAGTAGGAAAATTAATACTAACAGTGCATTTTCCTGTATAAAATATTTCTAATCAGACTTGAACCTTAACCCCTCAGCTTCTAATACATAATGCAAAAGACCTCTCTGAACAAATAGTCGTTTCTATTACATTCTGGGCACAAAATGCTGCAAGTGAAATACAAAAATTGTATCAGTAGAAGTTGCTTGCACCACAACAACTTTTAACCCACCATTCCCTCCTGTGTCAACATGGCGTCACTGCTCGTTTTGTGTCTCTCTCCCTTTTTAAACCGAAGCTCCCTCTCCTTCCTTATCCGTCTCTCATTCTCCCTCCCTACATTTGCTGATACGTTCAGGGGGTAAGAGGGTTGACTGTCATCCGCTGATTTGTTTTTTTTCTTTCACACTGCAGATGCGCACAGCCTGCAGACCTGTCTTATACACACACACACACACCTGCTAATCCTGCTCTGTATGGGGTGGGAAAGCCTCCTTTCAAACCTCTTAAAGGTGTGAACACCATCCATTTGACACCTCTCTCCCCCTCTTTGTTTTTTGTTTTCCGCTCTCTTATTAAGCCTGCTTGCTCCAGCTGGGCCTAAGTGATGCTTAACATGTACACCTGCATGTTGCGAACAACAGCACCCAGTCACATGGACCTTTCTGATGAGGTTGTGTTTGCTGCGCTGCGTCTGTGTGAGACTGTGTGTCCTTTTATGAGCACTCTCGCTTGTGTGTGTGTGTATGTGTGTGTTCAGTGCTGGCGTGTGTGTCGGATGAGAGGGGGACTCTGTTTTTGTCCTGATGAACTAGCCCGAGATGGGTTACTATGGTGACAGAACTAACTGTGCTTGCAGTAGTGCTCCCCTCACCTCTCCTGTTTAAATACACTTTCAGCCTCACTGCATGAAATGCACGTTTAAGTCATTTATGCATGTGTGATGACAGAAAGTAGGATAATCATTCTGGCATAGTTGTCTCAATATAGCCTCTGGTAACATCGTAGAGGTGCCGCTGTGCGATTTTAAATAGCCAGTGGCTGATTTTCCTTCTCCTAACTCCCAGAGGGGTGCTTACTGTAAACAAACCTTAATCTATTCTGATTGTTTTCTGATCAGTCTTAACACCTGTAATCAAGTAAGGCCTTCTTGCCTCTCAGCATGTGTCTTCTGTGGTTCAGTGAGTAAGTCCCACGTATCAGAGTCCATCGAATAGCCACGGCCCACGAGTGTCCAGTTCTGCCACTTAATTCTCTCCTAGACTTACTGACTTTCTTTCCGCTTAACAGAAAGAAGGTTTACAAAGCTCTTCCCTTCTCAATTTCTTTTTGCTACCTACTGTACTGCTCACCTTTGCTTCATTTCACCATGGATTAAGGAGAACTGGATAAAGTGTGGGAGGTGGGGCTCTGTTCATTTCTGTGGAAGATGCATATTAGCCCTCTGTTAACTTGAATGGGTATAAAATGATTTAATGCTACAGCTCTTCAAGACTTTCTGAATGTTTTTAGAGAGAATTAATCAGATTAAGATGGTTTGAATGGATGGTGGGACTTGATTTTTAGACACTAATGTCTTGCCCCTACCTCTCAAAACCACTGGTGTGGAAGTAAATATTGTCTTTTAATTACAAAATGTATGTAATCAGGATTTTATTAAGGTTTTTGTTTTTTTCCTTGTTTGTTTTTTATTAACTTGTTTATAGCAAGCTTTATCTGTCGGACAGGGCATTCATTCAATCATTGTCAGTGAAGCAACAATAATTAAGAGAATAATAAGATTAGTATTTGCCAAAACTGGAAAATATTTAGTGCGAATCAGTTGTGCTCGCTCAGATTGGTACCAGGTTAATCAACCATCTGTGTACGATATACGCAATGACATGACTCGTTAAATAGCATTATTCTGTGACTGAGGAACATATTTTTTTTCTCCCAAAATGTATCCGTTGATTTTGATGGATGGGGTAGCAGAATCTTTTGTGGTTTTGTAAAGAGTTTTTCTAAAAGAGCATCAATGCAATTTTAAGTTCCAGTTTTGAAAATGATTTGCAGAAACCAAAGCCCTGCAACAGATCATTTTCAGACAAGCAAATTAGAACATTTCCCCAAACTGCAAGGCAGATTAAAGGTCATGTATGTAAGTGACAGGTTGGAAAATTATTGAACTAAAAAATCAGCAATACTCTACAAAAACAAGAGTGAAAATGTTGGCACAGAAAGGCCTCTAGTCATTCTGAATTGGCTGATTTATTAAATGAGGATGATAGCTTTTGTACTCAGAGTGAGCAGTGTAGTTTGGTCATCGTGGGTCTGGTGTGTCACTTTAATGGACTCTAAATGAAAAGCTCTCAAACAGGCTCAATCTTAAATTTACCTCAAAATTTTCTGTTGAACAAAAGCACAGGTATGATGTCAACACTTCCTCCCCCATGTGTGTATGTTCTCGGAAAATTACAACAAAGCACTGAAGTAGAGGCGTAAGCATCTTTTATACATGGCAAAACATTAAACTCGAAGCAGTCAGGTGAGACCTAGTTTTTTGATGTTATTGGATAGTTGTTGGTGTGTGTGTGTGTGTGTGTGTGTGTGTGTGGGTGTGGGTGGGCATCACATGCCTTTTGCTGCTGTGACAATGTTTAACTGGTCAGTAGACGTTGGGCTCTTGAAGAAAGTTTGGAAAAACAGTCATTTAAGGACAGAATGAAATGAGAGGAGAGGCCCAGTGTGGCAAAGCTTACACTGTAACTTCCATGTGCGAGAAAACACTTGAGCCACTCGTGCTAAGGAGCAGTGAAAAGGGACAGTGAGATGAAGCGCTGGTTTATGAGCCTGCATCAAGCATTCCTAATTCACTTACAGTTAAAGGGGGTTCAGATTGAATCATGCTTTGCTGTTAAATGACAGCATAATGAATGGAAGTCATTTTACAATACCGCCGTGGCCACAGACCCTCCACTCCAGGGACCGGTCTGTCAGAGGCTTGCTAACAGCGAGTGATTTGTTGGCCAGGGGGCCTTTTGAACGTTTAACATGACGTCAGTATTCCATCCACGCCATGCCCAGCGTGCTCATGGATATCCTGTATGGAAAAACTAACAGAGGAGGGAAGTGATTGGAAATCTTTGGGAACACGCAGAGTAGTTTTTGAGGAAAACAAACAGCAGGTGGAGGAGAAATTTTCCAATCATAAATAAAACATGACTGAATGTTTAAAGATAACATGTCCAGAGTACTTTGATCGTGTTTATTCTAGTTTTTTAAAATCTATTTTAAGTCATTGTTATCATTTAAAGGAAAAAAAGAAAATCTTTGGGTAGTAATCACAAAATGCCCCTTTTCGTCCGTTCTGGTTGAAGGGGCGTGTCCCTGTGTGTTTGACTGACAGCAGGTAGTATTGTGATATTTCACAATCAGTACATTTATGTGATGTTAGAAAAAGTTGATTCATTATGTTAGTTTGACGTTAACTGGACTTTTAAAATACATGTAAACATGTTAGTCTGACTAATTGTACTAAATTGAATTTCTTGAAGTCGGACTGACACACCTAGATAATGCGGTTAGGGTTCCTTTTACTCTTGCATGTGTACACCTCGGTCGGCCCTTACTGGCCTATGCGATCTGCACGTGATGGATAGTCTCTGTAGTGTTCTCTGCCCCGGAACTCGAACAGCATTAAAAGGAAAGTCTGGAAGAAAAACAAGAATACCAATAAGCACAAAGGGTAGCGTGCATCTCATTTTTACCAAAATTAAAACGTAGATGCGTATGAAGTGTTGCTGTGAACCATGTTTTCACTGTTTGACATGGAATCTGCTAGCTGCCTGCTAACTTGTTTGTTGCTTGTTTGGTACGTTACATGACATCAGCTGGAAGAAAATCCAGTAGCAACCAGCTGAACAGGGCATATTGCCGACTACGGTAGCAGAGTTGGACATACTCTTCCTCAATAAATTGATTCCCCCACCGACACTTGTATACTATACTATTAAATGGCCTAACAGAGCTGTAACTGTAGCTTGATTTAACTGTGCATGTAAACGTACTGAGTAAAGAAAGAGAGACAAAGTCTGCCAATTGACACTGCACACTTTTCCCCTTTTGATGTTTGTTTGGCGGCTTGTTCAGCAAGCTGTGGTGAACAAGACGTGTTCATATTTGTAAGATAAGGGGAGACTTGAGCAGGGAAGTTAACGTGTGTGTTGTTGATGAAAGTCGGTGGCTCTTGTGAAGTGTAGCTGCTGCGTGGGTCAGCGTGACCGTTTGCTCTGCCTGTAATAGAAAAATGACCTCACTGCTTTACGCAATATGTGATTGGTTGTATTAAAGGTCTCTCTCTATACATATTGATATCCCAACGGTATTCCTTCAATTTGGGCGCCATCTCGAAACCAAAAATTATTTAGTTTCTAATTTTTCTTCTCAAAGGAGAACACGTGACAAGTGATTAACAGAGCAAATGTGCATGCTGTAGCAGACAAAAACGGCAGTTTAATTTCAGCTGGACTTTAATTGGAAGGAGGCATCAAACTGTAAGTGCAGGCGTGAGCAATGGAAAAGGTAGAAGGAGGGAGAGATATGGAAAGAAGGAAGTGGAGAGGTAGGATGTGTGTCTGAATGTTTGTGTGTGAGTGTGTCTGTTTTTCCTGCAGGAGCCAGTGAGAGCTGGTGGTCCAACAGTGCAGACAAACGGACCATTAAACTGACCTGGCCCCTCTGCTCTCCATCCCTCCAGCCTCCCCTCTGCTTCACCCTCTTTTCCGTCTTGGTTTGTCAACTCTTCCAGCATCAACCCCCACCCCCCCACCCCGTCCTCCTATTTGCTCCCGTACCACTTTGCTTTCTCCATCTCTCAAATTCATCCTTGTTTTCGTTCTTTCTTTCTTTCTTTCTTTCTTTCTTTCTTTCTTTCTTTCTTTCTTTCTTTCTTCCTGCTTTCCCATCTCTTCTTCTTGTTAAATTGTCTCCTCTCTCTGCACATGCACGACACGTACATATACACACAAACAATTGGAGTCTCATTTCAAGGCAGTTAGAATCGAATTATTTCCTTCTCTCTGGGTGTTTTTCTTCGTTTGCATCAAATTTTGGATTCAGCCGTAGCTCGGAGTTGGCAGCCTTGCAGCAATCCAGTCAAATCAATAGGATTTGCCATGCTTGGGATGAGCTCACTCGTCCATTCACCACACAGGGAATACCTCTACTAAACCCCTAAACTGCTTCAGCTGGAGGTTAAAACTAGTGAGTGTCAAAAAAAGTGTTAGGTTGTTGAGCTACAGCAGAGGCAGCCGTCCCATCACAACTCGCGTCTCACTTTCTTGACTTAACCCCTAGTTTGGAGTGTATTATTATTTAGTTTCAGTCTTAATGCTTAAGCACAAAACTACAATGCCACAGGAAGCAGGCTTGGATTGTAATTGTCGAACTTACGTCTTACAGTGAAAGACAGATCTGGAAGAAGAAAGAAAGCCCTCTGGGATACAAGAGGCCGATTTGGCAGAGACATCAGGCATGCGTATCTCGTCCAGCTTTATGCATAGATCTGGTTTGTGGGTCTGAGTGTTGGTGGGGCCGGGCCCTGCAGCTGCTGCCATGTGGCTGCAAGTCCATCAGGGGAACCAGTCCCTGACTGCCTTCCTCTCAGGCCTAGGCTCACCACACCAAGACACCACATTGCTCCACTCACTAACGTGGGAAGATGAAAAGGAACATCAGATATTTCTTGTATTACTCACTCTGTGTGTGAGTGTGGCGTCCTGTGTGTATGTGTGTGTGTGCTTCGTCTGTGTGTACATGTGTCGTCTGTCTTGCACTATATCCTCAGCACAGTCTAGCCTGCAGTTGATTACCTGCTCATGTTTCATCGTCCTCTGTTCCCAAATGCGTTGACTATGTCAGGAATTCTGCTCCCCCACAACATGCTTTTTATTTGTTTGGGGCACCACCTGGTTTAGCTGTTTAGTAAGGAATGGCCAGAATTTTTAAGATTTTTTTTTGTGTGTGTGTGTGTGTCTGTGTGTTACCAGCTGTTCAATTATTTTCTAGACAGAGAGAATGTTGGTTGCAATTGGTCATGGAATTAAGTTTAAATAGCGAAGAGATTTGTGTGATTGTGTGTATTTGTTTGAAATAACATGTTGCAGCTGTAGTTTTGCATCAGCAGTGTGTGTTTTAAAACCCTTTCATGTGACTTTCTTTTCAAAAGGTCAGATTGCCCTACACTGTACTGCCGAGGCACGAGGCAGAGGGAAGGAGAAAGAGTTGGGGCTGAGGAAGGAATGAGGAAGTGGGCAGTAAGGAAAAGCCTCAGATACAAAGACAATGGCCGTTTTATCTGCTTTATGTATGGACCGAGGAATTTAAATGCGTAACCTATGTTTGCTGTTTTTCAGTATATAGTTATGAGAGGGTTGCAATAGCATACTGGAGATATCGAGACAGGCTCGCACTCTGCAAAGTTAAACAGACAAAATGTTTTGTATTTTCTTTCAAATTAGGGGCAAGTTTAAACCCTTCCTTTTCTCCTGTGTTTTGTTTGAGTGTGAACGTTGCTGTTAAAAAAAAAAGACCTAAGAGTGTGTTTTAATTGTTCTCACTGTTTTTACCACTACTGCATCCAAATTTCCCCTCAGGGGACAATAAAGGTAAACTAAACTAAACTGAAGTCCAAGTCATCTTATGTCAAATCAACATATATCAAAGATGGACACAACGCATGTCTACACAGTGGATATTGTAGTATTTGGGTTGGTGGACATGGGCTTAAGGAGTGACTTCCATCAAGCACACTAATTAAGTGTCAAAAAGAGTTGTCAGTACACATTAAATTTCTGTCTCTTCCTCCCATCTTAAAAAAAAAGATAAATTTAATCATCTAGACCTGTTCTATATGTAAAGTGTCTTGAGATTTGGCATTGTATAAATAAAATTGACTTGACTTGACTGCTCTGCTCTGCTCCCTCTAAGCTACTTTGAGGTCAAGGTCAGACCATGCAGAAGTATTTGTTTTTGAAAACAAGTGACAGTGACCCTGTGCCTCGCATGCCTCCCCTGATCCCTTCTTTTTCACTTCCACAATTTTTCTCTCTGTTTATATTCTGTCTCCTCTGTCCTCCTCCTTTTTCTTCGTCTCTCTACTTTCCTTCTCCTTCTTTCATCTTCACTCCTTTGCCAGTGCCGGAAGGTAGAGAAAAGGAGGTGAGCCAAATCACCAGTGTGATCTGATTTAGGCCTCCCTTTTCTCTTGGCCAGCTATCTGACAGCGCAGGGCCTGCATGTTGCTCTTTTCTACCCCTCTTCAATCTGCCACAGGCTGGCCCTGTGCCACAGCTGTAACGGGACCCAGTGTTGTTTATAAATAGGCTCGGCCAGCTCCCCTTGCCATGCTCCTCAATGGGAGGCTGAGGCAATGGTGGAACAGGTGCTCCAACCCACACACACACCTCTCTCGTCACTCCTTCTCCCTTTCCCAAGCCCCCCCTTACCTTTATCTGATGTCCTCAAATGTAGAAGTACAGGTCAGTCACAATGCACGTGTTTGCTGCGCTCACTCGACGCGTCACTTGGTCGTCGTCCCCTTTTATTGTTAACAGAAGATTTGAAAATAATTCCCATGTGGTTTATTTTAATGGCATGCTGAGCTTATTTCCATCCTTCAAACTGCCCCCCTCTCTGTTATTCCCTGGCTCATGCACTGTTATTTTGGTCCTTAACTCTCTTTGTTTTGGAGGTACAAGTTGGTACATGTTAATCAAAATGCCTCTCATGCAATTTCTCAGCATCATTTTTCACTGTAGAAGCCACAGCTTGGCAGTGGGCGCACAGGGAGCTGGCTTTACTTCTCAGGACTTTCCACAGCTATATTAACAAACAAATGCATTTTTCCGCTGGCAGTCCACTTGGCACCGCGGCCGCATATTCTCTCTCCTGGGGTTTGTTCAGCAACTGAGCTGTTGACAAATCTATAATCAGCAGATCACCTCATCAGGGGCAGCATGTGCCTAAGCTGACAGATAGAGGAAACTTCTCCGGTCCAGAGTTAGCTGCCACCTGGTTTCATGCTGGACAGGTCTGGTTTCACGCTAAGCTAACGTGTGGCTGCCTTCTGCCACGGTGAGAGGCAGAGGCAGGCCGGTCCCCGGGCCACAGAGGGCTCCACTCTCACCTTCTAAAGCTGCCACCGTGATCCGCTTTCTCACTGCCAGCCAGCTTCTGTTAGTTGATGCATATTAAATTCTCTGCAGGCTGCACAACTCTAAAAATAAGAGAAGAATCTGTCTAAAATTGTAGCTACACTATAACAGAGGCCAAAGTTGTGGGTGCTTAATAAGTAGTGGTGATGGCACTTCATGTCAGAGATAGCCGTTACAATGGCATGACCTCATGGTACCAGTCATCCTCAATTAACTTCTAAGCTGTAATTACGTTTTCACGTATGCAGCTCATGTGCGTGAAGTTTACCTCCATTTTGCTCTTAATGTTTTGTGTGAACAAGGAGCTTATGCTACAATATCATCATTAAAATATCCAAATTCAGCAATTTTGCTACAAACGTGCCAACATCGTGGCTAAAGTTTCAATTTAAGACTGAACAATGTATCATTTCAGTACCAGCACTGCAGTGCGTGCATGTGCTATAGTCACATCACAAAGGGAGACCCTCCATTGTAAACTAAAAAGCCATTGCTTGATTGAAAAGGAAAATTAAATCAAAATGAATTTTTCTCGACTAATCCTGAAAGTAAACTGTCAGTCTCTGATAATTTAGCCTCTTCATCATATTTTGGTTGGTGGTTACACATGCATGTCTTTTTTTCACAAAAAATTAGCAGTCAGTGCTCTTATGTGGAGTTATGTGTCTAATTTGGAAATGTCCTTGATCTGCTGTTTTAATATTTTGGTAGGGCAAAAACAAAAACAAAACAAAACAAAACAAAAGATGTTGACATTTTCTGTGTATGCAGGATGGACCAGCAAACAAAGTAGCAGTTGTGTCAGTGATTATGTTTGAATGGTCACATCATATTAAAAAAACAAAAAAAAAGATATAATGCATACCTAGTGTGAAATAACATTCAGGTGTTGCTTGTGTTAACAACAGAAGCCGCTCTCCTCCACTGGAACACTTTGGCCAATTTATTCAGTTGCTGTTACAGCGTGTTTGTGTGGAATGACCTCATAACTAGTCAAGCAACACACAAAAGTACAAATGTCTAGACGGTATCTTTTTAAATATGTTTATCAGGAGAACTGACATTTTGGAGGATGCAGTTCCTCCAAATGTCTGTGTAAAATTTGGGAAAGCACCCGTTAATGTGTTAATCCTGTATTGAAGACTTAAACTCGTTCACCTTGCTCCATCTCCAGGCTTTTTCTCTGCTGTTTCTGTTTGTCTAACACCCCTCTATACGTCCCTCCTTCTCCTCCTCCACCTCCTTTTCTCATTCCTGCTGCCAAATTAAGTGTCAAACAGACAGGGAAGGCGGGTGGATGGCCCACATTTCTCCTATAGAGGTCCACAGTATGGAACAGTACGTTCCAGTCTGTGCTCTGTTATTCCTTTCTCTGCTCTGCTCGGATACACACCT
>JAQLOL010000020.1:17141802-17154509 GCA_029783665.1 Naso thynnoides | reverse complement strand
ACTTTGTTATCCCCTCATCTTTCTCCATCTTGTTTTCTCCAGCTTCATTCTCTCTTTACTCTCCCCCCTGTCTTTTGCCATCACAGTGAACGCAAACAGACCTTTGCCTTAGTTTAGTGTGTATTTGTATTTGTCTGCGTGTGTGCTTTCTTACATGATTATTGACGCTTCTGATGACAGTATCAGTCTCTTCCCTCCCAGCAATCAGTGTGTTTTTGTTTACACTCCCCCTGTTTCTCTCCTTTACTCTCTCAGGGCGAATGTCTTACATCAGATCACTCGGAGCATTTATAGCAAAGCTTTTGAAGCTTAGGACTCCCACCGTGGCCAAATATAGTAAACGTGAATCCAGCAGTCGTGTGTGTGTGTGTGTGTGTTAGAAGGTAGAGGAGTATGTGCGTGCATGTGTTCTCCTGAGTAAATGGCTCTGGGGTAAAAATGTGTTTGTTATTGTTCCCAGCGCTTTGCCTGTAGACAACACTGCCAATTAAAGGGGAGGTTTTATGTGTTAAGAGCAGGAAGTGTTGTCGTGTGTGGCTGCATGCTATTGGCAGCTCATTCTCCCATGTTCCTTCCCTGGGGACTGAGCAGCCAGGGCTCTTTACTGCCACGGCCAAATGAAAGGTAAACACGGCACACCTTTGATCAGGCGTTGCATTTAAAACCCTTACTGGAACTGTGTGTGTTTGTGTGTGTGTAGGGAAGTGGCAAGCAAATTGCTGAATGACACAGTGAGGTTTACGTGTGTGTGTTCAGCTTAATGAGAGATAAGCTCTCCAGGATGCTACTGCCTGCTCCTCCTCCTCGTACTCTTGTTCTTGAAGCATGAGTGAAATCATCCCTCCATCCATGCCTTCGTCCCTCCATCCCCCCTATCCAGCCAGCATGAAAACAAAACAAGGCGTTGTATGAATGAAAGTGGGAGGGGCCGAGTGGCCTAGAAAGGCAGGCAGGCAGGCTGGCAGATAGAGAGATAGATAGTGGTGCAGGGCAGGGTGAGGCTGTGGTGGATAGGAGGGAAAGGGAAGAGGACAGAGGAGGAGGAGGAGGGGATGAATGAATGAGTGAGCTGACTGGAGCATGTTTGGCATAGCAGCTAGCTTGTGTAGCCCCATGCTAGCGTGAGCAGAATGGGGAATAATGCTGCTGCTGCTGCTGCAGTAGTGGTGTTATTCTACTTCAGTGCTCCCTGCTGAGATCGCTGTGCTTGAATGAGAAACAGCAGAGATGAAGAGGAAATATATCTGGAATCACCAAGAAAATAACCAAATTATTTTTTTTGCCAGGGTAGTGCATTGATTTATTTTGTGTTTCTAAAGCTGTTTTACTGGATCCACCTATTCCTGTTTTGGCACAGCTGCACTCTTAAGCCCGTCCTGATTCATTTAGCAGCAGTGTATTCATCTCCCCTGGCATGCTGTCTACTCTGCTGCGTCTGCCCCCTGTCTGCCCCAGCAGGGCCAGGGTTAACCCTGGGCGTCTCTGCTCCCCGACATGGAAGAGGCCATTGAATGGCTGCCTCCCTCAGTCAGCAAACACATTGGCTGAAGCTGAGGGTGGATCTGGGGCTGGAGCGGCACTCCGGCATGGATCCTCGGCTGGAGCTGGATCTGGGAGCTGTCTCAGCCTCTCCGCTCTGCTATGTGATGCCGTGGACACAGCATGTACTCACACAGCAGACAGACGTGAGGGGGGAGGGCTGCTGAAGAGCTATGCATTTTTCTCTCTGGGTCAGAGATGACTCTGTGCAATGGTAGGTTTACTACCTCATAGTAAAGGATATGTTAAAAGAGCGACCTCTGCATGAACTACCTCAGAAGGTCGCAGATTATGTTTTTTCAACATTACTCATTCTCCCTCTCGAAGGTTTTGACCCCCTCGCTTTTCTCATTGTTCTTTTCTTAAACCTTTTTATCCCAGCCCTCCTCCCCTTCCTGCCTTAACCCAGTCTGTCCTCTCTGCTTTTACTCAGGCAGCACAATGGGCGGCCCCACTGTGAACGGGGGTCCTAGCTGTATCCTGGGCAGTAAAGAGCTCATGTGATGTCCTCACAGAGGTGGCATCCCACGAAAGCTGGCATATAGTGCCCCCATTGCACTTTTAAGCTTTTATTGTGATGCACTGTTCAAAATAGTCTTTCTTTCAGTTTTGTAGCTGCTAGGGAACCGTGAGGATTGTTGTTCTTTGTGATTTAAGCTTTATTTTTAGTGAGGATAACTGAAATATAAAGGGAGTCCATCAAAGTACTATGTAGTGCGGAATCTGCCTTATCTCAATGCTGCAAAGCAGAGTCAAATAAAATTATAAAATGCTTTTAGCTTGTTATTTGACCTAGATCTGCTTCTTGCCCCAATGGTATCTGGTTCAGTTTGCACATGAAATCAAAACTGACAGTATAGTGAGAAACATGATGAGAGAGGATGATTAACACACAGGGTCACGCTCAAGAAACCTAGTTGGAGGTCAGATGTGGCCTAGATATTTTTGTTTTCTCTAGCAGATTCCAAAGTAAATGGAAGGATTAGACGTTTGAAACACTGAATGTTACCTCTGCCAAAGAGGTTATGTTTTAGGTTTTGCTTGTTTTGTTGTCAGCAGGATAGCAGAAAAAGCTACCAGCCTGATTTTCATAAGACATGGTGGAAGCTTGTATGATAGATGCCCGAATAACCCAGTGCATTTTAGAGCAGATTCGAATCCCAGGGCAGAAACACAAACTATTTTTTTCATTAATTAACATCTCAAGATAAACACCATATAACTTGGAATCCAGTAGATGGCAATGAAGTTCGGCACTAATTAGCCCACATGTGTAGTTGCTCAAATTTTATGCGTGGTTTCATGGGAGAACCAGTACCATTGAAACTTTGTCACATTTTTAGCAATGCTTTTTTCCTCAAACTGATGTCCTCTTGCTCTGGAAAACAATTTCTGTTTTTATGCTAAGTATTAGATGTAGTTTCCAATTTAGAAGTATATAATAAATATACAGCTGAGATGAACATATTTTGACATAATTGTAGTAGTTTTAGAAATATATCCAGGCATACGTAGTGGTTGTGCTCGCAGATTTGCATATTATTTAAAAGTTGACTGCTGGCTCTGGAGTAGGCCTTCACTCGCTGGTGTTTTTAGCAAGTTAGCGTGTTCAGAGTCTTGCCAGCACAAAAAAAACAAACATGTTTTTTAGTGTAAAGATGCAAGAGTATGATAAATCCAAAAAGTTTTGTTTTTTTTTTACCTGCCAGTATTATATTTCAGACATCCAGCTGATGTTATTTACCTACCAAAACGACTTAACTTACAGCCTCAGTAAACTTGAAACTTAAACTTGAATCCATGGCTTATTCTAATTTCCTGTTCTGTTTACACCCAGTCAGCATTTGGGGTTGGTAAAAAAAAAAAAGTCAGTCCCTGGTATCAGGTGAGATCTAATGAGTCTCTACTGTACCTAAGACAGGGCAATAACAGCTGGTTCATTAGATCAATACAGGGCACATGTCAAACCTGACAGTTAATCCGATCACAGTCGATGCACTGTGCTTTTACCAAATACTGTTTACCAATAGGTCAAATGAGACCTGACATCAGCCAGTGACACATAATGTTCAGCCTATTAGCAATTAAGGTTGTCTCCATGGTGCTGCAGGCCACTACTGTTTGCCATAAACTGGCATCAACTGTGGGCGCTCACTCTATCATGAATGTTAGGTGGTCAGTCGGTGGTTGTTCAGATGGTGTTTTGCATGCAAATTACAGCTGGTGTTTGTCTGATTGTGTTCTCCAGTGTTAATTAGTGTTTGTCAAACCCTGTGCTTTTGTGCAAATTAAGTTAAAATGTTTAGCCAACCACTTGGGTCAGCAATGATACAGAAAGCAGAGGGTGATTATGCAGCTGTATTCAAATTGTTATTATAGCATTGCTTTACAAATACAGTAGATTTGAATAGATACGTTCATGCTTTTTTTTTAACCTACACGGCCCTGGCCAAGTCTGTATTCAGTCATGTTGAGTTGGGATTTGTGTTAGGAATCACATTAAGGGATGTAAACATGAGATCCATCACCCAAAAAGGAAATCATTATGGATTCTGTGCTGCTCTTTTTCCATTTAAAAAAAAAGTCTTTTTGTAAGAGTCAAAAGTGTTTCAGTTTTCAGCAGGTTTGTATTCCTTCAGATGGCAGAACAACGTTCCCTTTTCTTCTTTTAGCGATCACATCAACCACACATTAAAAAGGCAACAAGGAACCACAGGGCTCAGCTGAGACACCTGTTTATCGGCCATGTAGCCATGTTCTGTGCACACTTACACACTAGACATGCATGGGGTTCCCTTGCTGTGTTCAGATCAGGGCAAACCGCCACTTGGTGGCCATTTTGACGACAGTCTTGCCCTCTCTGCCCCTTTCTTGTTTTAATGTTCCATGAGCCATTAAATGCTGAGCAGTGGGGCTGAGACAGAAAAATATCACTGCTCATTTGCAGTCTTGTGTTGTTTATTTTTGTTATTTTTGTTTTTGTTTTGGTTTGAGTGTTTGTTTGTTTTACATAGGCTAAGCTAGGAATGCTTTTAAACACAATCCTAGTGGTGATGAGGCCAAAATAAAAACATGACTGAGCCCATGTATATCAAACCTGACATTTAACAACTCTTCCTCTTTTTCTCCCTCTGTCTTTCTCCAGTGTGCGTGGACAACTGTAAGCATGGTGCATGTAGCCTCCAGGGCCAGTGCTGCCATGACCAGTGCCTTGGTGGCTGTTCTGAGCCAGGTAATGCGAGTAGCTGTGTGGCCTGCAGGAACCTTCAGCATGGAAATACCTGTGTGGAGAAATGTCCCGCTGGATACTACGTCTTCAGGGGCTGGCGCTGCATTAGCTTCTCCTTCTGCCAGGTTGGTAATAAATGCAGTCTTGACATCAATCTGTGTTACACTAGCAGAATTGTAGACACAATTATACACTTGTGAAATATGTGTGTAATTTTATGTGTTTTGGGGTTTTTTTGTTATCCAGGAGCTCCATAACCAGTGTAAGCAGACTAAAAAATTAAACCAGGACCGAGAGTTGGGCTGCTACGAATACGTCATTCACAACGGGGCCTGTATTCCAGAGTGTCCTTCTGGATACACCACTATCAACTCTACTACGTACGTCTGGCTTTCACACCTGCACACAAATACACCTTTAATGACACCATAAACACTGCTGTGTTTTTGATGGAGGCCATCACTACATGATCGTAGATGTGACTGCCACCCACAACAAAACATCCCTCCCTGACTGCAGCAGAACAAGTGGATTGTGGTCACCCAACACACTTGCTGCTATTTGCCTACAAGAGGTGATGGTGTTTGGAAGTTGATCAAACAAAAAGAAAGAAGTTTTTTTTTCCACTGTGGAAAATCTCCTCTGTGGAGAAGTATCTTGGCCACTGAGATGTGATGTAAATAATGTAGAGAAACAAAGAAAAAAGTAAAACGTCACTTCCTTCTCTGTTTGCCCCATTGTCAAACAGAGGCTGTGCAGCTGCTGAAACATGCAGAGCAGGGATTAATTCAAGAGTGACATTGCAAGTAATTAACTTGATTATTTCCAGTTTTCCACTTTTAGATGCATGTGTTATTTGGGGCGATTTATAGAGGTGTAACGATACATTTTAACAGTGACACAGTGCGTATTATGATACATGGTTGGCAATACGATACAAGGACGATATGGGCTCATTGAGAGTGATACAATTCAGTGACTAGAAATCATGTAGTTTAAACGCTTTTTGGCAACAAATGGAGGAAAAG
Source organism: Naso thynnoides (assembly GCA_029783665.1). NCBI lineage: Eukaryota > Metazoa > Chordata > Actinopteri > Acanthuriformes > Acanthuridae > Naso > Naso thynnoides. The sequence goes on along the minus strand of JAQLOL010000020.1, from coordinate 17,148,713 downwards.
AAAATGGCTATTTCTGTGCCATGGTAGAGGAGGTAAAACCACAGACAAAGCACAAAACTCTGAACTACACAAGCATTCAGTGCAAGACCTCTGTTCAGTCTGTGTGGACCACAAACGTGGACTGAAAATCTCTTGTTCTCAGCTCTCCTGGTGCTTCCCTGCCGTGATCTGCCGTTATCTGAAGCGAAGTTGCTGACACAATTAACATGCCCAGAACGTTAGAGAATGATCTCGAGTAACGTTTACAACTACTTACCGTTATAACTGCGAGAAATACATTCACGTAACAATGTTTGACCTGCTTAGTAAAAGGCGCAAGATCTTTGAATCGATACGTTCGATTTTTGCTTTGAAAACAATTTGAAAATTGATACAAGTTACACTAAAAGAACGATTTGCCGTTTACCTTTCGATGTAGTTTGATCGTACCACATTGTTATGACACTGTTAAAAGTTGATATGAGGCTGTGCAGTCATGTATATGAATTTAAACATGTCATAATGGAAGAAGATAAAGGAATTAGAGAGCTACTTCTTAAGGAATATCTATTTTTTTCTCATCCCTTAGAATGTGGAAACTTAAGTTTTGTATTTTCAGTTTAAAGTTTAGTCACATGTATCACAAAGTAAGCTGCATGCTATGTGAAGAAGAAGAACTTTATAATTCTGTCACTTAACATTGGTATGATGAGTTGCTCAGTAGCACCAAATAAAAAAGTTGCCATATAGGCATGAGACTACAGAATTTCATATGCAAATAAGTCCTCTAATCTCATTTGCCGTAAATGAGTCCCTGGTGTTTTCGCAGCCTTCATCACATTCTGTTCTCAGTGATTACACAGCTGCATCAAGTCAGAGCCTCACCACACTGACATAAAAGAACAAATAATCGTCCACGGCAGTTTTAACATTTTTACATGCAGATTAAATGCATAAACTTCATTTGCTTAAGATGGATTTGGTGCTGCATACAAAAAAATCGTTTTTATCAGCATGGAGCAACGTTTCTAATCACGCTAAGTGTTCATTATTTTGGAAACAGCGTACAAAGGTGCACTGGAGTGAAATAACATGCCTGGGTCTTTATGCAATCCTTTATAGCCAATTATTTTCCTGTTGAAAGGATTATTCAGAAGTCTCAACTTTACAGTCTGTCTGGGACCTGTTTACTTAGTCTGGCTGAGTGGTTCACATGAGATTATTTAATGTGAAATAATAGGAAATTAGTAATGAGTATTGTTGATGAATAATGAGGGTTTGAAGGATGTCTTTACCCTATTAGGGTAAGAAGCATGTACTTTGATAGATACACTGATAATTACGATCAAGGCTGCTTTGCGTGGACCTTGATTAGCAGCACAGCTCATCGTTTAAGCTGAGTGTCACACGGGTGATAGAACAAAGGTCCAAAAATCCCTGCAAAAGACATTCGTCCTGAGGCACAGTGAACCTCCCCTGGTCCTCTTTAGCATACAGCTTTATCTGCATGTGCAACAAGCAAGAGCATGACCGGATTCAACACTCTTAAATGTAACAAACAAGGATATAGTAACATCACTGGCTTCCTCCATTAGCATCTATAGCTGTTGCTTAATGAGGACACACATTGGTTTTAAGGACAAGTATGTATTTTGAAACTGTTCTTGTTTGCACACTTTCAAAACACATATTTGTGCAATGGGGATTTTCCAACAGAAACACGATGGATGTAATACTCCTGTCGTCTGTGTGTTGCTAGGCAAATCTGACAAAGGGGCTAAAGAAGCAAAAAGTAGTCATCTGGCAGTTTAAGCAATGACAGAAATCTCTACTGAAACGGCTTTTTGGTGATATTTAGATAGATAAAGACATTTATCGGATGCATAAAAGGAAGAGAGCCTGGAAGTGAGTGGAAAAGAAGCACAGAGAAGTTGTTCTAATAACAGCAGGTTGTGTGTGGGAGATGTCTGCATGGCTTTAAGCCACAGGTGGCTGGATGATTGATGGTGTTTGTGTGTTTCTGGTGTTCCTGCGTACGTGTGTGTGTGTGCATATTTCTTTAGCGTACATGTGTATCTGTGTGCTTGTGTGTGCGGAATTACTTCATCCAGGTGCAGACTTATGGAGATACCCACTATATCCAGATGGAGAGATGTACAGTATATGTACGCATAGATGTATATTAGTTAAATAAAAAACACTCAGGTGCATGAAGCTTCAGCACACACAGTGGAAACGGTAAGGACATTTCAACCCAACATAACTTTCTCCAAATGTATCTTGTGTGTGCGTGTGTGTGTTAGAGAGATTGACTTTCCCTCACATGCTGCCTGCCTGCAGGGGATTATCAGGTGCTTAGACAGAAAAGAACATTGCTTTAAGTCTCAGTCATACACCCCGAGGCATGAGGTAGAATGGCATCCTTTTTCTGAGTGTACGTGTTGCTGTTTTTCTGTGCATGCTTGCTTACGAATGTATGTGTGCCCACATTATGTGACAAACAAGACTTTGCTTTTTTCATCGGGATTCTGTCGTAGTTGCAACATCTGGGCCTCAGTGTGTCTGTACTGCTGCGATGGTTTGGTCCAAGCAAGAACAAGCATCGCCACAGTGACTTAGCCTGGCAGAACAACACCCAGACAGGCACAAACACATGCACACACACACACACACACACAGATGCACACTCCTTCTGCAGGCCTCAGAGAAGGAGCAGAGAGAAAAAATGTGATTAAAGAAAACTCCAGTAGCCAAAAAGAACCTAATTGAACATGTATGCTGCACTTGTGTGAGTATGTATGTGTTTTATTGCCTGCAAGTGGATTTGTGTATGTTTGTGTGTGTGCATGTGTGTGTGTGTGTGTGTGTGTGCCTACGTGTATGAGTGTGCCCTGGTTTCAAAGTGTACAACATGTGTTTGAAAGGTTTCAGTTTCCCAGTTGCAAATATGAAAGAGGAGGAAGGAGGAATAGCTAATGCAATCTAAACAGCTAATCAGTGGTAATCATGCTTGTGTTAATATGGTTTGGAGAGAGTTTTCTTATGTAATTGAAAACAAAGAAGCAGAAGCAAATTGCATGTTGTTGGTAAAAAGCAGCGCTCTCTCCTCCTGCTTGCCAGCCGGTCCGCTTCTCACTCAGTCTCTGGCGAATATGGCCAAGGGCACCTGCTGACTGCTATTTCTGAAGACCTCATTCATTAACCTGGCATTGCGACAAAGAAAAACCTTCAGCATGTGCACAAAAAACACACACATGTTCACATTGCAACAACAAAGCCCTACACTCAACAAGGCACACAGGTTGGGAGGAGGCATAGCAAGCAGACAAGCATAAATATTACATTAGACGTATAACATCTATAGGCATGAAGCATGATGCACCTTCATACAGGTACACAAAAACACACACACACACACACACACACACGTTTATGTGAGACACACATTCAAATGGTGTTTTCACAAACCGCCAAATAAATTAAAGAACCTTGCCTTTTTTTTTTTTTTAATTTCTTTTGGCAGTCGCAGTCCTCTGAAGGTTTTTTTTTGTCAACCTGAACCCTTTAAATAGATCCTCAGCCAATGATCATATTCTATGTGGTAAATCCTGCATTGAGAGAGAGAGAGAGAGAGAGATATGATGATGATGATGATGATGATGTTGATGATGATGATGGAGAAGCCTCAGGTGCCAGAAGATACTCACTGGTTCTTACTGGTACTACTGAGAGTATGGGGACCAAATGAGTAACGATAGTGCATGGTAAGAAACAAACAGATTTTCTTAAATGCTGGGACTACGGGGTACTGGGAGAAAAGCAGGAACAATTTTGAAAAAAAAATGAACGTGAATTAATTTACAATTTTGACAGACAAAATTTCACAGTGAAAAGGGCCTTGAGAGAATTTTTGGAGATGAGGACTTTTTAGAAAAAAGGTGGGGTAAATGAGCAGAAAGCAATGTACCTAAATTAAATCTAAAAGACTGTGTGGAAATGCATCTGATGACTTGAATACTTCAGTTAAGTGTGGGAAATTCAAGTCCTGCCCGACCCCTCATACTCGTGTGAAACTTTGAAATACTGTGAAGGGCCCTGATTGATATTTACATCCTGTGTTGACATAATTACAAGTACACACAAAAATGCACATTGAAATGTGACAAACTGGAAAAAGTAGGCTGCATCATAAAGTGTTACCGCTTGAACCAAGTGACAGCAAGGCATCTGTCTGCCTTTATGTAACCACAAGGAGGATTTAAGCGACATTAATTGACTTTACTAACTGCTTGAGAGACCTCCATGCATCTTTAGCAATGCAAATGTCATGATATTCCTTGCTGCGAGGGAAAATATCACACACACACACCCACACACACACAGCCTGTTTACACTTTCCTTGCTTTTACCTGCTGCTTTGCAGTTGTGAGCTGTAGAAAGAACACAAAAAGGTGTTTACAGCACCCCCTGCTGGTGCACAGCACTGCTGTAGCACTTCCTCACAATCCAGTACTTTGAAGCCTCTCAGCTGTTGCTCTTTCTCCGCCCCATACATATTCTACTCTGCTTTGAAAAGTCTATCAAAGCTTTGAGAAGCTATATATATGACTTCCCAGCAAAGCATGATGACAGACATTAGATTACTTATCAAAAGGGCAATCATAATAGAGGGTCAGAGAGCAGAGCGCCATGTTTGTGACATATCTGTGATCTGAGCTGGTGCAAATTTTGATGGCAATCTGAATTTTAATCATATGTCATGTTTGAATGTGTGAGCAGTGGTTGGTAGAGTTCCAGTGGTGGAAAGTAGCTGCGTAGATTTACTTACGTACTTGTACTCAAGTACGATTTTGAGGTTGTACTTGAGTATTTCAGCTTTCTGCTACTTTACACTTCTACAATACTTCAATTCCGAAGCAAATATTGTATTTTTACTCCACTATGTTTATCTTACTAACTGTAGTTGCTTGTCTGAACAGTCAGATAATTTGTGAAAAACATGATGACACAATGTTATAGATTAAAATAAAGTCCCAGAAAAAAGAGAAAAAGAAAATGAGAAATCCAATTACATAATATATGGTATCCTGAAATAGAATGTTCTGCATAATTAGCACTTAATCTTTTAGTACCTTGTTATATAATAATAAATAAAATTTGATGCTAATGCTTTTGTACTTTTACTTAAGTAAAAATTTCAATAGAGGACTTTTACTTGTACCAAAGTATTTCAACCAGATGGGGGACATGGTCATTCATTTGCAAGTCACAAGTAAGTCTGAAGTCTTTGCTTTCAAGACCCAAGTCAAGTTCAAAGTCCTAAACTTTGAATTTAAATTCCTAAACAAGTCATGAGCACTCTTCTGAGCCATTAAATTTATTTGTTTAATAGTTTATGCTTTTTAAAATCTAAAAGTTGTTGCATCTCTTTGCAATTCTCAACCCCACATTTTGCATGCTGCAATTTCTTTTCTTTCTTTTTTTGTTTAATGTTATTTTGTTTGTTATTGTTTACCACCTCATAGTTCTTGTACACAAATAACATTATCTTTGATAGCATGGTTGGCTAGCTGCCATTGGCTAGGTACTCGATGGCTCTGGCGTTCAGTAACGTAACTCACTTCATGGTTTGTTCGCAATCTTGACTGGATGTTGTCGGATGGGGAAAAAATGTTGAATTGCTGGGAATAGGTAGAATTAATGTTAGATGATTTAGGGAATGAAGAGAAATAGATTAATTCGAGGCATACTTTAAATTAAATGTTTAAATATTATACTTTTAAACCTTAAGTATTTTTAAATCAAAAGGCTGCTCGAGTCCAAGTGAGGTCACGAGTCTTCAGTGTTGAAGACTTTTATGATTGTCAAGTTGAGTCTAAAGTGGTCAAAATTTTGACTTGAGTCCACACCTCTGATTACTACACTATGGTATTGCTATTTTTACCTAAGTACATGATCAGAGTGCTTCTAATTTCCCTGTAGATTAATTGAAAGTTTTACTTACGTTAAAGTACAATTACTTCAATTAAAAAAAAAGACTCAAGTGAAAAGTTGCCATTACCATTTGAGAAAAATAATAAAGTTCCTGATAAAGTACTCAAACTGGGTCTACAATTTCCTTTAAATGTTATGTTCATTTCCTTTTTTTTTTAACCTTTAAATTAATTTTTAAAAAAGGTCCAACAAAGCATGACAGCCACGTGATAAGTTTATGTCATTAGCATAATATCAAAGACTCACATAACGTGAAAAATTAAAATATCTTACAACATTTCACTAACACTTAGTGCAACTTACTTCAATGTACTTGCAGAGGTTAAAAAAAAATTAAAAGCTGAGATCTCAGTGTTTTGGCCTCAGCAAACACTTCTGTTGTCTTTTTACATTTCTGTCAAAAAGCATGGCCAGGTGTGGTGGGAGATTGTTGCTGGAGCTTCCTCTTGGTCTTGCTCACTCATCTGTACACTGTGATCAAAGACAGCGTATGCTTTTTTTTTGTGCTAGTGTGTCTCACATATTAGTCTCTGCAGTAGAGGAGTCCCTCACATCATTTCCCCTTCTACACTTAACCTCCTTATTAAGAGCAGACTCGACGTCGTACCTAAGATATTTAGCAAATGTAGTGAGTAAAAAGTAGAATACTGACTTGTGTTAGAGTAAAAATACACTTTTAAAGAAGAAAGAAGTTATTTGTTTTTTACTTGTGCATTACTTTTAAGAAGTTACTGCACACCCATGTATGATAGTTTCCTGTTGCTGTTCTTTGTTGATGGTTAAGCTGAAGCCTCCCAGTGTGTGTGGTGACAGAATTAGAGGAAATGAGAGTCATTTTTTGTAGTGGCTGAACCCTTGTGTGTGTGGGGGGGGTGGGGGGGGTGGGGGGTGGGGGGGGGATGTGTTCATGGACATAAGTATTATTGTATGTAAGATAA
>JAQLOL010000020.1:17123114-17133527 GCA_029783665.1 Naso thynnoides | reverse complement strand
AAAGTTTGGAAAATGCTGTTATGTTTTTATTTGCTAATATGCTAGGATTTATACATACTCCTTGAAGAATGATTGAGTGCTGTGAGCATGAAGAAATTCTGTCTTTATTTTCTTGCAAATGTATGTATAGTTACAGCTCAGATATGCTGATTAAGACCGACAGAGTCTGGGAATATTCTTGTTAGTGGACCTTGAAAGTGCTTGAAAAGTAATTAAATTTTCCTCTTTAAAAAGCTGCATGAATGTTGAAATTCCTTGTTCAGTGAAGGAGAGACTTTACTGCGGCTGCTTGGGGTAAAGTGCACTTCTCAAGGACTCTACAGCTGTAATTTTAGAAAGGAAGATGGTTTTATAACTCATAGACAGGGATTCTGCCTGTCCTCACACAGAGGTGCACTGCAGGTCTCCTGTGTCTTGTGTTAAGTTCATGGTCTTTGTGGTTGGTTAACACTAACAACCTCTGATGTACAGTAAGTGGACTTTCTCATTGGCTCCACCCTCTGGTTAGGGCTGGTAGTTGTGGATAAAAGTCATGCAGTCAGGCTTTCTATGCACTGTATCAAGGTAAGTGTGAGCAGAGGTCCCCACCGAGGTCTCCACACCACAGCTCCATCTTCCATCTTCTGGGTCGGATTCAGTTTGGCAGGCCTGAGAGGTGTTAATGTCAGAGGACTGCGCAGTCGTCTTCCTCCAGGTTTTTTGTGGCGTTTGGCTTTACTATTACTAACTGCTTTTCCTGCCACTCTGTTTCTCCAGACCATCTCGTAGACGACGCTCAGTGGGAGTTGCCAATGCCACCCAAATCTCTCTCTCCCTCACCACGGCCCCCAGTCTGCTACTTGGCTCCACCACAGCCAGCCCTGAAGACGAAAACGAGGATGAGGAGGGATCCAAGGTCTCAAATACTTGTATTTTTTTACCATGCACATGATTTTTGTGCAAACAAGAGGTGATCGGGTAAATGTGTAAGAAGCACATTTGAATAATAAAAAAAAAAGCAGATCTCCTTCACCTGTGCTAAAAATCAACTCAAATGAAAGTGAAAATAGTCCTCAGCAAATAAAAGTACTTCCTAATATATTAATTCCCTCTAAACTGTGGCTTTATCAGTGTCATTCAATGCAATAAAAATGTTAGCCTCCAGTTGTAGGGTATAATTTAAGCAAATGACATATTTTTTGTCATTTCCTAAAATTCTAAATGAATAGAAAGCCTGTTTCTGTTCAGTTCAGCTACAGAATAGTAAAGGAACATGCTGTGCCTTTTGAGACAGGACAACTTGTCTCTCCAACTTAAATGTAACCATGAATCACTTCATCTGTCGTCTCCTCTGCTCAGGTGGAGCTGAAGGTGATCTCGAAAGAGTCGACAGTCATTTCCAACCTGCACCACTTCACCAGCTATAAGATAGAGATCATGGCCTGCAACCATCAGACAGACCTCAAACGCTGCAGCATGGCGACTTACGTCAGTGCTCGAACTATGCCAGAGGGTAAGAAAAAAGACTAATCTCACAGGTGCTCACTCATGTAGCAGTTTATCAGGTCCTAAAACTGCTAAAACTAATGCAATTTAGCTGTAAATCCCACTTTCATCAAGGTTATAATGTTCAGCTTTGTTTGACATTTTCCTAGGGACATGTTTAGATTTCTGAGATTTTCCTTCATGTTTAATATTTACAATTGCCATGGATGATCTGAAAAAACTCAAATTAAAGTGACCAACTAAGAACAATGTGGAAATGCAGTGCTTCATTCTGCACCTTTTTTTTGTATGCTTGGTACCCACAGAGAAAGCAGACGACATCCCAGGCCCTGTAACCCATGAGATAGTATCGGCCGAGCCTCCCTATGTGTTAATTAAATGGAACGCACCTCACTCCCCTAATGGCCTCATCATCCTGTATGAGGTGTTCTACAGGAAGGTTGGGGACACAGAGGTCAGTATCAGTCTGCTCCGAATTTTTAGAGAGGATGCAGAAAAATGTCAGAGAAAGGAGGGATTGGCATTCTGGTTTTTGTTCTTTAATTTGAGGGACACTGGTGAGGGAGGGAACGAGCCAGCAGAAATGATTTTAATATACTCTGTAGGAGAGAGAAAAAGAGAGCTTTAAGGGCAGACAGGTGTTAAAAGACATGAATGAAGGAAAGTAGAAAAGCACAGAGAACAAGCAGTGATGTGGGGAGACTCCGGGGAGTGGAGGCAGGCGGGTAAGAAGGGGTTTGCTGTTTACACTCAAACTCTGTCTGTTCCTTACACAAAGGAAGGAACAAAGGAAATATTTGTTTACAAACTCCCAGTGCTACCACTGTGTGTGGTGACGTCTCTGCTGTGTGTGTTTGCATATTAGTATCTCCGTGTGTTTGTGTGCATAAGCGCTTGTCCGTCTGTGTGTGCGTGAGTGTGTGCAAGCGTTGACGTTGTTGTTGTTGTTTACTTGCTGTAAATGTGTGAATTCATTTCTCGTTGCTATTCATTGCTGCACTCCCTGACCCAAGGAGCCAGTAGCAGCTCTGTAACCATAGTGACAGAGGCAGGAAGGAAGACTAGAATGCAGTGGCAGGGATGGACTGGCATCTCTGACGACATCTCACTAAAACATCCTGCAGCTGAAATAAACCGACCTGGATTGATTTAAAACAATGTTCAGTGGATGTCAGTGGGTCAAATTGATTGTTTGGTTTATTACGCAGTGGTAACATAAGATAATCACTTGTTTTTATGCAGACTTTTGACTGACTGACTGACTGACTGACTGTTGACTGACTATGAATAAGCATGCATGCTTGAAGTTTTATAAATCAGCTTTATTATTTAAATTTTCTAGCACAATTTTCCAGATTTTCTTCTATGATATATTCCAAAAAATGTTTAAACCCAAAGTAATGTAAACACATTTTTCAGATATTTTAATTTAAGTTGTTGGGGAGGCAACCTTTGCATTTAGGATTGATTAATTAATTTACAACTGAAGATTAATCATTTGGAACTCTCTTATTAGTAGAAAATAGTTTTTGATTGCGGTTAAGCAACATTTAGAGTAATCTTTGCTTCCTTACACTTAATCATGTTGAAGGTTTTTTTGTTTTTTTTTCTTTTTAAATTGCAGGTTCACACAGCCTGTGTGTCACGGCCTGCCTACCTCAAGTCAGGTGGCACAAAGCTTTCGCATCTGCAACCCGGAAACTACAGCGTGAGAGTCCGCGCCACCTCCTTGGCAGGAAACGGCTCTTTTACAGAAACCACTCACTTCTTCATGCCCAATCGTAAGGCTGGAGGCTTTGTGTCTGGCTTTTAATCACATTATTCCTGCTAATGCAGGTCTGTCTTTTATACTCAAGTGAACTGACTGACAACTTCTGTGTTTATTACAGCAAATCCAGGTTTAATTTGGATAGTGATGGGTCCAGTCATCTGCTTCATCCTGCTGCTGTTTGTGGGAGGCGGAGCCTTTGTGGTCTTCAAGAAGAGGTAAGATGTTTGACTGGCGTGCTGCCTAAACCAAGCGGATTACACCATATGACAACAAAGACTGGATGAAGCTTATTTTGTTTCGAAACCTGTAGAGGGAGTTAAGCCTGTATTCTTTAAGCCCAGTGACTGTCAAGAGTTTGTGACAGAACAAATAAAGATGACAAACTCTTCAAGAAACTGTTTACAGAGTCAGTGTTTCAGATGCTTTCTGTGGTTGTGTTATAGGCAAACAGAAGGCCCGACAGGACCTCTCATTGCGTCCTCAAACCCCGAGTACCTCAGCGCCAACGATGGTAAGAAGAGCACCACAACACCACTTTAAAACTAAGAAAGTACAGCTGATGATTTGTGAATGTTTCACTCAGTCAAATGGTGTCTGTCTCGACTAGTGTATGTTCCTGACGAGTGGGAGGTGCCACGGGAGAAGATCACGGTGCTCAGAGAGCTGGGTCAGGGCTCTTTCGGCATGGTGTACGAAGGAATCGCCAAGGACATCGTCAAAGGGGACCCGGACACGCGCGTAGCCGTCAAGACAGTAAATGAATCGGCTAGCCTACGCGAGAGGATTGAGTTCCTCAACGAAGCCTCCGTCATGAAGGCTTTCAGCTGTCACCACGTGGTACGACTCAGCCAGACGCTTTTCAAACTGTTTCCTCTCACACCTTCATCACTGACTAACAAGGACACTGGAGCAGCTCTCCATACACTTGTGAATTGCAGTATATTACAGCCTTCCATCATGTTGCTGAAACCAGCATGAACATGAATGACTCAAAGAATCATGCTGCCATATTGACACGCAGTGTGACTCCAAAAACAAATCACACTTGGTACACAATTGTGCTGCCCATTCACTCTTTTATTTCACAACCTATTAAGCACCAATTAAACAGGCATATGTTGTGCTGTCAGCTGTAAAATCACATTTACATGTTGTAAGGGAATTTTTATTATTTAGCCACAGATGAAGAGTTGACACAGTGGCAGCATCTTATGTGTCATCTTGTCTGCTTGGTTAACAGCATTATGTTTCACTAAAGTGGAAGAATTAAAAATATAGCACCTTAGTACTGTTTTATACAGCAGACTGTAGTTTACTTATGAATAGGATGTACAGCACCATTTATACAGAACAGTAAAGACAGTAAAAATCTTCTAATTAGTAGCAAAGCTCAGCATGAATCTTTTGCCCACTAGCCCTTGCAACAAATGTTGTTTTGTTTTTTTTAAAACAAAGACCCACTTTCTTACTATCCTTGGTTGAAATGCATAGGTCAACATTTGTCGTTAGCCTACTTTTTTGTCCATTTACTGAAGCGAGTTTTATCATGAGGTGATGAAATTGTGACAATATACTATTTATTTGTACGTAGGCAGGTTTTAAAAATTTTAAAAGTTGTTTGAACTTCTGAAATTGTTATCAGCAACATCAACCACGTTCTTGAACAATAGGCCCCCAAGTATGTTTGCCATAAATCAAGTTGTTGCATCCAGCATTGTAACTAAATGGTAAAGTCACATGAAATATGCATTTTGGCTTTTAAACATTATTCTTGCCCAGTGGATTATTTGATCTGTCAGTCCCTTGTTTAAATCATCTTTGACCCTTTACATCCTGTATTAAAATGTGCCTCGTATCCAGATTGATCTACATATTAACCTGATTTACACCTGGTATTACTATGTGTCTCAGTCAGTGTCCACAGTTAGATCAGGTCGCTCTGTCCAGCTTTTTCCTGCCTTGTTCTTCGTCGTCCTCACGCCCTTTTTTGCAAGGATTCAAAAAACAACAAAATTTAGAAAAAGGGAAAAAATACTCCTCCTAAAAACTCCTAAATTTACCATAAAGGCATCATATATAAAATAGAAATTTTAAAAAACATATTTTGGTAACTTTACGTAAAGCATCCATTTATAATGCATTATGAACATACCTATAATACATTATAGTGCACCTATAGTGCTGTATAATCATAGTAATAAGCAGGGTTTGGGTTAACCATAACTATAAAGACCTATAACACATTATAAGTGTGTTCATAATGTGTTACGTATGTTCATAATGTGTTAAAATGCATTATAGAGACAGGCCCCATTGAAAGTGCTACCCATATTTTTAACTTCCAACGAAGGATGAGGTGCTAGCTAGGGTTCTTATTAAAGAAAAGAGTGTATTTGTTCTTCCAGTCAGTTAATATAAGACCTAACATTATCTGACCATGTGTGTGTTTCTCTGTGTAGGTGCGTCTGTTAGGTGTGGTGTCCAAAGGTCAGCCCACCCTGGTAGTGATGGAGCTGATGACCCACGGCGACCTGAAGAGCTATCTGCGTAGTCTCAGGCCCGACTCTGAGGTTTGTACCATTTTCATATTTAAGTTTTTCAAATGCAGGTAGTCGTTCCAGCTAAAGGAGGCGCCATTCTGATAGTTTCGCACATTTCACACGTCATGACTGATGTTATAATTCACTTTCTGCGCGTGTTTTTGTAGAACAACCCATCAGGCCGTCCTCCACCAACACTGAAGGAGATGATCCAGATGGCTGCAGAAATTGCAGACGGCATGGCCTACCTCAACGCCAAGAAGTTTGTCCACAGAGACCTGGCAGCCAGGAACTGCATGGTGGCCGAAGACTTCACCGTCAAGATCGGAGGTTCTTGAGCTTGTTTTGTTGTCCTTGCTCATGTTTCATTTCCAGTTCATTCTCATTTAGTTCTGTTATGGTTGAAATGAGTCAGTTGTGTTCAATGTGCTGATCTGTCTTGTAGACTTCGGTATGACCCGAGACATTTATGAGACTGACTATTACCGCAAAGGAGGGAAGGGACTGCTTCCTGTCAGGTGGATGGCTCCGGAGTCTCTGAAGGATGGAGTCTTCACTGCCCACTCTGACTGCTGGTAAGTCACACCTCAGCAGTTGCAGCGCTCTTTATAATCCTGATTATATTGCTGGTGCATTTGATCACGTTTGTTTGTCTGCAGGTCGTTTGGTGTCGTGCTGTGGGAGATCAGCACGCTGGCAGAGCAGCCTTACCAGGGTTTATCCAACGAACAGGTGCTAAAGTTTGTCATGGATGGAGGATACCTCGACCGACCGGACAACTGCCCCGAAAGAATGTAAGTAAATATTCAGCGGTACCTTAGGGCAGAGGTTCCCAAACTTTTCAGCCTGCGACTCCCAAAATAACGGTGCCAGAGAATTGGGACCCCCTTCAAGCCTGGAGGTGGCATATAACGTTGTGCACAGCTGCCCAAACACACTATTAGGCCCACATGGGCATTGGTACAACACAAAAAACAACAGCCTAACAGCCATAATATGATATAAGAGTATCTAATCAGAACTTATACAATTAATGGCATCTCCCCACCCCCACTTTGGGAGCCACCGCCTTAGGGGACCTTTGCTGTCTGGAATCTTTTACTGCATCCTAGCACATTGATACAAGGGGAAGTTTGAAACTCTCCTAAGTAGCTTTTTCACTTTGTAGACATTTCTTAAAACATTTTAAATCTCCTGTATTAGATAACCAAAATGTATGAAAGGCGTCAAAGGTTAGATCTGGAAAAGTTTCTCTTGCTTTCTACTGCATACAGAAATGTTACTGTGCCTTAATTGGAGGCTGATTTGGTACAAACCTGTAGCAAAATTACCAAAAACTACACACAATGTCTTAAGGAGGCTCATTGTGTGTCTGTTTTAATAAATCTGGGAAACTTTCGCTGATTTTCTTACTCCTGTTCAAATCTTGATTTCAAATGAACCCCTTAAATTCCCTTTCCCAGGCACAATCTAATGCAGATGTGCTGGCAGTACAACCCAAAGATGCGGCCGATGTTCCACGAGATCATCGAGATGCTGCGGGAGGACCTGCACCCATCGTTCCAGGAGGTCTCCTTCTTCTACAGCGAGGAGAACAAAGTCCCAGAGACAGAGGAGTTTGACCTGGACCTGGACAACATGGAAAGCATCCCCCTGGACCCGTCATCATACTCTCAGAGAGAGGAGAGCTTAGGCAGGGACAGCGGGCCCTCGGTGGCCCTCAGGGGGAACTATGAGGAACATGTTCCCTACACACACATGAACGGTGGCAAGAAAAACGGACGAATCTTATCGTTGCCCAGATCCAGCCCTTCCTAACATTTCCTGTGCCCTGAAAGAACTTGTTTAACATGTCCCTTTTTCCCTTTCCATCCTTCTTTCTCTTCCAGTCCATTTTTCTGTATCCTTCATGTTCTTCTCATCATTTTCTACTTATTTTCTTATTCTTGGAGAAACCCTTCAAACAAACCCGCAGATCTCAGGACTTTTTATTTTCTTCCTCATGGCTGCCGAACACAGGCAAGCAAGGGATGCAAACATGGTGTAACACTTTTTACCTTCCTCCACAACACATCAGACTTTCTATTTCCATATGACCTATCTATTGTTTTTCACTATTGCCATGTTTCCAGGACTTCTTATGATGGAAACAGAGAAAAAAAAACTGTGAACACAACAAACCTTAGACAACCAAGAAGGCTGCTTATGCTTAACCTCCTCAAGACTCGACCCTCCTCTCCTCCCCACCAATCTGCATTTCCACATTTCTGTGCATTGTTTTTTCTCCAAGTGAAATCTTGTTACTCAGATAGTGGCCTTTTTGTAAGTGGCCTATAAACAAAGAGAAGTGTCTATCAGCGCTTATACTAATTTTCTTTTGAACAATGACTTAATCAGTTTGGAATGGTGGGATGACTTGCAAAGACTTGATCCTAGAACAAACATCTATTCCTAGAGGAATGTTTTTTGATTTTTTTTTGTTTTGTTTTGTTTTTTTTGGTTCTGCAGAATTCCAAACTACACACAGATTCATCGGGTGTTTGGTGAATAGTTATAATTTATTTGCTTTTATTGTTATTTTCTCTTCTCTCTTCTTTTTTCTCTCAGTTTTATTTCTGTGTCCTCACTATATGGCTGAAGGATATTTAAACAGTTAAGAATTGGACAAAAGAGTTCCTCAGACTGACCAATAGCTGCTGCTTCGATATATTTTAGTGGGTATAGAAAAATATAAATATATATAATATAAATAGTATATATGGAATATTGGTATTTATGTACCAATATTTTATATATAATATATGAAATATTGATGTTTTTGTAAATAGTTCGTTTTTGTAATATTTTTCATCAGAAGCTTTGCTAGTATTTTGTTTTGCCAGTTTTTTGTTTGTTTTTTTTCCTGGATTTTTAAAAATTTTCTTATTTTTTCAGCCCCAGAAATCACACTAATCTACCATCAGTGCTCTCTGTGTCTTAGGCCTCCAGTCCCCCATTTGAGTGCTCTTTTCCATCCAGTTGAGAAAAGAAACAGTTGACTCACTGCATCATGATTTTTATAAAGCTCTCTCTCGCTGAGAGTTGTCAATATTTGGAGGCAACTTTATTACAACAACAAAAAAAAATTAAAAAAGAAGTAACCAAAAAAAACAAAAAGACAAAAAAAGACAAAAAAACGCTTTATGAAAGGGGAATGAGGTCTTTTTAGGTGGATGTGCACCTGATGCGTGTTTGTCTCCGTGTCTGCTGTCTCTCTCTGGTCAGATCGCGCTCGAGCCGAGGTCCGTATGTGTTTGTTATTCCGGGTTTATTATGTCTTTCGTGTTATTGTGCCGATTGTCCGAGTTGTCGTTAACTGTCAGTGAAGTCAGGGAGCGTTCAGAGCTTGTCCTCGCCTGGTGATTGTTCTTCCTTATGTCAGCGTAACAGTCATGGCTTTTCATTTGTGTCGGTGCTGCTTGGACGAGGGCCGAGTGGGGAATTAACACCAGCTCTCGACCAAATGCAGGAGAAGTGGGTGAAAATCTTCCTGTCTCTTGCTGTGAGAGCCCCCAGAATTTAAAACTGGGAATTCTCTGTAATCTGACCTGAGATCTGGCACAGTTCAGGACCCTCAGTGTCCGATGGAAGCCTTTATTACACTCATACATCACGCTCCTCTCTTGTTGTTGTGCCGTTGCTCTGCACCACACGCACCTCTCGTACGCTCTCCTTCCTCAGCCCTCCTGAGGCTTCCCATTGGCTGCTGAGCTCACTGCTCAAAATCAGGCTGTTGGAAATTTCCACGTTTTTGTGGTGGAGGGCTGGAGAGAAATACGGAAAGTTCCAACTGTATTTAGAGTCCACGGCAGGTAGCGGAGAGAGGGACAGTCTCTCTATCTTTCAGTGTGTCTGGGAGAGAGAGAGGCAGTGTGTGAGTGATTGTTAATCCTGTTATTTTCTCTGCTATCACATGCAGCGAGGCAGTCAGGACACTGTGTGCAGCAGCTATTTTGCTCAGGTCTGACATTCCAGGATTTAGTTGGAACTGCTCATTCCCTCGTCTCCCTCTGTTTTGCCTGCCTGCTGGCAAAGCTGATAACATCACCACACCCCATCAGATTCAGGACAAACACACATGAAAGACTTTTCTTGTTTTTTTTCCCTGTTAATTACTGAATATCTGAAGTTTTTTCCTCCTGCCAGGAATCATAAACATTCCTGTCCACTGTTCCCCTACAGAGCTTCGGAAAGTTAGTTGTCCTCATTGCTGACCCTCACTGAAGATCATTAATTCACTTAAGTCATCAGATCGTCCTTTAAGTCTCGTCTCTCACTCTGTAACCACAGCAGTCGATGACATGGGAGGTGACAGTCAGCAGACGGGCATCTTCTTTCGGGCACACGGACCAGTGTGGTTGCCATGCTAGCCGAACATTCAGCACTTACAGCCAAAGTGTTGGCAGCTTCCTGTCAACAGTGAGAACCCACAAAATCAAAGTCAGAGAAAGCAGAGAAGCTGCTTCCGTATTTTACCAGTGCCTTCTCAAACCCAGAGCCACGTCCAGGCTAGTTATGTTGGCTAGTAACACACACACACACACACACACACAGGCCTCTGTGCACTCTCTCTGTTTT
>JAQLOL010000020.1:17076708-17102398 GCA_029783665.1 Naso thynnoides | reverse complement strand
CCTTGGATAAGAGGCGAAACGTCTTCCTAGACAAATACAAGTCCAGTTGCCTACGATTCAATTTGCCCAGAGAGTTATCAATTGTTGTGCAACTTTGGGCTGAAAAGAAGAAGGTGCTCCCTTTCAGTTCCTGTTTAACCTGCACGTAAACTTCAGAGGATTCTCGTGTACAAACACATTGATGTTCTCTCTGCACTTTTGCTCTCACCACGTCATTGTGGGTGCAAGTTTAGGACAACTCATCTCACTTTGTGAAATTTGTTATCTGATGTGTTACCACCATCCTCTAACAGTTGTTCACATGCATCGACAGCACATCTTGAATCTGCTTCTCTGGGTTGAAATTTTCAACACGTTTCATGTGTGCTTTGTGTTGGATGCGCTCTGACGATAAGAAAGTAGGCTCTGCTTTGTATGGGGGCTACCACAGCCTTCTGCATCTAACCGTGGAGTAACCCTGCACAGTACATTTCAACACCCAGCAGCTTTTTTGTGCTGCTTTTATGCCTCCTCTACGCAGCCTGCAGGTCAACTGATAAGCCTGTGAAACCCAATGAAAGACATGTTAAAGTGTTTGTGAGTAGAGTCTACTAGTTAAACTCTGATCCAGGAAGTTTGGCTGCAAGACAGCCTGGTGATAGCAGTCTGAAATAGCAGGACCAATAAATTACTATAGTGAGAACTGCTGGAAAAAGAAGGCTGCTTATCAGTGAAATAATCCAAAAAGTTTACCATGCTATGGTACAAGGTTGCGGTCAAGTGCAATTTGATTTTAGAAGTTTGCAAATACAGTGACACACAAATAAAATGGCAACATTTTAAATTTACAAGTACTAGCAGAGATTATTATTCAGTTAGCTGTGTAACTTATCTGTCTTGATAGCAGCTTTGCCAAATGATAAAATAATAAAGCATTTGGCAAAAAAAAAACAATAAAGTTTAGCAAAATTTAAAATACTCTTTATTTTTTTTTACCTCAGTAAAAGCTTGAAAATGTGTTAAAATTAAAGAAAATATGTACTCATGAAGAAGAAAAGCATTATCATATATATCTTATATGTAAACATATTTATGACCCAAATATTATTATATTAACATGTGGGAGAATTCATTGTTGAAGTGGCACAGCTAATTTATCCTGCATCTTCACATACTGTTAGAATTTCACAAGGCATCATAGTCACTAAACTGATCATATATTTTACAAGTGACATGTGAACATTTTATCTGTAGTAACAATATATTACAGGAAAAAGTGATCGTACACATAAAGTTGCAAAACATAAAGAAACAGGGCGGGGTACCTCAGAATGTAACTTGAGTAGTTTAAATGTATTTAATCATATTCAACCACTGCTTGCATTTTTATCAACGACACACAAAACCTAAACACTCAGCCAGCTTCTCAATTTATCATATTCTCAGAAGAAAAACATTAGAATTAAAAACCTTCATTAAATATTAAAGCTATAATTAACACTTTAACAGCCCACAAGAGTATTTTTAATTATACAGCCAGCTTGTCTAATCAACTGCATCTCAGTGACCGTTTTTCCCATGTTGTGTGGTCTCTCGGTGAAGAATTTCACATCACTAAATAAAGTTTCAATCAAAGCATAAGGAAACAGAACTGTTCTCGATATTACAACCGTTTCATTTTCTTTTACCCAAAGCATTTCCAGTGTGCAAGGAGGGCATTAGTTAGTCATTGTTATTTCATTATTTCATGGCTGTAACCCAATACATCTCTTTGTTCCCTCTGTTCTGTTGGAGACAAAGGCCATAATACGTCCAGAACATTTATAAATCCTGCAGTCTGGCAGGATGGGTTATAATGTATGATTGTTTTAATAGTGTGCTTATTAAACAAAGTTGTCCTGGCATACTGCACAGGGCACCGCACACCCCGTGTGATTCAGCCTGCGCTGCTTCCTTTAGACAATAACCAGAAACCAATAACAGATTTCTCCATTCATCATGCATGGCCGCTAAGAGATATAAAGTTAAAAATCCTGCTTTTAGACACTCGCTGTGCTGTTACACACGCACACACACACAGAGGTGAGAAAACAAGTCAATGTCCCTTTAATTTGAACCAAGCCCTGTGGGGATTCAGCCGAGAATCAGCCTGTGGAATGCGTCGTTTGTATGCCAGAGATTGTTCCCAGTGAGAGTAGGACACAAAACTGGGAAAAAACAAGAATGTGGGACACTTTTTACTATTGATCTCAATGGCCGAAGTGATTTATCTAACTAAGGGGCAGACTACATTCCCCTTTGGACGCAGCTGGTTGTGATAAATCCGGGTCTTGTTGTAACGGTAAGAGGCAGCTACTGTAGCGATGGTCTCAAGCGGGATCAGGTGGATAACTCCCGTTGTTTCGCTCAATGGACTTTTCGGGCATCCTGACCGCTAGCTAAGCGGCTAAATGCTAATCACAGCCAACCAACCGCTTCTTGCATTTTCTCTCCAAAAAGCTTGTCATGTTGGGTTTGAAGTAGTCTGTTAACAAGTGTGGCACATTTCTGAAGTGTATTCGACTTTAAATTTGTCACAAAGTGTCTCAAATGAAACCTCAGTCACTCTTAACGTGTAGCTCGCTAACTATTAGCCACTTAATGCTAGCGCGTTAGCCTGCCCACAACCGCCTCTACTTGGAAAACAAGGTTAGTTGAGTAAGCGGTTAGCTTTAATTACCTTAAAGTAGAAATTAATATAAACGACCAGGCAACCACACCAACACTGTTTTGACTTTGTTTTTGATGGTGCACCCTTAGTTCAGTTCACTGTGTTTCTTTCTAACGTCACTGGCTGCAGACTTTGAGGCTCAACAGGTGACTGTAAGCTAGCTTTGGAGATAGGTTCTGTTATTTACATCTGAGAAAATTTACTAGCCTGCTCAGGTGAAGCTTCTGACAGAAGGGGGGTAAGTTCAAGTACCATTATTCACATTTAACGTTACAGTTAAAGAGTTATCTGTCGTGTCGAAGCTAACGTTGGTCGTAAATTGACACTTTAACGTTACGTTATAAGTGTATCATCTTGTCCTCCCACCCTGTTGGCTCAGAGACGAAAGCTGCCAACTGGCTAAGTATTATGAAACGCCATAATCCGCGATGTGTTAAATGATGTTATTCTTGAGTGTCAAACTCTTGCGTTTCTCCCTCTCTTCTACCTCTCCGTTCTTACAGAGCTTTCTCTTTGACTGGGTCACATGGTGCTAATTGTAGTTGGCAGGTCTGCCGGTGCATAACAGCCCACTGCACTGACTCTGAGTCTCACCCATCTCACCCTGTTAGCACACCACTTCTCCATGCATCACTGCTTGCCTTCCAGCATGACTGACTCTCTGGGTTTTTGCCTTTTTTCCAAGATTTAAAGTTGTCTGCGCTTAGTGGCTTTTCACCCCTAAAACTTATTATCAACTACTTCTCATGTTATCTGTTGGCCTGATTAGTCAGGCCATGGACATTAATTGCATAAAGGAGGGCAGGGATGGGAACTTATAAGGTTTTATTGATACCAAATGCCATTATGGATTCTGCTTATTGGTCTGATTCTTTATTGATTCATTTAATGACTATGAAACAGTTTCCTGTGTGGGGAAAAAAGTTGGCCATCCCAGGTTTTTAGTGTCCACATCGCAACTATTTTATTGTCATCACTGTTTATCATTTAGCTTGCTGTAGACTGTCTGCAGGCTGTTCTGCCGTTGCAGTTGACGTCTGCCTTTTTCATTTCAGCATCACATGGCAGGGCATCGATAAGAGGAATTGATAAGCTTGGAAGCATATGATACCGATTCAGATTCCATTTTTGTTATCAGTTCTCAACTAGAACTGGTTCTCAATTCCCATCCTTAAAGGAGGGTAAACAACATGTTAGAAAAATTGATTGACTAAAGTAATTTGGCCATGTCTGACTGTACCCTTAAAAATACAGCATTCATTTAGGATAAACTTCTGCCATTGCTTTCTCCAAGCTTCATGTTATAGTAACATCTGTATGCTGTTGGTCTTTACTAGTGATTATAACCCTCTTTTTTGGGGGGGTGAGAAATGTGACTGCTGGAGATGTTTCATTTAACTGGGTAAACCGCTCCCTCATCCCGTCACCTCCTGTGTCACAAGATAATGTTTTGGGTCGGCTGACTGCTTCAGAGTTTGATCCAGATGTTGATGTCTTGTCAAAGCCATCTCTGGGAATGCAGGGTAACCTCTTACATACATGCAGGCACGCGAGGCAGGTGCCGTCAGCATTCGGCTGCTGTGTGAGAAAGTGACACCTTCAAAACAGTTGAAGGAGGTCGAGTAGGTCTATACAACTGTTTGTGTTCGCTGTTTTTGCGAGAACTGCACAGAGTGGTAAGGGGTGCTATATGTGGTTTTAAAATAGGTTTATTAAAAAAACACAGAAAAAATGCTCCACTAACTCCCCTGAGTTAGTTTCACTTGAGATGACAGCATGACACTCTCTTAAGTTACACTGTGTGAGATTAGTATGTTATGAATTAGTTAAACAAATAGAAGGTGCGACATGCATTTTAACCCTCCCCATACAGTTGGTTTGAACCTAACATTGCTGGCTGGTGTTGCAACTAATTTTTATTTTCATTATTTCCAATTATTGTACAATTAATTAAGTCATCATTTAACCAATAAATTGTCAAAACAAAGTGATAATGTTTTTTACAATTTTCTAAACCTCAAATGATGTCCCCCGGTGCTGCGCTGTGGCTGCCCTCCTCAGGGATGGGTTAAATGCAGAGACCAAATTTCACTGTGTGATGTATATGTGCCAATAAAGTACCTTTAGATTTCCTCCTTTTGACCATCCGGCCGTCTAAAATCCAAAGAATCTTCATTTACTTTTAAAATGACAAAGAAAAGCAGCAAGTCCTCACGTTTAAGAATCTGGAACCATGGTGACACAGAGAAGTCATGTGAATTTCAAAATAAAGGTGCTCTGTAAAGATGATGTTTGAGGCTTTCACTTTGCATCAGTGATATAAATTGTTGATTGTTGATCATTGAGTTGTTCCAGATCGATGGATGATTACAAACTTGATGAAAAAACACTGCACACTTGAACTAACCTGTATGATTAACACCCTTAATTTAGGCTGAGGCAGGATTGGTTCTTGAAAGGCACTTTAAAGAATAACTTCCATTTAATTTGTATGTTTTATTGTTTGCTAAATCAAATGTATAAGTTAAAAAAAAAAAGGAAGTTAACAGTGTATGGACAGGTAGGTTTTTTTCATGCGTTCTTTTTTTTTTTTTTTTTTTGAAGAATGCTCCAAAGTTATTTTTCTGTTTTTAAAAAGTTGCTGTTTGGCTGCACGTGTAACGGTACATATGTTAGTCACCTTGCACACCTGCAGTGAGAGTTTGAATGCAGTTTTTGAACACAGGATTGACAGATATTCTGTTTATAAAATCTGCACATCCAGGTCTTCAAGTTTCAGTTTTCTTAACAGAGAATATCAGAGCCAGCATCTAAAAATCTGTGGCAAGCTTGAGAAAATGGTTACGGTCATGTATGCAGGCTCAATTCCTGATTTATGTAGTATAGCTTTAAAAAAAGAAAAAAAAATCAGTCTTGGAAACTGTTGTTCCACCCACACTGTCTCAATTTTGAGTGTTTGCAGGCTATATGATAAAACTACTTTTTAAGTGTCCTGTTGAGTTAATGTTTGCCTGCAAGAACCCAGCCTTCGTTATCAGGAGCTCTGCTTATTCAAGTCTCGTCCAGAGAGATAACACAAGCGAAACATTCTCTCTTTAGAGTAAGAGTAGTAGCATAGGTGATTTTTGAACTCGCTGATTTGTTTAAACTCATTTTATTTTTACCGATCTTGTTTTTTTTTTTTTTTTTGGTTAGTTTCTTTTGGTTAGTTTCTTAGAAATGCTGCTCATCTGTCACTCTGCTGAGTCGCAGTGGCGACCTAGACCTGGTTTGCATTGCTGGTTCACTGAGTGACTCACTGAACTGTGTGTGTCTACCACAAGTATGCTTCATGTGTGACTGTAGATTCTTGGTGTGTGTGTGGTTTTGACGGGGGATGAGTGTCCCGTGGATCAGCTGCAAACCACAATGCTGGTGACTTGATCCAGTGACTGGATCTTATCACGCTGCTCAAGAGAAGCAGAGCTGGTTGACACTCACCCGATGTGTTCACCTGATGAAATAAATCACTATGACAGTATATTCTGTCCTGATGTCTAAGATATTGATTCTTTGATCTGTTAGCTGTGTTTTATTGGAGCATTGGTTTATTTTCGACATGTGTGTATGACACATACTGTGCTTTTGCCAAACATCAAGGTGGTCTTTGCTGTAGCCACAAGGAGTCATTGCTGAAAAGCTCTTTGATATCAGTAACCACAAAACACACTGTTCTGGCTTCTTTTAGGATTTTTTGTTTTGTTTTGAATTTGTGGTAAGTAAAAATGATTTTGAATGCAGTTTTAGCACAATCACTTCTTCCTCTATGCATTCCTAAACAGAAACAGCTTACTTTGAAGTTCCTAGTTGATGTCTCGATGTGATGATGTTGCAGTGACGTGGCTTTCTAAGGCAGATCTGCTTACCTACCAGGTCCTCTCATCTTTTTGTTCTTCCCAATACTTTTCCTGCATTTTGCCCAGTCAGTGTGATTTGGCAGGGGTAACGAAGTACTACAGGCTTGATAGACTAGACTGTTTTGCTTTTCGTTTGTCTGAAGGAGCCAGGCTGGCAGAGAGACAGGGATTTTGCCTTTTAGTGGGAACAAGTTAAAAAATTATGCAGCACTCCATGCATTTGCCTTTTGACTAAGCTGAAAAATTATTTTGGGGTCTGGCTGCCTGACTGCTGATGAGTTTTTTGTGTTACTGACCTCTATGTTCTTAAAGAAGAAAACCAACTGATACATTATTTTCTCCAGCCTCAAGTCTATTTAAAATCTGTCAAAGACAGTTTGATCTGAATCAACAGTTTCTGAAAAGGCGTTGTTGTTAGTGTTTGATGGTTTGTGCTGTAGTCAGATTGTGTGCAAATCTGTGTCTGCTTTGGGATTCGGTTGACTTGCTGGTTTAGAGTAAAATGCGGCAGTTTAGTGCTGCTGGATCCATCTCAAGGAAGGCACAGCAACACTGCTGGTGAAGATTACGCAGACGCCAGTTTCTGTTTTCCTTTCCTTTGGCTCAGGCAGCAATTGTTCATTTGTTACCAGACAGAGAGGGCCGGAGTGGGTAGGTAAGAGATTATGAATGAAATAACAGAGTGAACGTTGTTAGGGAGAGATCTGAAAGGTAAAAAGATCAAATGGAAGATGGATTATGTTACGCCAACAGTCTCTAAAATAAAGGACTCACCTAGTGTACGCACGTTCTTTATTTCTTCTCACTTCACACACAAATTATTCTCTCACATGCCTGTTGTACACAGGAAGAAGACCTTTTGTTATTGTCCCCATTGTAGCAGTGCACAGAAGAGGAATAAGCAATAGAGGCCTTTGCAGTAGGTTGTATGGCAGTTAGTGGAAGTTGCTAGTATGGTTCATGTTTAAAATGTGTTGTTCACAGGGGTGACACTCTTGTCAAAAAGCTAGAACCAGACTCAAACAATCACCTTGTGCCCTGTGTAACATAGTAACCGTAAGGGGGGCAGTGGTGGGGGAACTTATTCATTTTGTCGCTTGAACTTAACAAGTAACTGGTCAAGTTTGACGTATTTTCTACGAGAAAATAAGAAATGAATAAATGCACATAGGAGAAATCATTTACTAACTGTCATATTGAAAGAACTAAAACGCTGAGATTTTCCCTGTCATACAAAATGTTTGAATTTGCAATGTCCCACATCTGCCATAAACACTGCCTGGTTTAAACATTTGAAAATGGTTAAAAACATTTGTTAGAAATTTAGAAAAGCAATCAAATGTAATAAGTTTTATTTCTTTGATAAAGTAATTTGAAATAGTTGCATTACTTATTACATTTTAAATAGGGTAACTAGTAATCTGTAACCTATTATATTTCCAAAATAACCCTCTCCACCCTGCCCACTTGTTAGAATCATCTTAAGTCTGCTTTTTACCAGTGACAGCATTAGACACAGTGAAGCACACTGTGTTTAGTGTGTTTATGCATTTTGCACTTGTGTTTGTTCATCTGTGTATGTTTTGCATTGTAGGCCATGTGCTTCTTGTCCACGTCAGCCTTGTTTTACATGGCTAGATTGAGAGCAGAATTTACATAATGATAACTCAATTTGCTTGTCCAGTCTAGTCCATCAGAAGAGGCTTCAGTTGCTCACCTTATACATTATGCAGCCAGGCTGAATGATTCAGTGTTTTTCTTTCACCAGTGTTTGTCTTTCCAGTAATGGAGTAAAACACGGAGGAGGAGAACTTAATGTCCTTAGCATGTTTTTCCAAAACATCTCTGATTGGTATCTGAGCTCAGCAGCGGAGATACAGTCAGTCATTCCATATAAACCTCAGCAGCAGCTTTGTTTTGTCATGGAAGTCATGTAAATGTAAACAAACAGAAGCTACAGCGTTACTGCTGCACCAGTCTTACGGAGCCTGTCGTGATTCTTTCATTTGATGAGGATACTTGTTTGGAAACAAATACTTGACATTGTGATTGCTGATAGCAGACAGTTGAAAAAGCTCTGCCTGCGGGCATTTGTTTCAGCACCGTTGCAATGCTTTGTGTAAGTCACTGCCTTTCGATTTGAACGCTGCCCCTAGGGGCTTTTAGATTGGCTTTGAAATTTCAGACTTGGTTTATCGTGTCATAGCTCTCATCCATGTTCAGTTCAAAAGCCACCACTGTTGTCTTTATATGCTGTGTGCTGTGATTGGAATTCAGCACTGACTCTGTGTTCCTGTCCTGCTGTTTTTCAGATTGTGCTGTAAACGTTCACAAGAGCTGCAAGTCTCTGCTGGGGGAGTGCACCAGCAACAGGAATAAGGTAAACACTGCACAGGAGCATAGAAAAACAAGGACTAAGGCTACAGTGAAGTCACACTTGTACCTTAACTTCCACTGCGTCTTTGTCAAAGTGTATTGACAGTCTTGTTGTCCATGCCCTAAAATGTTGAATTTGAGTTAAAGTTGCTTGGTTTATAGGTTAGGTTTGAGGTTTAAAATAACTTGGCTGAAGAAAACGTGCCTCTGTCCACTCTTAAGAATCAGATCGAGATGGATTTTGCTTGTCCAGCAAACCATGTCAGCTGGTCCTGGAAAGAAAGTACAGTAATAGTGTGCAATTTTTAGGCATTTTGTATTCCATCACTCAGCTCTTGCAAGCTTTTAAGAATGCCCTGATAAAATGCTGTCTGTTTTGTTTTTTCTTTCTTTTTTCACAGAGAGACTCTCTGCCAAGGAGTGGCTCATCGGCATCACCTAACCTCGGTAATTACAATGTGTAGTAACAGCTGGAGAGTGGGTGTGTGTGGAGTGTGTGTGGAGTTGAGTTGGATTGGGTGGGTGGTTGATGCATAATGATTTTGGCATTCAGAATAACTTTATATCTACTCAGCTCTTCTGTCCTTTGAGGCTGGGGATTGATGCTGTGATTTGTGCTGCTTCTTAGACACGGTATCAATTGTTTATGTGGCAAGTGAATGTTCATTAAGTGTTTCATTATTAAATTTTATTTATTTATCTTTTAATTTTTTGTTGTTTTTTTTAATTTTTACCAGGAATATTCCCATTGAGATTCAGAATCTCTTTTGCAAGGGAGTCCTGGCGAAGACATCAGCAAAAAACATTTCACATAAGTGAAGCAAACGACTTAAAACAGACAACATACTCTAAAACATATGCATAAAATACTCAAGCGATTAACCTCCTGTCTTAAAAGTCATCTATTCAACCTTACAATTATAAAAACTTGAAAACATTTTCTATATTTAAATACATTTCAGTGCTATTTTATCTTGATAATATCTTGATAATAGTAAGTGTTATTTTTTACACAATGTACCCTGTCACTCATGTAAAATCCATCATAGGCACAAGCCTGTATATGTCCCTCCTGCTCTCACAAAATAAAGGAGGCACCTCTTCCTTAAGACAGTTAGGCCAGTAATTGTCTGTCCATTAGGAATTTGGTCAGAAAAGGGCAAATGGACCAAGTTTTCAACCAGATGACCAGAGGAGGTCAGCCCTACTGCAGTTATGGATGACAAGGTGGTTTAGTCCCAGTGTGTCAAATTAAAAAAGATTGTTGCCTCTCTGGTTGTTTGCAGAGGATTAAAAAAAATGTTCCCTCCAGGGAATGAGATCACCATCTGCCACCTGACAAGGTAAAGGATGTCTGTGGCAAGTAATAATTATAAATATGTAAAAAGGTGCAATTTTGCGAGTTTTGCATCACATATGCAACCAATGCTCACAGCAGTAGCATGTTAGCAACTGATGCTGGTCTGCCTTTGAAAATAATTATTTTTAAATAAGAACTTAAAAAATGTACAAATGGAAAGATGTAATTACAGGGAGTAACACACTGCAGTGCCAGGTCAGAGTGTTAACAGTTCTACAGCTAAATTCTCAAGTGTGTGTCTGATTGTGTTTGTTTATGTGTGTGCGTGGGTCTGGGTCTGGGTCTCTGTGGTATATGTCTGTCTACCCACCATGTGAAGAGGAGGAAATTGGCTTCCAACAGGCTGTAAGCAAGGGTGATAATAAGCTATTGTAAGAACAGTTCAGTGATTCAGCTCTGGCTCAGATCTTGTCCAAATTCAAGGCAGATTTAGTAATATTTAACCATTTATTCACAGTCATCAGATTTGTACCAATCCACAAATGGGAAAAAAGTCTCATGTTGGCGAATACTTGGTCTACTTTATAACATAAAGATTAGATTGAAGGTCACTTGACTTGTTAAATTAACGAGCCTCTGAGTAAATGTGCAGTGTTCATTAATAAGTACCTAGTAATACATCCCAGAATATTTCAATTAGTGCTAATTGTAACATTCAGCAGCCCCTGTTAGCTGTGTTCAAACTCCCAGGAGACATGAGTGGCCGTAGTGACAGCAGCAGCAGCAGCTTAAATTAATCTCCTGTAGCAGTTGTTATTCTCCTCTGAACAGCTGGAGTCCTTTCAGCCACACCTGATTTTCTCATATTTGGCTCTGGCCAATCAGTAGCTTGCACAGGGGGTCAGGAAGACCATGAGCGGTGGGAGGAATTATGGAAAAGTGTTGAAGCAGGGAGTGTGAGATATAGAAAAGGGTGTGCAGCTTTCCAGAAGTTGCTAGAAGAAATTGGGCGTGAAGGATGGCAGACTGGTGGCGTATAAAAGTAGGCTTTGTGTTGTCCTCTGCCTCTCCTTCTTCTTTTTTATCCAAGAAGGAACATCACTTGTTACTTTTTCATTAGTATCTACTGGTACTACGACAGAAGCTGTTAAAATCTTGCCTTGGAGGTTGGATTATTACGCTAGTCCTTCTGCCAATCCTACTAGTTTGACACACTCACAATGGCGCAAGCTGTAACTAAACACACCACCTGGACCACAGGGGCCTCCATAGGTTGTTCAAGGAAGGCTAAACCATCCCGCTCCTCCTCCCCATCTTCCTCCGCTTCATCCTGGGGTCTCTCTGGACGTGTTGGTGTACGAGTGTTGATGCACCGCGACCTAATCACCTGCCGATTCTTCCGTTCTCTTCCACGAGCTTGGATGAAAAAATACTGGGGTCAACTAGCACGAGAGTCAGACAAGAATGTGCCCGTCTCCTTATCTCCTCCTCACCGATCGTCTTCTCCTTTCTCCCTCTCCTCTCCCTCTTCCTCTTCACGTTCGTCCTCCGTGTCCTCTCATTTCCCCTGTTCACTCGTCTCTCATCTTTCTTTCCCAGCGCTAAAAGAAAGGGATAGAGAGAGGGAGCAGTTGGGCCCCACCTCATCACAGGCCCTGGATGGCCACCTGGGTTATCTCAGCACCCAAGGCATGACCATTAGTCAGTGGGGACCAAGCACTCAGCTAGCTGCCGCCCATACCACCAGCTCCACTGCAGCCCTTTCCTCCAGCCTTGGTCAAAGCCTCCGTCACCACAACAGCTCAGGGTGAGTATTTTTTTCAGCCTTCCACTGATGGCCTCTCTTTTTTTCATGCAGATTATTATTTTTATTTCTCTCTATCTTTGTAACTATTTTCCATTTAAAAAGATTTTTCCTTATGAAAGGATTCGGGGTTGAGAAGTTCAAACACCACCACAGAAATAGCCTTTCTTAAATCTGTTATTCTGTAGATGTTTACAGGATCCGCTGTATGTTAATGTTGGATATTTTAAGATTCTTCTTCTTCTTCTCTGTTTTCTCTATGCCATCGTAAGGTGTGTATTTATAGTTGACATATCAAGGCAAGCTGTCTTTTCTAATATTACAGCCTTTTTGAAACTGAGTCTAGACACTTCTCTGAAATGGACTACTGCTGCATCGCTAAGGAAAGTGTGTAGAGAGATGGGAAGGCAGTGGGAGAGGAAGAGTGCGATAAAGGCATAGCAAAGATGGACAACAATAAGATTGAAACAAAAATATTAAGAATATGGGGCTTCTGTTGTTTTACTTTGGTGTCTTATTTTATATATATGTAATAATGGACTTGTAAATGCACTTTTTGGTTCGTAAGTATATTCAGGCTACCACTTGCTTTCAGATTAAGTTGTGTCAGTGTCAGCATTTATGCCACCTTGGACCTGTGGTTGTTGTCCCTCAGATCCCTTCCTGGGGAGATGGATGACACAGATAGTCTCCGATCCAAACGCTGCAACGAAGACACCATTTCCCTCGCTCCCTCCACCACCGAGTCCATCATTGTTGAAGGTGAGTTGAGTTGACTGACTGAATGGCAACTGAACTTGAATTTCAGCACTTGCTCTGTTGGTTTTAAATTATCAGGGCAACACTGGTTTTCTTATATAACCAACTTTCTCAGCCTGAGTAGTCCTCCGAGAGCCACAAGTTTGCCTGAGTGCAGACGAGTGATATTTTGTCTTGAGGGAGTTTTTCTCTTAAAGACAGGGGGAGAGAATGTGGAGTGACCTCACCCTTTCTCATTAAGCTGTCGTGTGTGGGAGAGAGAGACCGGCTAACTGCTGGTCACTAGCCTGCCACATAAAAAAAGCCACTACAACATCTATCCTCCCAGCTGACTTTTTAAAAGGCTTTTTCTTTTATCGGGCTCACGACTGTTACTCAAGAGCAATGGGGTCATAGTTCTCATTTTTCCTCTTTGGTGCTTTACAGTACTTTCCACAAGGAAGTGCAGAAAAACTAATTTGATAATAACCGAAGGACCTTGAGTGAAAGCACGCAGCAAAACTTGGTTTGTTATCTTGTGAGTGCTTTTGACATCTCAGGCAATAATATGATACTGTCATTACAAAATCGTAACCACGAACACATTTTTGAGGAAGTTTACTCATTTAGAATGACCTGTTAAAACTTGATACAAGTACAGTGTGCAGGTTTAGTTACAGCACCTTTTAAGCTCAATGTAGGACAACAACACTGATAGTTTTTCACTCTAAACCACAAGTTCAGGGCTCTTTAAATTGAGCTCACATTTAGATGTGTCACACTAAAAATAAAAACAAATAAAAATAACTAAGCCTCTTTCCTTTATAGCACCCCTGAGCTCAATCTCCTTCCTTATTTATACGCTCGGTGAGATTTTTTCACTTTTACTTTGCATTTTGCTATCACGACTGGATGACAGTTTAAATTATAAGCACACAGAGGTGCCATTGTTATGAGCTGGATTTTCCATAGTTTAGTGGATAAAGCCTTATATTTTAGAGGAAGTTTTGGATAAATAAAGAAAGTATGGATGAATTCTGTTGTTGAGTCAAGATTACTTGGTTCATTACGTGTTACATTTGCTGTGTATCATTTTCCGCCCTGCCAGAACAGTAAAAGATGAGACATTAATTTAGCAGCGAATTATTCTTAAAGTTGGATGCCTCACAATAAGTAATTGGTGACCATTTAAGTGGAATCATCTCTTGAAAATCATTATTTATCAGTTATGAATCAAATAAAATGTAGAGAATTCTGTTATCTTTCGTCATCAGATAACGTGAGTTACATTTGTCTTTTAGAGAAAACAAAACCTAATTATCAATCATTATGAAAGAGTTTGTGTGTTAGCATCTCCTTTATGCCTCTGCTCCTCTCCTCAGATGCTCACTATGCAGCAGTGCGAGCTGATCTGGAGTCTGATGCCCAGGACCTGGAGGCAGAGTCGTGGAGTTTGGCAGTTGACCAGCAGTACGTGAAGAAGCACTCTAAAGAAACTGTGAAGCGACAGGATGTGATATATGGTAAGTGGGTTTTCTTAGATCTTTGGTTCCACCTTTACCTGTTCTGTGGGTTGACAAGTACCTCATTGATTAGGTAATCTTGGTAAACAATCATCTTGGCCTTTTTAGTGCGACACACCATTTTTAGAAGCATATTTAGCATCTCACTTTTGGAACATTCTTTGACATATGGTGGACAGTTTTTTAAATGTTTAATAAATTTTAAAGTGTCTAAGTGATGAAGTGAAATGAAGCGTTGTCATCTTTTTATTCAACACATTCTTTTTTCTTGGCAAAACCTTTCATCCTTCGTCACCCATAGTGCAACTCGACTGATGGTCGTACATGCAAATGTTGTGTGATACTAGCGTTTCCACTAGCCAAAGTAGAGCATGCTTTGCTAGTTCTGTCTAACTCCTCGGCCTGAGTTTGTCCAATTTTTAAACTCATAGTGTTCAACTACCACCAATGCTGACTCAAGTGACATCACTTGGAATTTGTCAGGTTTCCTACAGCTGTTTATTGAACCACAACTTTTTTCACAAATGCAAGATGCAACAAGTCCTATCAACAGACTTTAATGTACAAAGTAGTTGACTTCCTGTGTAAATTTACAATTATATTAAAGAACAACTTGAGTCAGGTGTGCATACAAGAGAGAAGTCAACAACACTGCGATGCATTAAACATGTGCTTTACAAATCCAGAACATAAATATATAACTTTATCATTACACAGAGCTGATGCAAACGGAGATGCACCATGTGCGAACACTGAAGATAATGCTGCGTGTGTATGTTCGGGAGTTGAAGGAGAACCTTCAGATGGATGCGGGCAGGCTGGACTGTCTGTTCCCCCGCTTGGAAAACCTCCTTGAGCTACACACACATTTCTTGTCGCGTCTCAAAGAGCGGCAGCGAGAAAGTCTTGTCTCACCCACTGACAAGAACTACACTATAAACAGAGTGGCGGACATTCTGATCGCACAGGTAGGAGGAGATGCAAAGCATGTCCAGTACAAACACCACAATCGTTTTCTAGATTACAAAGTAGAGTTACACATGCACAGTGTGATGCAGAGTTTCCATGTAAACAACATAACCTATGTGTCATGGTGTTGTATGGACCAGCAAACAAACAGAGTTGCCTGAGAGATGTTTTCTTGCTCTCCAGTTCTCAGGTGAAATAGGTGAAAGGATGAAGGCCAGCTACGGAGATTTTTGCAGTCACCACGCTGAGGCAGTCAGCTATTACAAAGAACAGCTGCAAAACAACAAAAAGTTCCAAAACATCATACGGGTAAGACAAACTAATAGTTCTTCGATTTTTGATATAAGAAATAATCCACGGTACGGCCACAATTCCTTAAAAATGGGGATGCTGTGTGAAATGGGAATAAAATCATTTGGCATTACTGTCAAATGAAATTTCTTTTACCAAAGTTTTTTGAAATGTTCTGGAGCACATGTATGCAATCATGTCATAGTGAGCTGTGACCCAACCTTGCTTGTTAACGACCGAACCTTTCGAGGATGCCCCTTGCATTCCCAAACATGAACATGTTTACCTGTGGAATATTCCAAACTGATGTTTCATATGCATTCCACATCTTCCGCAGTCTCTTGTTGGCCCTGTTCCAACTTGTTTGACAGCTTACTTTGCATCAGATTTAAAAGAAGCATGTATTTACAAAAATCAATAACGTAGATGAGGTTAGACATTGCATACATTGTCTTTGTACTGTTATTGGTTGAGCATATGCCAAAAAGGGTTGGTCACTTTTTGTTTTATTTATGTTTTACACAGAGTCCTAAATTTCTTTGGAATCAGGGTTGTATCTTTGCCATACAATATTTGAAGTCAGTCTTATAAATGTCAAATTAAATAATGTTTCATTTTCTTTTCAGAAAATCAATAACCTGTCCATTGTGCGGAGGTTAGGAGTGACGGAGTGTATCCTGTTGGTGACACAGCGCATTACCAAGTATCCAGTATTAGTGGAGCGCATTCTGCACAACACTGAAGGTTCAGCATTTTACACGCATCTCTAGATAAATCACAGTTACCATTAACAAGCATAAACCAATTTATTTATTGAGAAATATGTATGTATGAATATGTATCCAATATATTTTTCTGTCTCTAGCGCGTACAGAAGAGCATGAGGATCTGACTCGCTCACTGGGTCTGATTAAAGACACCATCGTTCAGGTTGACACACTGGTTAATCTCTACGAGAAGAACTCTCGACTACGAGACATACACAACAAAATGGAGCCAAAGGCACAGGGAAAAATCAAAGATGGCCGAGTATTTCGCAGAGAGGACCTGGCACAGGGCAGGAGACGGCTGCTGCATGAGGGCACAGTCAACTGGAAAGCTGCTTCCGGCAGGCTCAAAGGTTGGATACAGCATGATTAAAACAACATGTACTTACATATGTCTTGTCTTTTTCTGTCTCCCTGTTTTCCAGCTTGTAAGCTGAGCTCTGAAGGTGTCATTATTTAATTTTTGTCCTGTCAGATATTCTTGCTGTGCTCCTGTCAGATGTGTTGCTCTTGCTACAAGAGAAGGATCAGAGATATGTATTTTCTACAGTGGTGAGTGATTAAACGTATTCACACTATCTAATAAAACTATATGTGTATCAAAGAGGATAACTTGAGTAATGTGTAACGTGTGTGAGGCAATGACAGCTTTGTAAATGTCATTCATTAAAGTTTATCAAATGTAATCAAACAGCAAACTCTTTGTGTCTCTTCCCTCCTTCTTCTTGCTCTCCTTGTTTTGTTATCCACCTAGGATAACAAGCCGTCAGTGATCTCTCTTCAGAAGCTTATTGTCAGAGAAGTGGCACATGAGGAGAAAGCCATGTTTCTTATCTGTGCCTCCTCCGATGAGCCAGAGATGTACGAGATCCACACTGCCTCCAAGGAGGA
This sequence comes from Naso thynnoides, assembly GCA_029783665.1. Classification (NCBI taxonomy): domain Eukaryota; kingdom Metazoa; phylum Chordata; class Actinopteri; order Acanthuriformes; family Acanthuridae; genus Naso; species Naso thynnoides. The sequence continues at coordinate 17,085,154 of JAQLOL010000020.1, read as the reverse complement.
GAGAAACAGCTGGATGGCACAAATACGCCAAGCTGTTGAGAGGTAGCTGCACGTACACCAAGAGAAGACACACGTATTACTTAATTCACATTTTGGGTGAAAATTTTTTTGGGAAAAAAAGAAACTGATATAGATTAGACAGAAAATGTATAGACAGCTTTTTCAGTTTGCTTCCTCTGACTGCATGTCTCTAATGGATTCTGTCCTGATCCCTCTTAGTTGTCCTCACACTGAAGAGAGGCTGTTCAGCGAGGAGGAAGAGGCTCGACTTTACAGGTTCCGAGAATTTCAAGGTAACTGCAGACAAAGTAAGGGATGATATAAGGACATCTGTTTAAGATACAGGAGGCCACAAGGGGGTGCTCATGAATCATATTTGTAACCTTAAAACTTTGACTTTCAGTGGTTGACTTTCTTTCTCAACTTCCTATTTCAGTAGATCAGCAGTGTTGTAGGACATAAAAATTGTATTACTTTCAGCAAAAGCTGTTTGAAACTCAAGAATTTGTGGGTTTTGTGAAGGATAAAGTTTTGTTATGTGAGTACACAAAAAACGAACATGTTACAAAACCTGCATCATTATCTATTGTTTAAGGAAGAACAAGATTTCTCCTATTCTGTGTTTTCTGACCATTGTAGAGCGGCTGAGTGAGAAGGATGTAGTCATCGCCCAGGCTCTTAATGAGAAGCTTCAGCTGTTTGCAGACATGGCAGAATCTGTGGCAGGTACAGAGGATACAGCTTCTCGTCGTAGACTCCTGCTCCGAGGAGAGGCCTCAGACCTCCAGCAGGGGGAGACCCTGCTCAAAGGCGCAATCACTGAGGGTAGGACAGTGCTGCTTTATGTGTATCTGCCTTATGTACAGAGGTGTTGTGTGAATTTTACACACTGCATAATGTTTGGTATAGATCTGTGATGAATCATTAGTAGCACTATTGAATTTACCGCTGTAACTCTAAAACTCTTGCACAGTCCAGCTTTTTACCCTTGACTTGTTTTCTCCTTCACTTCAGTTGAGAACCTCCAGAACCTCCTGCAGTCCGGAGTGAGGGAGGAACCTCCAGCCTCACGGTTGGAGGAAGGGAGCGGCTCTGGGGTTCTGCCCAGGCGAGCGGATACTTTTGGAGGCTATGACAGCAGCCTCACCATCCTCAGTAAGAGTGAGTCCAGCACAATCCATGCTCCGAGGAAGTCAACCATCTAAAGGATTTGCAATTGTATTTAAGTAGCCTTTATGCCGTAATAAAGTTATAATTATAAATATAAATGAATAAAAGATTGTGGATTCCTTGAATTGGTTGAATTTATTTGTTTTTGTAAGCGTAAAAAACAGCATTTCAGGACAGCTGTGGGCTCAGTTTTATATGTTGTTTCTGTGCAATGTTTGTGATGGTCAGTATTTCTATGTATGTATGTATTTAATTATTTGTGTGTGTTTGTCACCGTGTCTGTGTGTCCATGTTGATGTATCTCTGCCAGATGGCAGTGTGAAGAAGAACTTTTCTGGCGAGTCCAGAAACAGAGACAGAAGCCAGAGAGCCAGCTCTGACCCTCAACTCAAAGACCTCTGCGGCAGCCACACCCTGGAGCAGACGGTGGGGGCTGAAAACACACACACACACACACACACACACACACATACACACATACAGTATATCCTGGGATGAGTCACATTGTTATTTCCTGTAAATAGTAAAAGCCAGAACAAGTCATCTGGAAATTTTCCATGTCCTGATGTTTACTGTAACACTCTCACAGGTCACTTCATGTGTTTATAAATAGATAAAGCCTTGATAAAGCAGTGTACTTGTTAGTTTATCTTCCAGTAAGTCCTGGTCTTTGGCAGACTAACTGTAATGACTTGTGCTGAGGGTAAGTTAGTTATGGTGCTGTGAAAAAGTTCATAAAGACCCTCATATGACCTCAGTATATTTCAAATGTGCCAAATGGTTCCACATTATATTGTATATATGTTGCATAGCAGCACTGAACATCCCTCTCAGTGTGTTTATGTTATTTCACAACTTGCTGTTTGTCTTGCTGCTGTTGCTCAGGTTGATGAGAGCTGCTGCTCTCCTGCCAGATGGAACCGCATCTGGTCCAACTCTTTCCCCGAGGCCGAGGTAATTTCTGTCACCTTGCGCTACACAACACTGCTGCAGTTGGTATTTATAGCCATGCCTGCTGAACTGAAAATATGCACCTGAGAAGAGTATACGAATCCTCTGAAATGTTGTTTTTTTGTGTTTATTTGATTATAATAACATTTCCCGTGTTTTCATTCTAGTTTTTTGACAGAGTGCTGATGCTCTCCCAAAGACTCTATAGTCTGCAGGTAATTCTGTCTCTTAAGTCTCATTGACACGTCTGGTATGCTCCACGTGTCTGCAGTTAAATTACTTCATTTGATTTTTGTGTTTGCACTTTGCCTAACTTAAAGTTGGTAACTTACATAAGAAACGCGATGAATGTCTGTTAACACTGAATAAAGTTTGTCTCCGAACAAACTTCAAATGTGTTTGCTGGTGACCTTATGCTATTAATATCCTGCCCTTGTCTCCTTCCTCAGGCCATCATATCACAGTGGGACAGTCACATTGAGCTGCAGCGCGCCTCCCTGCACGGCCGCCACAGAGGAAACGTGCTCCTGGAGCAGGAGAAACAGCGGAATCTGGCCCTGCAGAAAGAAGAGTTGGCCAGCTTCCAAAAGCTGCAGTCTCAGCACCGGCAGGAGCAGCAGCGGTGGGAGAGGGAGCGGGAGAGGCACCGGCATCAAGTCGAGGCCACTGATGCCAGGCTCCGACAAAGGGAGGAAGAGTGCAGACGACTGGAGGTGAAGTGTTTGATGTAACCTAAAGGCTGTGGAACAGATTTGAAAAGCAAAAGGCTGAATTTCATGAACTTACAGCCCAGCTATTATAAATGAATTAATTTAATTCAGTCATTCTATTTCAGACACAACTGGTCCATATTTATACATAAAAAATATAATATACTAGAAAGGCACTCAATGAGTGCATACTTTCACAAAAGCACACACACACGTTAAGTGTTAAGTGCAAAACATTGTTATAGTGCCCCCCATGGGTGCATTGTAATTTTTTCTCTGTGAGACCAAACTCAAGGCAGAGCCCACAACAATGTTCACGCAAAGTTTGGCATTGATCAGAGTAATGGCCACCAAGTTTTGGCCATTTAAAGTCAGAAACACAGCTGTAGCGCCCCCTATGGATGCAATGACACATCCGATTTGCCCTCAAATTTAATGGGTTCATCTTCGGCCCAGTCTACAACATTCCTCTAAGTTTCGTGGGAATTGCCCCAGTAGTTTTCCTGTAATCCTGCTCACTAACAGAAAAGCAGACAGACAGCACTGAAAAAAACAATACCTTCTTGGTGAAGGTAAATATCATATACAAACAATACAGTAAACACCACAAACAATCACAAACCACAGGTCCACAAAAAAACATAAGGCTCAGTTAAAACGATACAATTTTGTTATTGGAATCTATTAGAGAACACATAAATTTAGACATACAATTTCTCAGTACAGCATGAAATGTGGGAGCATTGCCAGTCATAAACATATAACTGGCATTTGTACACCTTGGCGGCTTATGCAGGGTTCTGAAAGCATCATTATATGCTTCCTGGAGCTTTTTCAGTTTTGCTTCACTGCAGCTGCACCACAGGTGGGCTGTATATAGTATTCATGGCTCCACTGTTCTATTTGGGGTATTCTAATTTGTTCTTGTGATGCTCTTGTTCTTGTGATGCAGGAGCATCTAGCAGAAGAGAGGAAGGAGCTGGAGAGTCAAAGGGAAAAGTACCAGCAGGACCTGGAGAGGCTGAGAGAGTCCACCAGAGCTGTGGAGAAAGAGAAGGAACGCCTGGAGCACCAGAAAAAAATCAAGAGGAAGACAATTGAGGTTGGGAACTTGGAGATGGTGGCCATAAATAGGCATATGACAAGAGAACATAATACACATTTATAGTTAGTGTAGTGTGTTTAAATGAAAGGCTTTCTATAAAACACTGTACTCACAAGCTGTTTCTAGAAAAGGCAATATTCAATTGACTCAAAATTCCTTAGGCCAAGTAAATGAAGGAGCAAATGTAACCCAAATAGGAATGTGCGCAACATACACACATGCACTTCTGGTAATAGTACATTGTGTGTCTGTAGATGACGAAGGTGTGTTCACATGTTTATTGATATTAAAGTAATCTCATAAACAGATGGTGAAAAATCCATCATGTGGACCTCACAGCCAGAGACAGACTATAAATACAGCGTGTGCTCACAAATGTGTAACACTCGTTTAATTTGCAATGCAGTTCGATTTGTTTATACTCGTAAAATCTTAACGGTATCTTTCAGTTTTGTCATTGATAACTAGCTCTATATTAATTTGACTGATTGTAAAAATAGAGAGCTGTACCTGTTGTCAGTTTTTCTTTTGATGCTTCTATTGAGGATCCAGTGATGCTTTGAATGTCTGTCGACATCATTTATGACACCACCACCCACACACCGCACTGCCCCTGTAATCATATGCGTTTATTTGCCCCAAATGGCCAGAGCACCCATTAGCTTTAAGCCTGCGAACAAAGACAGGCAGAAAGGATGTTTTTTTTTTCTGCTTAGTCTCTAACTAAACTCAGCACTCACCCGACTCAGCTTCTTTCTGTTATTTCCTTTCAGTATTTTTTATTTTACTTATTACTGCAACTTTAAAGTTCTGTACGGCAGTCAAAAATAAGGACATGGGTGAATAGCAGGCTGGCTGTGAGGTAAAGAAGTGATAACCATGAAATGTTGCTAGTGACGCTGTCTCACGGGATAAGGAATTAGAGGGGGCTTTCCATCTCACTGTTGCCTTTTCTGCTGTTTTGTTGCATCAGCTTCCAAACCTTCAAACCTTTCTGAAACTTCCCCCAACTTGGGTCTTTTTTTTCTTCTATCTATCACAGGATATGATTCCTGTGTCACATCTTCTAGGGTACTAAAGAGCCAGATATATTCTACTAATCTGCAGCAGAATTTTATGGGAGTAAATTTCTGCCATTGTCACCTTACAGTCGATCTCAAGCTGTTTTGTAATTGATTATCAGTCTAATTTGCAACATTTTTTCCAAGTAAGTGAGATGCAATAAAAAATGTGAATGTGCGGGGAAAAAACGCTTGGCTTCAACTCCCACAACCTGGTTCATAAATGGGCGTAAAGATAAACACACATACAAGTGAGTCTCTTACCACCCACTGCAAGAATCCACCTACACAGGGAGAAATCCTGCTTTTTGCATCTATTCATCCTTTCTTCTCCCTGTGTTTCTCACTTGTATCCCTCTTTCTCTCCTCACAGTATAAGGCAGGCCATTGTTTGTGAGTGTCATGGGAGAGGAGCTTTGAGAAAAATCCACTGACTGTAATTTCATTCCTGCTGCTAACAGATCTGTCAAGGAGCTACAGTCAAGTTACTTAATATCAGCCTTTAGTGTTTATAAAGGTCTTTATTACCATTGCAGTTTGGTCGATGTGCATTGTCTGTGACAAGCTGAGAAGAGGCGAGTGTGACTGAGGCTTTAGAGGTTTTACCTGAGATACAGACTTTATCTTAAACCAAGAAGATACAAACTAGTATCTAACAGTTTTGTTTATTTTTTGTAAGAGTGGGCGATATGAATAGAATTATTAACAAAATATCAATATATACGATGATATAAATCATTTTCTTGAGCAAATGGTTTTGGATAAAACCAACAGTTTAATTTTTCAGATAATCCAGCAAAGGAAAGACCTGAAAAAAACAAAAACCTCTTTACACTGATGTAAATTAACATGGAAATCCAGTGGAAAAACTGCAAACTGGGGCAGTACGTCAAGATTTACTCTGCAGCACTACATGTCGCATAAAGGGTCCACTTTTGTTGACTATCCATGCTGAGAATTTGAGCCAAAATGTTCCCATTTTAAACTTTACACAGACATTAAGATTATTTCATGTTGTGGACCCACCTTGGCTTTGCAGTATTTTCAGTCTGCCTGTTGTATTTTGGAGTATTTGCACTAGCCAAATACAGTTCCGCTGCGAGTTTGGTGGTGCTTGGTTTTAGTTAAGCTGTTTTGATGCTGATAACGCGGATGCCAGGTGGTCACAATTACAGCTAAACACGCCCACAATATGTTTTCTAAAAACATTATAGGTGAAAAATAGGCAAAGCAGTAACAAAATCTGTCTTCATATTTAATCAGCAGTGGAGAGGGAGCATTCTTGATGCAGGATCTTGATTTGATCGTGTGAAGAGGAACATGGACATTAAAGTCTGCACCACTTCCTGAGTCACACACCATTCTTTCTTCACGGGGATGTAAAACTCACCTAATGATGGGCTTGTCTTCACTCATGCTGACTAATACTCCCATATATAAGACAGCCAACACTTTTCTGTGGGATGAGTCAGTGCCTTGTTTTTTTTTCTGCCTCCTAAAAAAGAAAATGTTAGTCTTTATGTGTAAAAACCAGATTGCTGTATTCCAAGAAGTTGTCCACCAGTGCTGCACTGACACACATGTTCTCACACAGATGTCGCTTTCTGATAAAAGGTCTCTGACATTCCAGCCTGGTTTGGACCCGACAGTTACCTTTGATTGTTAAGTGCCCATTCTTCCTGCATGCCAAGTTTAGTAACTGTCTGATGACATCATGCCATCCATTCAAGTCATGACTTGCCTCCCCAAAAATGCTACAGTGCTTTTTTATGCTTATTTATCTACTGCAACTTAACTCCTAACTCAGACATCTGGCTACATATCTACCATCCTCAAGATTTCGTCATGGTAAAAAGACCCTTAAATAACTCGTCTCAGTCTTTACTTAACTAGAATTTTAACTCAAAAGGGTGCACTAACACAAACACAACCATCTGGCATCAATTATTGCATTTATCGTCTCATTACTGACCGCAGAGGGCAGGCCGTTGACTGTAGGTTGTACCGCACTTCACAGTGACTCTTGGAAAACAGCCTTTGCTCTTGTGAAGCAAAGGAGCCTCTGGCTGAATTGACCTAATCTGCTCTGATGAGTAATGCCGAGTCCCTGGTAATTACAGAGGCCATTCCTGAAAACAGTGACGCTGAATAAGGTTACCGCTCCGTTTGTTTGTTTGTTACATGGACTGTAAGATAAGATCTGACGCAAGCCAGATCTACGCCCTATCAGCATTCAGCACCCCATTAAATCAAGCCTTTAATATTTGTTTTAGATCTGTTAAGTAGTGTGTTTGTGTGTTTTGTACACATGCAGATGTATGGGTTGCCGTTTCTATACTGTCGGCTCTGCCAGGGGACTTTCTTGGCTGCATTAATGGGAGATTTGGAAGTGGTTTGTTCCCCCTCTGCGTCAAACACATCAAATGGTCTTTTCATCAGCTGTGACCTCAGGATCCGTTCCAGGCTCCAAGCCAGCATAATATCAACAAACATTTAATCACCACCACCCAACATTAAGACTCATCAGCCAGCCCATAGAGCTATGATTAGACCTCATCAGAAAAGACACGCTTCTTTGCGTGTTTGTGTGTGTGTTTCGGAATATATGTTAGTGTCTGTGCAAGAATGGTGCGAGTTGCAGCGTGTCTGCGCATCAGAGAAGCTTCTCTTTCATGAGTTATCTAGTCTGATCACAGTTTGTCCTGAGATAAGGAACGCAATCTGACTCAGGCTTTTTTTTCTTGTTGTTGTTTTTTGTTTTGGCCTGCCCCAAGGACAGAGCCTTGGGTCTCATTGCTCAATAGTCTTGGAATATTAAGTCATAAAACATGTTCACAATCAAGGTTAGAGTTTATTGGAGTTTGATTGACAGTAGATAGTCAAGAAGAAAAAACACTGTTGTGAAACAACAAGAGTCAATGCCGAACCTAAAAGTAGAAACTGAGCTTATGGCCTTAAGGTCAAAGGTTTGACCTTCTGCGAAAGTCTTAAAGTGGAAATGCGTTCGGTGAATAACCTTTGCTCTTTTTTTAAGAACTTCTTTGAGATGCCTTTAGGCAGAGCACTCAGTTTAACAACTATTCCTTTCTCCTGCTTTTTGCTCAAGAACACAAACCTGTAAAACTGGATTGCTACTTGATGGGAATACTACATGACAGAGAACATATTTAAAACATGGGAAGAGTTGCAAAACTCGTGGGAAAAACTAAAAGGTCGATGTTAAAACAGTCACCTGTAACAGTGTTGTTGACTCTTGAGTTATCTCTTCCCCTCTTCAGCCTAAGTCCTTCAGGCTGATTTATGATGATGTTGACTGAGTGTGTCCCTGTGGTTTAAAAAACCTTGAGGAATAACTCCTTACCCATGAACACCTTCACCATGCACACACACACACACACACACACACACACACACACACACACACACACACACACACACGACAACAACTC
>JAQLOL010000020.1:17066246-17076526 GCA_029783665.1 Naso thynnoides | reverse complement strand
AAATCTTTAAAATGCCCCAAAGAGTCCATATGACTACAGATGTCTTCTTTCATCCGACCAAAGGGAAAACAGTCTGTTTAAAATTTTATAAAACTGATAAAAGTGTATTATTGTCACTGTGGAAGAGCTGATATGAGAGAATGTTTGTATTTTTTGATTAGTCTTAATGTAGAGGCTAATTGACCATTTAAATGGTTGCTGAATGAATTTATGTGAATTGTGTACTCGTTTCAGCTCCAGTTTGTTATTTAGCCCTTTAGTCTTTGTATAAATAGCTATGTTATTACTCATCACCAAACTACATAAAATGGTATTTACCTTATTAGATAACTGAGACAAAATTTGACTGTGGATTATAAAGGTTTAAGATGACAAAGTTTGCTAAGCTTATTAATTCACCGTAAATCAAAGCTGGACAGGCTGTCAAAACTTATTGTCCTCTAAATATTTCTCACATTTTACTGTTTCAGGTATCATTCAGTCCTGGGGTTTCCCAAATGTTTCAGCCTGTTACCCCCAAAATAATTATGCCAGACTGGGGACCCCCATCAGTCCTGGAGGTGACATATAGGGTTGTGTACAGCCATGCACGTGCACTATTTGGCCTGCGTGGGCATACAACACAAAAGAACAACAGCCTAACAGTCATAGTATTATTTTATAGTAATTTAAGAGAGAATATAACCAGAATTTATGGGTAATGGGTTAAATATGCAGTTTTAAATTATTTTTAAAATGTCTGTTTTTCGGAAGGCAGGCTCTGGAACGCGGCTCCCCTGGGGGTCCTGACTCCCAATTTGGGAACTACTGATCCAGTCCATTTTCCCCTTCCTGCTGGTGACTGTTGTGCAGAGGGCAGTGTTAGTCGAGATACGTATGATATGGGAGTATCCAGGCAGTTTTCAGGATAAGAGGAACCTTGATGTATAATTAGCTAGTCCAAGCCTGTCATTAACAGAAGCCTCTGGACGGCAGCCAGTGCTAATTGTTTATGTGCTGTCAGTCAGGGCTGTTTGTGCTCTGTAGCTTCCGCACGCTTTACTGCCCTGGAAACCTTCTGTTTATGCCGCTTGAAGCCGATCACCTTGTTCTGGGAACAATGGAACATCTGTGTGCCAAGATGACTGAGTGCCAAAAGAGGAAGAATGATGGAGGGAAGAAAGAAAGAGAGATTTATGGAAGGATGTATGGAGAGTCTGTAGGGCCCTTCTCTGCCCCCGGTTGTGCTGTTGTGCTCTGCCATTACAGCTGGGGGACGCCACAGGCTCCGCTCACACGCAGTCACAGTCAGATGAGTTTGCCCTTCATGCCTTTTAAAACACAGTCATCATGTGTTCCTTCATCTCCACAGGAAATACTCTGCAGCGTCGTCAATCATGTCGCATGCGGACTGCATGCCAAACAGAGTCTATAACTGACTCACAGGCTGGATTTACGTTAAAGAATGCTCAGTTAGGACCTGCTATACTGTTTTTGTGAGTTTTTGAAAATATCAGATGTAGGTCAGATGTTTCTTGTTTTTCTAACACATTTGTCACTTACCCAATAATAAGTGATTGGTTGAACGTTGTTTTACCGGTGAGTGCTGTCATTTCTATAATAACCACTTAGGTTTATTGGAAATCTTTTACTTTAGTTGCTTTCAGTTCAACAGGTAATTCTTACCCCTTAAAATGAATTAATATTTTATTAACCCTCGTGTCTTTTCAGCAGACATTATTCCTGTCACAAGGACTCTGTAATTCAAATGCAAAGAAACAAAGAACATGTTTATGAAATGTGGCTAATTGTGAAGCTGGTCTTAGTATAACACGTCTTACTCACCTGATATAGACTACTGGTAAAAGTCTGCCATTGGGCGACTGTATCAGTCCACATTCCTCTCCCCTTCAGCTACCTGCATTTTAGCATTTTGCAGGTACATTGCTGTTGCATCCTGGGTTTAGAACCCCTTAAAATGATTTTGGTTGGTTTAAAGAAGGACAAACAAGCCAAAGCATTTGTTAAATTATAGTTGGTGCAGCCAGACCTTTCTCCTGCGCTGACAGAGCGATAAAAAGGTAGGGCTGGCTGTGCGAGACAACGCTTTTATTGACATCAAGAGTTACCTTTAACTCTTCAGATAAGAACTGACCTGCGACAACATTTGGTCATGATCAAAGAAAATTTATATCTTATTGTTGGTTCAGGGTCGTTTCTCCAATCCATCTCTGGAAACGTGGGGTCTTTTTCGAGCAGCCAAAATGTTGAATCCTCCAATGTTGCTTTATGTGCATTCAGAGCTTATTCAGAACAGCCAAAAATACAACTTTGGCTTATTTAATATTATATGTAAATGTTTTATGTTAATGTGTGTGATAAGTATCTTCAACACATATATTATAGCTTCATGAGAAGATGCTTTTTATAGTCCATATAACGCAACTCCTGAAAGATTAGTAACTCATACAAACACTTCACCTATCCATTGTTGTAGAAATCCTGCTGGTCAGTCCAACTGAATCCAGATTGGATGATGATGTTGACTCGATCTGTAGATCATCTTTTCTTCAGCCCAGCAATTAAGGGGACAATGCAGTCAGTGTCTTTGATCCACTGATGTCATGAAAGCATTTTCCTTGTTCCCCTGCTTGTCTAACAGCCCTGCCTGTTTTGTTAGACACGCCTTTATGTGCACAGGGACTATTAAGGGTTTTATGTTTCTCGTTTTGAGTTTGTATGTGTGCGCCGTTGTCCTTGAGCCTCTTGGAACACATCAAAAGCCCGCTACCAAACTTGCCAAACTGTGTGCTCAGCAGAAAGAGCTGCATGTGTTTCTGATTCCCTCTTTAGCCCATAAATACCCTGCTCCTCAACAGATTTTGTGTCTGTAGTGGCATGGAAGCACTCAGATGGTTGTTTTTGTGTGTGCGTGTGTTTTCTGTACCCTGAAGAAGCTGTTTTAAGTTTTTTTTTTTCCCCTTTCAAAATGATACTAAAAAGAGTCATACATAACTCACAGTGCAAGCTGCTTGCACACACACATGCAAACATGACAAGTTCCTAAACTCCAATTCCAAACTGAATCCAGCCACATGTAGATAATTACAGTGCAGAAATGGCAAGCTGTCCTTTGTGAATTTGAACACTGATGTTTAAAACATCTTAAGAGGACTTCAGTCACCTTTCAGCAAATAACCTACAGTCTCCTCCTCGTCCTCCAGGTGGCTCCTCTGTCTGGCAGCCTCAACGGGGAGCTCCTCATGTCCTCTGGCCTTGCAACCTCAACCAGTGTCTCCGACCTGCCCCTTCCTCCAAAGCCCCTGGTGCGCAGCAGCCTGTCTGTTTCACCGGCCGACTATCCGGAACGCCCTGAAATACTGCTGCGGAGGGAGACGAGCTCCTCCACCCTGCCGCTGAAAACAGAGGTGCCCCTTCATCTTTTTAGCACCACCAACCAGCTGCACAAACCGGTGGGAGTGCAGCAGCAGATCCCTACCAAGCTGGCCGCCTTCAGCAGCGGCAAAGGAAAAGGAGGCAAGATCGGCAAAGCCTCACATCGAACTGACAGCACTGGTGAGGGTTTGATAGGAAAATCAGTCATTTCTCACAACAACAGAAGTTTGGACCATCTTTTTTTTTTTTTCATCATTCATCTGATGTTTGATCTGATTCATTCTTTACTTAATCTACATACATCTAAATATAGATTCTTGAATGCATCACTGAGACTTAAATTGCCATATAATGTCACTATTTTTTCAAATGAATAGTTTGTAAGTAGGGAAGCACCATCCAAAGCGTGTTTACTGTCACAGGAAACAGAGAGTGTACACATGGAGAGGGTGGAGTGTGTGACTTTCTGTTGAACTTGATTTATTTCTACCAGCTGGCCTCTAAACAACTGCATATTTGGATTGCTGTTGTTTTTCTTTTTGTTTCAAGTAGCTGTCAACAGGGTTTTAGCTGCTAACTCATACTAACATAAATGTATCATTAAAAAAAAATCCCTCTCTGTTACTCTTGCAAGTAATATATGACATCTTCTGTTGTCGATTTACAAGCCATCTGTGCCTGACATGAGCTTGACCTGATCAGCATGATTTAAGTGGTTCGTTAGGATCACATTAGCCATCTAAATTGCGTCAGCCCTCCGATACATCAAATAGTGGCCTGAGAGAGGCTAGGCTGCTCTAATTTACCAGTGAAATCTAATTTTACTATTAAATCACCTTCTGTCTCTGTTTGTCTTGTTTTCGTTGCTTACTCTTCCTCTCCCTCCTCTGCTCCCCCATCCCCATCCCCACCTCACCCCCTCCCTTCTCCCCTCCCAGCCTCAGTGGATATGAAGCAGATGCTGCCGCTGAAGCTGTCTGCGCGAGACGACAACGCCCTCAAGGCCAAGCGCTCCATCAGCCCCCACCAGCAGCTCCAGCTGTCAGCAGCTCATCAGCCTCACTCCCTGCATCACCACGCTGGTACTTTTTTATATTCACACACAACCTGGTCATGAGCAAGCTCACACACACACACACACACACTTTGTTCTGTCAAGATAAACCTAAACACAATCATCTCATCTGTCTTGGCCAGCTGCATTATTAAACTCGGTTCTCAGACACAAATTAAGACACAGACATTCTTCACCTGGACAAACTCGACTCCACCCAGTCACGCTGCTCTCCAAAGCTTACCTTCATGCCCAGCCGCACCCTGTGTAAACACCTATCAATTTCACATGCTTCCCTGGGATTAATGGCATGTTGTACTGCTGACACAGACATTTTCACACTGTAATCCTGTGCCCTCATAATTGCCACTGCCAAAAGAACACACTGGCAGGATTTAATGCGATACATTGCAGTCAGCTGAGTAAGCCTAGCTGTATTAAATAATGCTAGTGACTAATCTACCGGCAGGTTTCATGCTATTTTTGGTGTAATCCCTTGTTCTCTGATGGCCTTTTTTGTATGTCTCTGACAGATCAAGTGAGTTCTCCAGACAACGCTGGACTAGACACTCAGTCCACCTCCTCAAACAGCACCTCCCACCCTCCAAATGTTCAGAAACCACCCATGCCGCCTGCTCAGTCCCATCCTTTGCCCTCCATGCAGCCTCCCACCATCCCTCCCCACTCCCAGAGCGCTGGCTCCCTTCAGTTCCAGACTCATCTGCAGCCCCAGAGCGTCAGTCCGAACACCCAGGCTCAAGTCCAGGCAAATGTTCCTGGCCTCACCCACAGCCACAGCATGCCACCACCCTACAAGATCAACACGGAAGACCTCAACAAGGAAGACGTCATCTTCTTCTGAAGAATCACGAGATGGTACCAAATCAACCATGTGTCCCATACCAAGGAGCCTCTAATGTCATGCTGATGGTGTATGTAGTGTGGCCAGGTGTGGTGTTTTTAAATTTGAAGAAGATTTTTAAAATATCTTTACAGAGTTGCAGCAGAAAGCAGAGTCATTGTCGCCACTACAGTGGCTCATGCAGAAAGAAAAAAGAGGACATTTCTGTTTTAACACTGATAACACATCTTTGGTTTTAAGCTGCCCCTGTTTTTTTTTTTGTTTTTTTTGTTTTTTTTTGTTTTAATTTAATTTTAGTTAAAGTTCTTAACTTGAGAATAACAAGCCTAAAGAGGAAACCTTTGCAAAACAAAGGCTTCCTGTAATGTGTATGAAAAGGTTTGAATTAAGTTATACAAATCCAAAGACATTGGTTGCGAGAGCTGGAGGGGGTTTTGACTGAAAGGAAAAATGTGAAAGAAAAGAAGTGTGAGGGTGATTGTCAGGAGACTCTGATCCTAACCGTCCTCTGCTGCTGGACCTTTACCCACAGGAGATGAGTCAACACGAACTCCGAAAGGATCCAACTTGTACTATATGAACACTGCTAGTTGTTTCCTTTGCACAGTGTAAATACTTCATTCCAGACTAATGAATGAACTTTTTCGGACTCAATGTGTATAGCTTGGTTGTACAGTTGTGAAAATAGCAAAGGTACATTTGATGTTTTTTCTTCTTCTACCGGAAATTCTTCTCACAGACAGCTGAACCTGTGCAGTACATTTCTAGTGTTGCCACTGTGCCACTGGTGTGAAAACTGACTTCAGTCAGCAGAATAGAAACAAATGTGGTTTTTTTGTTTGTTTGTTTTTTTGTTTGTTTTTTTTAAAGCTGTTGAATGATAATGCTTCATTTCAATTAAGGGAGACTTTTTCCAACTTAAAAAACTAAGAAAAACTTAACAATGGAAGTTTGTCTCACTCTGGGCTTCATTTCACAAAAACTGTTCCTTTAAGAGACAAACCTGTGATATTTTTAAAAACTTGAAAATCCCCCGTGCACATCAGTGCTTCTTCTAGGTGCCAGTAGGTGCAGGATGAATCACAATTGACCAAAATTCAAAGATACCAGCACACACTGGGATAGACACAATATTTATTCCAGATTCCATTAGGCTGTGATACATGCATTTCTATTATGTACTGTACGGTCCGTGACATTTCAGAATGAATGTTGTTTGAAGGGTAAAATGAACTTTTAACTGCTATGGCAGAGAAAAGAAATTTTGACAAGACAGGTTTATGTTACAGAGAGATGCTAGACCTAGCCGAGTGAGCAGTTTGGTGGCGTGTGTGTCCTCAGTTGTCTTAATTATGCCCATTCACCCACACAAACCCCCATCGCCCTCATCCAGTCCAACCAATGAATAAAATGAGTCTGAAGTCAGTGTGACGAGGGCCTACGAATTTGAGTGTCTCTCCCTTCCTGGCAGCTAAAGTAAAACTACATGTGGCCCATTCGCAACACTTAGGAGAGAACATAAGTAATAATTTCAACATTAAAAAAGGACTTTATAAGCACTAAAACTAGTGAAATCAATCATCATACTAGAAGAAAATGTAACTTTTTGATTTTGCACTAGTTGATCCAGTGGCATTAAAGCCTTTATGTGTTATTCCCAAACATAGACAGTTAATATTTTACAAAAATAGGCCTACATATGTAAAAAGGAGCCCAATATCAAAATTATTCTGTGTCTCAAATTTAGTCATTCTGCAATGACCTTACTTCTGTGGTGCATTATATTACTTAATACTCATTCTGCCTCATGAACCACTCATATACAGTATAGACATATTGTGAGTCTCCCACAGACTCACAGGACAAGCATGGCTAGATGTGTGCCGAATTTTGACACAATGTTAAGCTTATGGATGTCAATTTGGTCCGATTTTATTGTATTTTATTTTTTTCCGTCAGGAAACGAAAGGTTCGTGTGATTAACAAGTCATGTTTGTGAAAGCATGTGTCACTGAACTGTATTTTGCTGCCCTGACATTTTTCAGGATGGATTCAGCTAAGCTGTTTATCTTTGAGAATATATGAAGATGTCAGCTATGATTGAGCCCCTGAGATCTCATTGACGACGTGTTGTATTGATTGCAGATGACATTTCATTAGCTGGGTCTTAAATCTCGCGCCTGGCAGAAAAGCAGTACTTGTGACAGGTGGTTCTGCAGCAGAAAACAACAATCAGCTGCTATCAAACATTTCGGTCTCTTTCTTCACAGAGGAAATATGGAGGTTACCATCTCATTTTCTTTCTCTGTATGGACATGAGAGCCCTTTAAATCAGGAGGTAGCTGACACATTAATTTGAAGTGTCTCTGGAGGGAAAAGTGTCAGATTGGTTTTTTGTTTTTCTCCAAATAAGCTTGTCTCTGAAGCTGTTAATCACTAGCTGGAGTTTGAGCAGATTTTCTGAGTGTTGTTTTGTATATTATGTATATTGTTGTACATACTCTGTGATATCTTCTACACCGGCTGCCCTATTTGTTCTTGTCCTAAGAACAGACATATTTGACATGAATCAAGATGCAAAAGTTGGCCAAAAAACTCTGCATGTGTGTTTATACACTTAAAATACACACTTGGATGTGTATGACAATATGGTACGCTGTGCCTGGACAGGTTTTTGGCAGTTTAATGAAACCGCAATTAGTCATTGCTTTTGTTTAAAATGAACTGAAAATGAAGGTGTGAATATTTAATCTCCTGCTTTGTGTTGATGTTGTAGCATTGAAGTCGAGCTGCACTGTCTGTCGACTTTCTCCAGCGATTCATGTGCGATGTTTCACCAAGAGTATGTAGCAGTCGTGAGAACTAAATCATCAGCTCAGTTTCAGTCGGTTACACCAAAGACGCATTCGGCTGACTGGGTTCCTGTTTGTGCTCTTATATGAAGGATAAATGACGCCGCGCTGGTTGTGTGGTCGTCCACAAAGTGTTATCACTTGTAAAAACATCCTCCAGGGAGTGTCCGTGAGAATTGTGATTACAGCACGTTGTAGTCCAGTTCATATCCTGCCTCAAGTTGGATTTTTGGGGGGATTTAAAGTTTGGGGTTTTTTTGCCTTCTCATGTGCAAATCACAAACATCGCTTTATACAAAGAGTATCATTGTGAAACCAGAGTATGCACACACAAATCAAATAGGGGGCGGAAGTTCCTTGGTGTTATGGTTTATTGTGGCACAGCCCATCTGTAGGATCATTTTTCATTATGAGGATACGTTGAGAGGAGATTGTATTTATGTTCATTATCTCTTCAACACAACAGTGGAATATCAGTGTGCATGTGAACATGTTTGGTTTTCAGTGGGTGGAACCCTATAAAAACTTAAACTTGAGGGAAACAAGCCTAACTCAAGGTTCACGTTAAGCCCCTAGAGCTTTCAACCACATCTGCACAGGATTCATCAGCGTCATTTCGTCGATGCTTTACTTGAATCCAAGTCCTGATGATGAAATTAAATCATAGCAGCTAATGATTTCCCATGTCATGACAAGTGAGCAAACTTCATCTGCATTAATGAAGACCATGTGATGCTGTTGAAAGCTTCAGAAACGTGGAGCTTGAGGTGGGATTGTTTTTGTCAAAGTACTTTTTCCAAGGTTACGAATGACCTTTCATGCTTGACTTTCCAAGAGATTTCCTTGTCTTTACATTTTTCTGTTTTTCGAAACGTCTCCTTGAAAGAGATGTAAGGCAACAGGAAATCTGGTGTAAGAGCACTTTAGTTCTGCTCCAGGTACGAGACTTTCAGTAAACCTCAAAAGAAGAGGTGGACACTGCCTGTCGGTTCCGCAGTTTGGATCAACTCATAAGTCTTAAATGTTCTATTGCCGTACTGAAATGCTTAACATCTTTGCTGTGTTGTAAAACTACGAAGCAAGTAAGTCACATCACTGGGTGTGTATCTGTGTGTGTGTACACTCGCCACCGAAACAGAAGCGGCAGAAACATTTCAAAACGGCTCATTTCCAGTCTTTTTTCAATACACACACACTCATACACACATATTGGACCTGTAATGTGTAAATAATGATGGACTTATTTTATTTCCTCGGCCAATTTTACACTAGTCACTTTGGATAGTAGCATACTTGAAGGGGAAAATGAATGTTTATAATGCTTATTATTATTGTCTGTGAACTTTTATTTACCAAGAGCTGTCTAATGATGTTTGTAGCACACAGCAAAACTGATTTTTGTACCGTTTTATTTTATTCACTGCAAGACATTAGAACGACCTGTGGACACAAAGTGCTGCCTTAGAGAGAGTTTAGTAATAAAGTCTTAAGATGATTGTTGTCTGTGTATTTATTGTCTTTTGAGTCTCAAAATGTAATCCAAAGAGCACAAAAATTTTCTTGGCTTGCTGCATATTTAGAGCCATAAATCTTTCCCATTCAAGTAATTTGTATTTACAAGGATTTGTTCTCTTCCCCCCACCTCTCAGAAACTGCCATCTGTGTGTGTAACATGTAATTCTGCCCCGAGTGTTTAGATTTCTATTCACTGCTTGTCAAAATAATCCTGACCACCCAATTAGCCAGCACCCTCGCCCTCCTCATTGTCTATGAGGTGCAGTAACAGTGTTACTGAACCTGTGTTTGAAAGTCTTAATAACAGTCTACTCACAGACAGCCTCTATTTTCAGGTGCTGTGGTTGTGGCTGTTCAATCCCTCAGTAGACCTGGCTGAGAGCAGAGCTGTCTGCTCCTGTGTGATTGTCATTCTGCCTGGGAAGACGCTACAGCAGCGGCTAGTTTTTATTGTCTGCTGTCATTAGTGGCTTTCCTCTGTCTCCTCTCAACAATTATTTTTCCAGGCTGCTTCCACTTTGGAGGGAAGCTGCATTTTACTCCGTCTTTGTTTCTGTCTCGCCTCTTCCTCTTCTCTGCCCATTTCATGTGTCCCTGACTGTCTCCTCTCGTCTCATCCAGC
>JAQLOL010000020.1:17044963-17057463 GCA_029783665.1 Naso thynnoides | reverse complement strand
AAAGGCCTGAACACCGAACAATCAACTCTCTGACTCTCGAATGCATTGTGTGCCTGCCAGGGCTAGAAAGTTCCTCTCCTCTCCTCTCCTCTCCTCTCCTCTACTCTCTCTCTATCCCCCCTGCAATTTACTGGGTAATTATTCTATTGTGTAAACAGCTATTACTGTGGCTGAATCCTGGCAGAGCTGAAAGCACTCTCTTGTCACTGCTCACATTTTTCTCCGTCTTTGTAAAAGCCACAGGTCGTCACTGCGCAGACACTAAAAAATAGAAGCTGTGACATTAATCTGGTGGAGAGAGAGAGAGTGTAATGTTGTTGGAACTAGTCTGCAAAAACAGACTGCCTTTGTCATCCACACTGAATTCAACTTCCCACCTCTGTGGCGCCACAGTATATAATAAAGCCTTGTTTAGTTATGGATCTTAGTTTTGTGTGGGAGGTTTCACACCTTAAAGATAATTTAATTCACTCATTTGTCATCTGTTTGTGGTTTTGGCAGATATGCAAAAGCAAGATCGATACTGTGTCCTTAGTGTAAGGTCGTAGTATCAAAGCTTTCAGCATTAACAAACAAACAAACAAAATATATATATAGTTCATAATAATGCTGTGCAGGGACAGACACTGTCAGTCAGGGTGAGCATGCAGTCTATTCTTGAGTTTTACAGGCAAACTCAAGACACGAATACTGTAGAGAGTACAGATAACCGTTTTAGGTACAATCTGCAGATAAAATACCAAAAAGAAACATTTACTGACCATGCCATTTTGAAGATTGATCTTTATGATCTGAGAGATGTTTCTGCATTGTAAAATAAAATGTAGAACCTGTTGTATTATCTCAGAAATCCACAAAGCTCACGGGGAGAGTTCACATTTAGGAGGCCGGTGGTTGTTATGTCACATGGCAGCACACATTTACATCAGATTTGGCTTGAAATAAAAGTAAAATCAAAAGACTTACAAGCAAGAAGTATTGCCTGCAGTTTATAGTCTTAAAATATTTTGAAAGTCCTCACATGATTTAAAAAAAAATTGCTTGTTTTTGAGGATGTGATGAACTAAACATAAAAAAATTATACATTTCTGAAGCTAATTTCTTTTAATTACACTCTCAGCCTTGTGAGTTTTAAATCCTGAGGCTGTGTCAGAGCTTTTTCAACATATTTATGGTCCGAGAAGATCGACTCTTAAGCTTTTTCTCCTAAACTGTATCCCAGCATCTCACAGAAGGACTCCTCTATGACAGAAAATTACATTTCAGGCTTTGAACACACCTTATATGGTTCCATCTACAGAGGATCTGAGTGCAGATTCAGAGACAGATTTAGTATCAAGACTTCAGGTCTCTCATTCCTCTTCGTGCTAGCTGACCCTACACACATACACACACTCTCTCTCTCACACACACACACACACCTCTTATGCAGACAGCAGAGACAAAACAACCCCTGCATTCGCTCCAGTGGTTAGGCAGTCTGACGGGCTGGCTGTCTGTCTGTCTCGCACATTGTTTACTCCTCATTTGCTTACCCAGTCAGCTCTGAAACCTCAGAGCTGCTGCCAGCAGAGATGCCCACAGCCAGAGAGGGGCGGCAGGAGGGAGACGAGGGCAGAAAGCAAGATGTAGAGGCACATTTAACACCATAACTAGCATGGACACAGAGAAGGGGGACCACATTGTTCAGTAATTATTTGTTCTTGAGGGTTGGACGAGCTCATGGTGTCTTTCTAAGTGTTCACGCCAATAAAATCCAAAGGAATGAGCTGCATTTGAAAGAGACAGAGAGAGAAAGAGACTGCGAGAAGAAACTGATGTTTACTGGCAGAGATTTGCAACAAGGGAGACTTATGTAAGAGTGACAGCGAGGGAGTAAAAAGTCCCCTCCGACAGTATGCAGTTTTTAAGGTTTGGCTTGGGCCAACTGGCTTAATTTCAAACGTACACAACAAACTTATAAGTTCTGTCTCATCATCGCATCTCTCATGAAAACAGAAAAATAAATTGTATTGCTCATATTCCCACCTGCGGACACAATCCTGCCAAATAATCAGAGTAAAAAATTATCAAAGAGCTGTAACATTTTTACTGCATGAATGTAGCCTCAATAGAGTTCATATGAAAACACTGAGGCAAATTTATTTCTCTTGATATATTGTTTTAAATTCAGAAGTAAAAGCAGTTTTTTTTTTTTTTTTTGCAGATCTGTCAGATCAGATCTGTTTCTGCCAGAAGGTACATATTGATTTGCCCCCCCAGCTGTGGGGTTTCCCAAGCCGGCCTGCAGGGGCATCCTCCTTGCCCCCGGGGGAAGTAAGAGGAGATCGATGCTAGCCTCAGCAAGGCGTCTTTGTCCCCATTCAGAGCACGCGGAGGCCCCAGCTGGAGGTCTCAGGCCAGCAGACACACGCCGATGTTTGGGTGGAGAGGCAGAGTGCAACGTCCCTGTCCGTTCCACCTCGCTGCCTCTTTTCTTATAGCTTAACAAGGAGCTGTTACTGCTCTTCCCTCACCTCACACACACACACACACACACACACACACACACACACACACACACCACCACCATCACCACAAGGGACACACGCACATTAAGCATAAATCCATCTGCACACAAAAACACACACCCCACCAATCTTTCAGTCCAGGATCCAGATTGTTATGGCAGTTTGTCCTCTTTCTTCTTCTCCCTCCCTTTTTTTTTGTTTTGTTTTGGTGACCTCTGAGGTTCTTTTGTCTCCAGCCGACTCTCAAACGTCTATTTATTCGTCCTGGTTTAATTGTATTGCCGGCAAGATCTGTTTGAAATCACTCACTTTGCACATTTTGCATCACAATAGGGGCCATTGACCGACTTGCTCATCCTGCTGTCTAATGCCAGGTCCCCTATTCAGAGAGGCGTGTTTCATCTTTTTATGCACGTCTGCATTGTCTTTAAAAATCCATAAATTAACCTTTGATGAATCCCTGAACCCACACTGGCACAAACGCGTCCACATGCTTGACTGGGCATTGCTGTTACAGGCATGATGTCATGGCTGCAGAGGGGGATTTTTTGGAGCCGCCTCTTGTTTACATCCAATTAACAGTATTGTTTGAAGTTTTTTCGGTCAGCTTTGAAAAGATTTAACAATGTTGCTGCTTATGTCACACAAGTGTTTGTTTTAGGGCATCCGCTAAGGATTTTATGTAATTTGTTGCGCAAATCATGTAATTTATAGGCAGATCAGTCAGGGTAAATGGAGCACAGGGCCCTTTCAGTGGAATATCTTCTGTTTATCCACTTAGTAGACATTTGGAATATTGCACCCATATTTAAATATTTAGCACTTGATGTTGCAGTCATCAACATATCTGAGGAAATTTGATATTCAAATCACCCAGAAAACAACTTGCTAACAACTTGCACAACATTCAGCAGGCTGTTTCCCTCATGTGTCTCCAGCATTTCATTTCCCTCTCTCCCTCTCACCGTCTGAGACACACGCACATACACCCACACGTGAGCACTGACATGTGCGTCCATCCATCTTCCTCAAACATCCTCAAGGTGAGTTGTTTCATCTCCACCCAGGCAGAACGGCAGGAGGAAATGAAGGTAAGTGGTGAGGAAGGAAAAATTTGGGGAGGGTGTAAAAGTATAAAGAAGGGAGTTAGTTGTGATTCTTTGAATGATGAGCTTTAATTTGTTAAGTCTATCATAAAGGGCAAATGTGGTTTTACCAGTACCTTCAGTTTCTCTCTCATTCATCTTTGCTTGAACCAAATTTTTGTAAACAAAGATTTTGCCTTGAAGCAGCCATGCTGGATGTTTAACAACAGGTTTAAAAGTCCTATAGACAAACTTCAAACCATGAACAGGACCTCCAGTCTCACTATAACTTACTGAGCACCTCTTTCTTTTTTTTGTTTGCAACTTCCAAGTGTATTATGAGCCTACGGGGTCCCTTCGGGTGTTTAAGACCCACCCCATACAAAAACATTGTGCTGTTAAGTCCACTTAGGGCCTGGTTTATAGTTTACACACTTTTTTCACCAGTCAACACTTGCTGGAGCCATGATCTTTCCATTTCATCCAGTCTTGTCAACTGGAATATCGTATGGGCTAATATTTTTTTATCATCTAGGAACCCAAACCACCAAATGATCCATTACAACTATGTCCATAGGCTATATTGTTAAATGTATATTGTTATATTTACCTTGTAAACTTTTTCACATGAAACAAACTACTTGAACTCCTAACTGTGAGCTATGCTCCTTGGGAACCACTGGCACTTTTTTACATATGGTTTGGGAAGCTCTGCTGTCTCAGTATTTTGAACTGTAGTCCCTACGAGGATGACCAAACTATTGGGGGTTGTTGTTCCTCGCTTCCCCTATTGCTCTGTTATTAAATGATTTCTCGTGTTTGAATTTGAATACCAAACAACGTCGCTGGCTGCTGGTCGGCCTTACCGCCTCTAAGAAGATTATAGTGCAGAGATGGAAGGCCCCACGTACTTTGCCATATCAGCAGTGGGTGTCATCTATGTCAGATTTGGCCAATTTAGAAATGTTTGTGGCTTGGACTCATGGGGCCAAATAGGAAAATATTATTTCATGATCTGCACTCATAGAGGCCTTACTTGGCAGTTTGTGAGTCCTAATGGGTGGGGACGTGATATGTGCGTGTGTGTGCAGGATTGTAGTATGCATGGGTGTGTGTATAATTTTGTAATTTGTTATTTTCTTCTTATGTTATCGCTGTCGAATCACTGGTTTTTCATTCTCTGTTTTTCAATGCAGTAAGGCAAATGTTATGTTCTATTTGTCATTTTAAAAATGGTGATAAAAAATTTAGAAAAAAAACCCCAAAACAACTTCAAACCATCACCACGGAGAATTTGATCACTGACAATGCAGATATACCACGTGGCACCAACATTTTTGTACTATTAGCTCACAAGTCTTTGGCCATCTTAGACAAAGGTAAACAAAATAACCATTGTGGACCCAACATTTTTTTCCCAATCATATTTGTTTGGAGGAAATTTGATAATTTTATTCTGCACCTTTCTGAAAAAATAAATAAATCTACATATAAATTTACCATTATATTCTTTAAGTGTTGAGAGAATCATATTATTATTTACATTAACAGTATAACACATAAACAAAAGCACTCCGGTGTTCTTGTGGTATAAAAATGTCTTCTGACAAAAAAATGTTACATGCTTTTAAAGACTTTTTCCTCCTGAGCTTTCAGGGAATTCACCCTGTTGGACAGTTTCCCTACTAACAGAGAACATGACCTGATCTTTGAGCAGTATGAGCATATGTGCAAACAGAAATGGACAGAGACACATTTAAGTTCCACACAAAATGAAAAGAGCACCTCTCCCTTCACAGTGGGACAGTTGCATGGTTTTCCACAAAAGTGAGGGCTCTTTGTCTGCATATCCGTCAGTCTATCATTTGTGGGTTACTAACTGTCTCTCTCTATCTTTGTTTCCTCAAATCAAAACAGATTTATGAAATGTGTCACGGCTCCGTTCACAACTCAGCGATGTGAGCTAGCATTTTTCATCAGCGAAATTTCGTCCTGTAGTTTATTTTAAAGTGATCGCTTCTGATTTATATCCATGTTTTCTCTGCTGTTTTGTACATTAATCAACATTTATTCAATGATGTGGTCATTTTGGAGACAGATACTCTGACAACCAAGACAGCAGCTCGCTGTAAAATAAAGTGAGAATGAATTTGAAAGTTGATTACACCACAAGCTCATGAAAGCCAAAGACACGAAGACACAAACATCTTCAAATGTCAAGCCTGCAGGCAGCACATTCAGAGCCAACTCCCTGAACTAAAGTGTGGCTGCATTCCTCTCTGGTTCTCCTTCCTGCCAGTCTGCACAAATGTGCCCACCAGACATCTTCCCACCCAACGCCCAGTCTGGACTCCGGACCCTGCAGGGACGCCCCTGCAGAAGGGAGGTATGAAGGAGCATCACCTGACTAACTTTGAGCAGTGTTGGCACATTCTTTAAGGTTTGAGGGTTTACAATGTGTGCACACATTTTACACGCCAGCGCCAGGGTGGGAGAAGCTTGCACTTCACATACCACATCACCAGAAGGTGTGATATCGCTCTGACAGGGGAGACAGATCATCCACTGTTCATCTCACTGAATTTTAAGTGCAGACAGGAGGAAAGAGTTGGGTGTTCCTGGTAAACACCAAAACCGCTCCTAACCAGCGTTTGGAAACTATTCGAGGCACTTTAAGAGTACCTGTGTGATTATACGGCTGCCCGCGCTGCTTTAATGACACAGCTGCCGAATTCCAGTCATTCCCTGGAAAAACAGGACAAACAACGAGACGTATTTTCAACAAGATATTTATTGAGGAGTTATGAGCCGAAAAACATGAAGTAACAGACACTGTATCAGTAATAGCTTAATATATCAGTATATTTGATGGGACATTGACATATCTGGGAAACTGGAGACTTGCATGGAGCAAATGAGGAGAAACGACTTGCTACAAAAAGGCTTTGATTATTCACACTACCCAAGCTGGGTTAAGACAAAGATACAAAATTAAGACCATAAAGAGAGATTTTTTTTGTACAAATTGTGCAAATCAAAGGTCTCTACAAATTAATAACAAAGCAAATATACAAACTACACACACACACACACACACACACAAGACTTCCATTAATTCTGAAATATAAAATGAAAAAATATATCTACAAAGTATTTTTAACTACTTTGGACACACTTAGCTTCTGTTATTTCAATTCAGAATGATACTAAGGTTAGCTAGTCATGTTTTGGCAATAGTTAGTTAGGTTTTATATGTGACCAAAAGCGTAATGATCACTTTCACTTTGCAAAACAACGTCAAGACGTATTCTAAAATGAAAGAGTTCTGAAAAATTGTTTATCACAAAGTAATACATTCACATAGTAAAGGTTTAGAACAAAGAAGACAGAAAACAAACATTATGCCCTTCCTTGAACAAATACAGGCAAAACTATTTATGACCCTGAGACACAAAACATTAGGGACAGGAACTGACAACATTTTATTGATACTTATGTCATATTGATTCTACTTATTGGTCTGATTCTTTATTGATTCTCTTACTGATTCCTAATCAATTTTATGTGTGGAAGTGGGCCCACACAGGTTTTCAGTGTCAATGTAACTGCTTTTTTACCTGAGTTTGAACCCAGTGTGAAAACAGTAAGTAAAAGGCATGAATGTGATTCAGGTATGCAAAAGCTCCACTGTTGAACTGCAGTTTAATTTGGGACTGATCATTCCGATGGATTGGATAATTTGGACGCTGTTCTTGTTCCCATCCCCACAAAACATAGAAAGAAAATGACAAAAATCATAGCTTGAAATGTGATCTTGAAATAGAAAAGTACCTTCTTTGGCCGTAATGGGCCACATTTTCTCTTGCCGCCGTGTATTTTAAGTTGAGGACGCTGCAAATTTAGCTCACCAAAATTGAGGGAAGCCCAAGTCCAAGGTCTAAAAATACAGACAGGAAGATTGTTTCTGTGCACAAAATCATACACTTCCTCAAATGTCCTCTCTCCTTCCCCATAAGCCTGGCATAGCCATGGTCAGTTCAGTCCGTCAGCAGTCCAAATAAATTACACCTGAGTTAACACCCTGTGTCAGGAGGGGAGAAGAGACACCGCAACAAAAGGACAGCTGACTTCCTTTTTCAGCTGACTGTAAGACAATATGTCAGTAAGAGAGAAACTAATGTGTCATCACAGAGTCTGTTAAAATGGTAATCTACCAGCGGGATGACACAAATGTTTGCTGATGGGGTGAGTCAGTTGAGCAGTGCAGGGCTGATACAGTCACAGTAGCAGATTCGCTCCCGGAGGTTGAAAGAGGAAAGTTTGAAGATACCCAGAGCACACATCTATGTTATCAATCTCCTCACTGTACTATAGAGACAACTGTGGAGTTTGTGCAGTATACATGGCAACGAGTCCAGCTCAGGCTAGTACCTACATGGGAAAATTACACAGTACAAGAAGTATGAGTAAACAGATCAGGTGGAAAGAGGCCGCAGACTTCCAGACGTCTCTGTGCTGTTTCCAGGAGTCCAGCCATTGCTCCTGTGCAGCTGAAGATAATGTGAATCAGGTGGGATGGAGCCACGGCAGGAACACACAAACTCTTCCCTTTTCTTCTTCCTCCTCCTCTTCCTCCGTGCAGCCAGTGAAGGGGGACACATGCCTGCATACCAGACATCACGGCTGATCTGAGGAAAGAGACACAGATGAATGTTAAGGTCCTGCAAACGCTGCAGCATAAGGACGGACCACATGATCAGAGGGGCGGCCTGGACGTTCTCAGGGAGGAATGCAGAGACTTCGGTCCTCCAGGCTACACACCAGCTTATCACCATGCCATTTTATCAGGCTTACGCACATAGCGTTCGTAATGCGCCAGGACAGAGAGTTATTTAACCAAAGTCCTCCTGGCATGTGGGATTAAGCTGCTCAAGCCATTTATGTCGCGAGGTAATAAATATCTGCGGGTGGCAGTTGGGAGGACCCCACACTGTAAAAATAAGCTTCTCTGGATTCAGATTTAACACGTATTCAAAAACCATCTGCTCATCTGCCTAATCCGCCCATAATTCATTCTGTATGAGGCGCTCTTAAGGTTCAAAATCCAGAATCTGTCAAGTGCCATTTTTACTACAACACTGTCTCATCTTTGCATTTCTGTGCAACCTCAAATACTTGAGTATCTATTATTCCTCTCCTGCTGTTAAGAAGGAATGTTCCAATAGATATCCGGGGGTTTGGAGCGAATCCCATGCATGATGTTTACCTCTGATTTGCATATTTTTTATGATACCACAGGGGTGCCTGAGCAGACGAAGGATGTTTGCTCTCTATTCTTGGAGAAGGAGAGTTGACAGTTACAGGCTGGCTCTGCTGGTGTGTGTGTGTGTGTGTTTGGATAACTTAATGAGCTCTCATTTCCATGGCTGACAAAGCCCACTGATACTGCAGAAGCCTCCACTGATCCACACGCATCTGTTACTGTTGTGAACACATTGCCTGAAGCATAACAGGACACCAGAGGAGTGTACAACTGCAACTACAACAGAAAGGTAAAAATAGGTTGCAAGCAAGCTTCAGAGGATAAAGCAGTGGGAAAACTGCACATTTCAAAATCTCTGTAAGAATTACTCCGTCACACTGATGCTGTGTAAATGTTTTTTGTAATAGACCTAAATACTACAATGGTTGTGTCAATTCAAAACAACAGAAAAAAGCATTACTTATTTTCCCATCAGCTGAATGACTTTAAAGTGTAACCCTACAATAGGGCTGTGTATTACTCAAGTGTTTTGTTCTAGTGTTACTATGATACCAAGGTTTCCGTACCAACACCAAAAACTCTGCTTTTGGTTAAAAGCATTACTTTGAAATTTTTTTATTGCAGTAGTTTTGCATTTTCAGGTAATTTGCTTTCATGCTGGGAGTTAGATTAAGAAGATTAAAACCAGGGTTGTCACAATACTGCTATATCTATATTTTGGCAAGTGAATTACACTTAAAAAACCTGTGTGGGGGTGTTGGAGACAAGTCTGTAAACATAATTGTTCAAAAGAATACAGGAAGAGCAAATATACTTACTGAATTTTGCCGTTTTGTGGCAGGCAGCAACCAGAACTAAGGTGCTTTGCCAACACTTACCACGACAAAACAAGAATAGAAAGAAACAAATGATTTTATGGGAGCTGTTTTATTTACAAGATGAAATCATGTGTGTATTTTTAAAACAAGATGAATATGTCCTTGTTTTCAACTTCATCATAATAATCATCAATACCAGTTTTCAGGGGGACACAGCTCGCTAACCTCGGTTTAAAGGAAACAAAATCTGCCAACCAGCTACTAAAGATGGTGAACTGAGGTATTTGCCTAAATGTTGAAATATTCCATCAAGTTTAAAGAAAGACGCCACAGTTCTGCATGTATAAGTGATTTACAAGCACAACCATCACCTAACTGATCCCAGCACCTCAGGAAAAGCAAACAAAGTTACAAATCTGACCAGGCATTCCGTGTCAGCCTTCAGTATTTGACTCTGTGCTGCAGGATTTGTGCTACAACATTTCAGCTGCTATGAAAAGGCACTCAAGTTCAATTCCCGTCCCTGAAACCAAACAGTAACATTTACTGCAACACAAACTCAGCTCAACCTTCCTGATCAAAGCCCAAGTCAAGCAACAGTAGCAGCACTCACTGTATCACATGAAACTGCAGGCCTCATGGAAGTTTCCATGGCTGCTCTGTGTGTGTGTGTGTGTGTGTGTACATATGCAAAGGTCACTGCCAGCACATTTTAAGTTCTGCTGCTGCTGCTGGTCTAATCTCTCTCAAGTGCAGAAGATGAAGAGCATGACTCTGACACCACAAAAGCGCTGTCGCTCCGCTGAGATACAAATATGATAATATCACAGTTTCACAAGAGTTGCAGCTTTATATTTAGCCATCTATCATCTAAGTGCTGCAGAGAGAGAGAGAAATTTTACATGCTGCATTCATGTATACACGTGACCAGCATGAACTCAGGAGGTGAAGCAGGAGCACGGCGTAATAGAGGTTAGACTGAAACGTCAAAATGTATCCCATAGAGGTGCACCCACGGAGGTTATGTGTCTGTCATAATCAGCACATCCATCAAAAAACATCTTGCCTGTCTCACATTATCAAGGGTCCTGCTGTCACCAGAAATGACCTCCAGAGCATCTCACATTCCTGTTGTTATTACCTGTCAAGTCAAGACAAGCTCAAATATACATAAAAACTTAGCTGCAGCAGCCACAATTTTCACTTTTAATCCAAACCACCATTGTTTATATGACAAACTCGTCTGCACGCACTCTTGCTGCACAAAGAAAAACAACAACAACAACAACAACAACAACAAAGTGACCTTCAAAAATCTGTTCCATCTGCCCACAGGGAGTAAGACGTCTTGGGATGGGACGTCAACAGGTGGTGGGGTTAATAACTGTAACCCAGAAAGTACCCAGATGCCCCGTGTGCCTCTCAGGTCTGCAGTAACCACAGAGAGCTGCTGTGAGGGATGATGGGTGCCCGTGTGTCCTTCAGCAGACCAAACAGATGGGCTGGAGCTATATGGAGTGATTGGATTTGGCACTCTGAGGTTTAACCTGTCCTAGTCTGTCTCCTGCCATCACTTATCTTTCTTCTCCATGAGGGAACGGTGGTCATAACCGTCCAAGTCTCATGTTTTCCTATGATTCAAAAATTATACTCTGTATAGTTGAAGGAGCACATGCACCATGAGACCAGGTCGCATCTATTAAACAAACGACACCTGCATCATGACATTCATCTCCATTTGTTGTTAGCTTTATGGCACCTTGGACTCCATCTGTATCTTTCAGGAGGCATAATTACACAAATGCTGAGTCCTCTTTCTTTATCTGTCCCTTGTGTCCAATGAGGCCTGTGCCATGTTTACTAATGACCACAAAGAATTTCACTGTATTGACCAAGCTATGAATCACAGGCGCTTCATTTGCATGAGTTTGCATTGTTTTCAGGGACGGATAAAGGACTCGAGGGTAAGCTCAGGGATATAAGTATCTTGGTACAGCTGCAAAGTAAATTGAGGCACGTCTTAATGAATCCTCACAGAAACTCCTGGAACAAAAAGAGCGCCTCTGTGACTGAATACGCACCACTTCGGTGCCACTTCAGAGGCGCAAATATTACGTAATTCGGATTAATTACAAGGCAGACACACTCGGTCCCATCCCAGCTGGCTCTCTGAAGAGGCCCCTGTAACTGTATGACAGCTCGTCCCTTTTTAAGGGCGTAATCAAATTAGTCTGGGTGATTATTCAGCCATTTTAGGCATCTTTTCCCTTTTCCTTTTTGTTACTTGCAGCGTGGAGAAAAGACCAATAAAAACTCCATTAGGTTTATGCAAATTTAAGCCGCTGTGTTGAGGACTGTAATGTGGCAAATTGATTACTCGAGGGACTGAAGACGAAGTGTGTGTGTGCACGTGCTAACTCTCAGTGTATCTGTGTATGTGTGTGTTTGTGTCTGGGGGGCTGTGGGAGGGGATGTTGTACACAGATGCCACAATAAAAGCCTCATTCAGCTTGTGTTCCTGGTGGCCCTCACAGTGAGGCATTAATAAAACATTAGTATTGAGTGACTGGGGCCTCTTCACTCCTCCTCCCTGATCCCACCATGACCTTTTATTTTACAGCAGCTGTCTGGGGATGCAGAGAGCCCGCCGAGGACTCCCTCTGTGGCCCCTGACCCCTCCAGGTGTACCCTACCACATAGAGCCGGGCCCACCTCGAAAGAGCTTCAGTTGAAGCCGTTAAAAAAGAAAACAAATAATGCTGCTTATGTCTGTGATTTTTTTGGAGCGGATATGGTGATGAGGAGGGAGGGATGTCGGGGGGGG